>VZTF01002167.1:300086-316506 GCA_013397755.1 Cnemophilus loriae
CCCTTCCCTTCCCTTCCCTTCCCTTCCCTTCCCTTCCCTTCCCTAACGGGTCCATTTTAGCCCTTCCCTAATTAGTGGGGTGGACAATTGTCCCCAGCACAGCCTGGTGCCAGCCCCTCTTGGTGTCCTGTGAAGTCCCCAGTTTGGAGTCAGCTGCTCCCAGAGCTTTCCTGGCCACCCTTCCCCACTGTCAATTCCCATTTATTACATATTTCATGATCTCCATGAAATCTTTTTTGGCACCATTGTTACTTTTCTCCCTCTGAGTATCCATTTGGAGAGGGTTTGCTGAGTTTCCGGACTCACACACGCGGAGGTTTTGTGAAAATTATCTGAAATGGGATGTCTCGTTTGCAGTCTTTTGACATCTGTGGCCGTGTGGGAAGTGTGAGGAAGGCGCTGAAGGTCCTTTGCACCCCCCAGGTAAGGAGTGAAACACAGGGGAGCTGTCTCAGAGGTGGAACCTTGTTCCTGCTGGATGGTGAAACTGAAAATTGCTCCGTGCATCAGGACCCCAGAATAAAACAGTTATCCCATGGCTGGACAAGCTGGGGGCTCCTGTCAGGGATGTCAGGGACCTTTTCTGACATCTGCCCTGCCCCAGCTGTGGTGAGAGATTGTTCCTGTTCTGTCTGATTGGAAGCTCTGTGTAATGGGGATTAATCCAGCTGCAGGGAGCTGACAAAACTTTGTAGTGCAGAGAGTGGGAAGGACTTTGTGGTGCCTGATGTGCAGTGACATTGAGAGAGACCCTGCAGTGCACAGGAATTATCCCAGGCACTGCATTCCACAGGGATCTGCTGCACTGAATTACATTTTATATGGGTAAAATCGAAGACTTTAGAGGAAAAGAACCTCATCAAAGTTTGCTGGGGCTTATCTTGGTTATTCCCTGGGCTTGGGCTGGTCATTTTCGCTCAGCAGGTTTCTGTTTCCCCTGAATCTGTTACAGTGGGAGAAGCAACATTTCCCTTCCATGGATCTAAAGAGGAAGTGGGCAGCCTGTGGGTGCTGCTGCTGTAGCTCTTTCTTCTGTTGTCTCCTTGCTAATAATAATAATAATACCTCCCTCCATCTAAACACCCCTGAAAATGATGCTGAATTAATCCTCTCAGCACCCTGTTGAGCTCATTAAATTCCATTATCCTTGCTGCACGAGTGGAGGCCCTGAAAGATGGAGTGAGCTGGAGGGGAAAAGCAAACAGGGGGCACAGAGCTCCAGAGTCCCTCCGTGCCCGGATCCCCCTTCCCCAAACAGTGACACCACGCCGGTGTCCCTGTGGGGAATCTGGGGGTGAAAAGCAATCTTTGTGCACATTGACCCTTCCAACCCTTTAACATGGAGGGGTTTTTTCCCCTCCTCTCCCTGACAGACCTATGGAGTCCGTGCCACCAGCCAGCAGTGCAGCGAGGCAGGAGACATCTGTGCCATTTGCCAGGCAGAGTTCAGGGACCCTCTGATCCTTCTGTGCCAGGTAAGGCCCCAAAACTCCCCTGCTGGCACTCCTTCAGTGAACTCTTGTACTGGGGAGAGGCACAGCCAGCCTGGGAACTTCTCAAGTCCTTTGCTGGGTCTTGATCCAGCTCCTGGTGGGTGTTTATTGCCCTGGAAAACCGCTGGGTCATGGCAGCTGAGGGGGTGACCATGGCTGTGGGGTGGACACAGCCTTGTGGGGCAGGGACTGCAACGGGCAGTGCAGACCCTGGAGCCAGAGTGAGCAGTGTTTTACCTGCCCCTCGGGGGGGCTGGGCAGCTTTAATACTCCCTTTTGATAACAGGATGATCAAATTAAAGCCGTCCTGTGCGTCAGAGGTGCCTCTTAGCCTTGCTGTGAACATCTGTGCAGATGTTTCCGAGCTGGAAGCCCCCGAGAAGCTGCTTTTGGATCTGCTTGGCAGAGCTGGGATTTGAGGAGTGACATTTCTGCTGACTCCACACGTGTGGAGGAGTTCTCAGCTTCTCCCAGCTCCCTCCTTGCCCTTTTCCTGCTCCTCCAGGCTCGGGCTGGATGGTGTGTGCTGGAGAGAACCCGGGGAGGGGTTGGTGCAGAAAGGAGAGGAGGAGATAAGGGGTGAAAACTGACATTTGTGGAAAAGGGGAAACTCCAGAATAAAGCAAATGCAAGGAGCAGGGGGAAGAAAGGAGTTGTTGGAGCTCAGTAAGGACTTGAATAACTCAGGGAACTGAGGAAGGAAACGTGGTAGAGGAAAACCCTCTCAGCTCCCCTCTCAGCCCAGGTGTTGTAGGCCTTCGGAATGTGTCTTTCTAGTGCTGTTATTAAAAATCAGCAATAAACCATTAGCTGTGGCAAGCTGGGGTTTATTTCCCACACCCTGCGAGTGCCAGCGGCACCGGGTGCCTCCGTGCTGGTGGTGACAGTCCCTCTGTCCCCAGCACGTGTTCTGCGAGGAGTGCCTGTGCCTGTGGTTCGACCGGGAGAAGACGTGTCCCCTGTGCCGCTCGGTCACCGTGGAGACGCTGCGCTGCTGGAAGGACGGCACCACCTCCGCCCACTTCCAGGTGTACTGACAGCACGGCAGCTCACCAGGGCACCGAGCAGGAAAAGCTGGAAAACCCCCGGATCCCGTGCCCCTGGTCGGTTCTGCTGGCAGTCTTTTTTCCAGCTCTGAGCCAACAGAATGATTGTGAGCGCCCACAAACTTTACCCTCAAAGGCAGGGGAGGTGTGGGTGATGTTATGGCAAACTCCAGGGTGCTGCTGGAGCTTACACGGTTATAAAGTGGCTGGGATGTTTCCTATTTTCCTGTCCTTTTAGTGTGGACGAACACTGCGTGTCCAGGGCAGGGGAGCTGTGAGTGCACGTCCCGAACAAAGCTGTGCTCTGGCTGAGGAGCTTCACATTAGCTGGCCCTACATTCCTTGAGTCCATAACTTTAGAGAATTACACAGCACCTCTCTCTGAGAACTCTTCCCAAGCAGTGCTTCAGAACCTCGTGTCCAAAGCTGCAGTTGGAAAAATGTCATTTCCCAGCTGCTGTGTTTTTCCAGTTGGTTCCACGAATGGCATGTGCCGTCACCTTGAGAAAATCACAGGGAGCTTGGGAAGGACCACGCCGGTGAAGCTGGAAATGACACTTCCTTTCCCTGGGAATGTCTCTCCTCTTTAATTTTCATGATGAGACTTCCTGATTTCCCAGTCCCTGGGGAGAGCGGCGGGAGGTTAAAGTCGCGTTGGGTTTGTCTGGGTGGAAATCCAGCACCTGACCAAGAGCATCTCACAAATTCAGTGTCCCTGCCCTGTGCTCCTCAGCCAGGACCTGCCTGGGTCCTCCAGGGAAAACCAGAGCCTTGAGCTGCAGCAGGAGCTGCTGGAGGAAGGAGATCCCTGCCAGGAATTAACAGGAATTAACCCCATCCCCGTGGCCGAGGTCTCTGCTGAGGTTCTCCAGCAGCACAAGCCCTCAGAGGGAGCTGCTGTTTGTTCTGGAGCTTTCCCTGTCCCCACCCCGCCTCTGCTCCCACCCCGTCAGGAACGGCAGCACCCTCCCAGCTCATTGCCATGGAAATGGCTCAAGGTGACAGCCCCACCTGAGCCATCAGCGGGAAGAGGCTCCTGAGGGAACGAGGCTGTGTCTGTGCTGATGGAAACTCCACAGGGGAGGAATTAAAGCAAACGGGAGATGATGGCAGTGGGATTAAGGCTCCACATTTCTTTGGAAATAACAGTTCAGTGTGGCTGGGGAGGAATGGTGGGAGGCACAGCCTGAGCTGGGCAGAGTCCAAACCTGGCTTGGGAGGTCCAGGGAAGCAGAGGAGGAAAAGCTTTACTTCCCAAAACAAAGTGATGTCAAATTCTTGTCAAATGGATCCTGTGAAAGTGCAGAACTAAGCCAAGGAATCTCACTGCTCTCTGCACCGGGAATGGCTTCCCTATCTTCGGGATGGGGGAGGGAGTTCAGAAAGGCAGGAAGCAAAGTTGTCATTGGGAATAAAAATGTGTGATAGCCTGGAATATGCACCAGGAAAAGGGGAAATGAGGATTCCATGTGCAGGGAGTTTCTGAAAGGCTTCAGTGTCACTTTGCAGTGCCAGTGAACCCAAAGGCTGGTGTTCCTGCTTTCAAACTGTTTGAAAAGCTACTTCTCATTCTGATTTTTTTTTACCCCAAATGCTCCTGGAAAATGTGTTTGGAGAAGTGTAGGAAAAGGTCAGTGGGAACCCAGCTCTACAGAAAGTGTGGGATACACTGCTTCAAAATTCAGTTTTTATTTGGTGATAAGGCAGGAAGTTAAAGGGAAAGTGTGGGTTTGCATTCTTAAAGTTTTGGGCTTTTTTGGGAGGATGGTCCTACCTTCTCCTAGAACATGACACTGGGACCAGAAAACATCCAGGGGAAACTTCAGTTCCAATGGCAGCTGCTGGGAACCTGTTGATTTCCATGGGAAAACAGGGAAGGCTGTGGAAGGAAATCCCTCTGAGAGAGGAAACAAAACCCGGAGCCTTTTTTTTGCCATTGAACAGTTATTTTTCTTTTTTTTTTTTTTTTAATAAATTCCTTATAAATATGTACAAAGAGTCTCAGCATATGAAATTCCTTTTACAAAAGAGAGAAGCCCCATCCAGCCAAGACCAGGAGCCTCCTGGAGCTCCAGGAACTCCGAGCACAGGCCCTGCCCTTGCTTTGGTCAGGGGGAACCCTGCACAGTGACCCTGCTGGAGTTACATCCCAACGGTACTGGATCAGCAAAATGCCAGGAATTGGGCATTCCCTGCCTATCATTCCCTTGGCAACACCCCTGGGAGAGACTGGGGAATTCCCAGTGGCCTCAGGACTAACCAGGATGGGGAGGGTTTTGGGATAAACTGTGGTGAATGACTGGAAAAGGGATGCTGTAAAAACCCAGGGAATTAAATCCCACTGCAGCTGGGTTTGCTCTGCTTGGTGCCACCTGTAACCACTGATGGAGTAACTAATAAAGGGTGTAACCAATAAAGGTGTAACTAATGAAGGTGTAATTAATAGCGGTGTAACTAATAATGGCCATTTAATCCTCAGATGCTTTCAGTGAATATTTATCAAGCTCCAAAGTCACTTCCTGTAAATATTAAAAACCTTGGGAAATCCAAGCACTCCAGTAATTCCCACAGAGTGGACACTGAAGTCACATCAAAATTCACTCCTGTACTCAAATAAATGTTGTCAGGGAAAAATATTCACCTGTTTGTATTTTGTGGTGTAGAAACCCAAGGCAGGAGCAGCGGGTGAGGATCCCCCCCTCCTCTCAGACTGGCTGGTCCTAAGGAAGCCCAATTCCCGTGGTATTTACAATTCCCTCAGCCCTTGGATCTGGAATTGGCATGGCCAGAGTCTCCCCACCTGTTGTGATGAGATGGAAAGTTCAGCTCACACACAGCAAAGTTACACAAGAACGAGGCTGAGTTTGAAGCCTGGATTGAAAATCAAATTTGCTGGGAGCAAACTGGCTCCAAGGAAAGTTGTGCACCTGCTGGGGAGCTGGGATACAGCCAGGAGGGCTGGACATGGACAATGTGTGTCCAGGATTCAGCGTGGAGCCTCAGGTGCTCTGTTCTATACATACCAGGCTCCTGGCGAGATCAGGGACGGCTGTTGCGCAGGAAAATGGAATATTAAGGCAGATGTGCTATTCTGTCCTCATCGGGGCCATTTTCCACAGGGCAGTGCAGTTTTCCAGCTGGGAATGCCTCATTCCAGGCTGTCTGTGGACAGACACTGCACCAGTTTAACCAGTTCAGTTTGTGATGGATTTCAACAGCAGGAACTGCTTCTGCTCATGCTGAGGGTTTAAGACCTTTGTAACTTTACTGTGATACAGAAACAGAACAAACTCACAAATCAGATGAAATTGACTCAAGGAGTGTTTGGGATTTAAGAGAACTGCTTCAGCAATGGGCTTGGCTCAAAGAGGAATTCCTGCCTCCCTGCTCTGAAGCAGGAGCAGGGTGGGATTCTCACCCCTCCCCACTGACAGCTCCCTGCTTCTTCGGGTGATTTGCTGGGTGTTTGCCTTGGGGCTGCCCCTCCTGGGCACACCAAGCTGTGTGACAGGAGGCCTGCTCCCAGTCCAGGCTTCTTTTACCTGCTGAAAATAATTCTAAGGGAGAAGAGGAAGGAATGTGGAACTCATGGGCCAAGCCCTGCCCTGGTGTGACCCAGCAGTCGCTGGTGCAGCCCAGAGTTCCCCTGGCCAAAGGAGCTGTTTGAGCTGATCAGCAGCCCACCCCAGGCTGCTCTTTTACCTTGGAACACGGGATTCCAGGTTGTGCTGGGAGCTGTCTTGGCAGAGAACTGCTTTAAAAATTCATGAAGACTTCCCTGCCAGCCGCGCTCCGAGCAGACTATGAGCTCATAGCTGCGCTCTCCTGGCTGCTGAAACCCGAGAGGGCTCTGTTTCTCCATCTGCAGAGCACTCCCTGGCCTGCCCAGCTGACCAAACCCACGGACTGCTCGGCTGCTGTGAGAAAACAAAAGGGCCAGAGGGGAACTGGGCTGGTTTCCTGCCCACAGGAGGGGACAGGGAATTTCCAGGGAGTTCACAGCACCCTTCCCTTTCCATGCAAACACCAACCAGGGGCAAAGCAGATCTTGTAGAAAGGATAAAAACACCCCTTGTCAAAAACGGAGGCGTTCAAGGATAGCAATTACACCACAAAATGTAAGGCTTTGACAAATCCCTACCCTCGAATAAGGAATTCCAGTTCTGTACAGGGAATTCTGGCTCCAAAACTCCAAAACTTCACCCTCGGTTCGTGCGGAACATCCAGTTTGGAACTACAAAAGTGATGCAAACCAGGAACAAAGCAGGATTTGGGGTACCAGACCTGCTCTGGTTTCCACATGGGAAGCACCATAGATGTGGTTGTTCCATGCTGGGCAGGACAAGTCTTGAACATTTTTTGCTGACTGCTTGGAGCCCCCGAGGAGAGGAATCCCCTGGGAGCTCTGAGGTTTGGGAATTTTTACAGACAAGCCTATCCACGGAGGGTTGGGACAGAGGGGGATCAGCCAGTCCCTGCACTGGGGCTGATCACAGATTTGGGGGCTCTCCCGAGGTGGGACCAGGACAGAACTTCCTTTCCTTTTCCTTGGCTGTGCTGTTCCAAGGGAACTGAGAGCAGCCTGAAGGCTGCAGCCCCCAACAGCCAGGGCAGCAGGAGAGCCAAGGGCAGTGCCAGCTGTGTGCACAGGGAAAATGGAATAATGCCTATTCCAGGTGAGAAGTTTATTACATTCAGAGCTGATAAAGGTGAGGAAGCTCTGGGAGAGCCTCTGAGGGTTGTGACCCAGCTCCAGGCCTGTCCCAGGGCTGGGGAGGACGTGCAGGGCAGAGCTGCAGGGGGTGTCCCCTACAGCCAAGTGTCACATCCACGGTTCCTGTTCAAGTGGGACCTGTGCGATTCCATGCACACAATTTCACTCCCATATTCCAGGGATTTCCAGAAACTGGTATTTTTAAGGCTCTGCCCGGCACTGGCAGCACTGCTGGAATCAGCCGAGGCTCCTCCTTTTGTTAGAAGAATTTGTCCTTGTTTCTGTAGGAGACTGAGCCGGGAAGGGGTTCAGGATGCTGAGGTTTACTGAGCATCAGGCCAAAAATGGCAGGAAAATGTTTCACTGGTCCCTGTGGTTCTGGGACCACCCGAAGGGTATGGACAGACAAACTACACAGAGCTACACCACCCCTCCCAACACTGCACATCACCTAAGGCAGGGCAAGGCTCTTCACCAGGAACAATCTGCTGTTCCAGCAGAGCCCTTGCTGCTGTTTGGGAATGGACTCGGATCAATAACAGCCAGGAAAATGTGTGCAGGGGCTCGAAACACTGCAGTGAATATTTGATAAAGGGAGAATTTAGCTTTCAGATTGCTTAGAAACATTTCTCCTGCAGCAGTGGAAAATGCAGGGTCTGGCTGGACACAGTGGCCACTCAGCTTCTTCCTGGGCTGGGCGAGGGGTGGGAAGTATTTTTAAAAGACAAGGAGCCAAATTGCCTTTAGAAATCAGGTTCTAACATTCCTTTATGCCTTTGAAAATGCCCTCCCTGCCGTGGCAGGGTCAATTTTCTGGTGCAAATATCTGAAGGTAGGAAAAATGTTTCTAAAAAACTGTGCACAGGTTGCCGTATGTGGAAGGTACCCGAAATCTGACAGGTAGTTTTGGCTGCAAGGAAAAAAGTGCTCAGTACTAGACTGAAAAAAGCCCTTTGACTTCTAAGGCCAAGTTCTCCTGTTATCCCCTGCTCTAGTGATCAGTCTGGATAAGAGTTGTCTTCCCTGGTTCACAGGATTTGGGACTGCTTAAATCACCGTGCAGGAGGATTCCCAGCTCTGGAGCTGCAGGAAGTGCTGCTCTAGCAGACTTTGATGTGCACACTGCAGTGGAAAGGGCTCTGTGTCCTTTCCACCTCAGTGCCTGCTGCTTCCCAAGCTCCACACTGGCAAAAGAAAAAGAACTGCTCCAAAGAAAAGGAGTTTTATAAAGTTCTGGGGTAGATTATTTGTTTTGTCTTAGTTTCTGCAGAGATTGAAAGAAAGAAAAAAAATAGCACCTTCTCGACAAGTCTTATTTTTTGCTATCTTGTGTATAAATATCAATAACCAAAATAGATCTTTCCTTGTCCCACGTTTCAGAACATCCTCTTGGGGAAACTGTAGCACCACAGAGAGGCAGTTTAGCCCCAGACAAATAGTAAATGTAGCACCAGAGAAACTAAAGTCATAGGAAAGCTGCTCTCCCCCGGTGCCAGAGCATGAATATTTACACACACAAACTGCTGTCCGAGCCGCTCCGCACCCGCTCCCCGCCACGCCTGCAGCACGTTTGGAATTCTCAGGGTTACTAATCTGGGTGTAGAGACTCCTCCTCATCCTGCTGCTGCAATGGGGCAGCGGGTGGTGTCCGGCAGGGCCAGCACCAGTGCCAAGGCTCGGCCTGCAGGAGCAGGGCTGCTCGCAGCAGCGATCTACAGGGAATGTCGCTTACGCTCTCGACAAGGCATGCACGCGTCCACGTCTGCATACACAGGGGTTACATTCTTCTATATATAAGCAGGTTTTGTGTCTCTGGTTTGCTGCTGGGCCCTTGAACAGCTCCTTCCGGGCAAATCCTCCTTCTTACGTCGCCCAAAGCACTTCCAGCATCTCCCACTTCTTTCTTTCTCTCCACTCGTCACAGCTGCTGCTCAGGCTCTGGATTCCCTGGAGGAAAAGGGGAAACAATTTTCTCCAAGGGCACAGGGTTTGCTCCAGCCTAAGAAAGCAAAAGAATGCGGTTGGGTGTTAATTATGTTGATGCATTGGGTACAATAAAAGCTTCTTTGAAATTTATGCTTGAACCCTCCTACTAAATTTACGGAGAGGAAGAGGTGTGGAATTTATGGGGAGGATGGTTTGTGGCTCAGACAGGAGACGATGCCTTTGGCCCTGGGTACTGCCGATTTCTGGGAGCTCTCCCCCTTGCAAGGCTCCTTTTGGGTGCTCCATCTTCCTTTACATCACGTTAACAAAAATGTGAACTTTCAGGGAAGCCATTAAATTTGTTCCAGGTAGGCAGTGGGGTGCAAGGAGTATCACAGGAGACTGGAAGAACTCACTCATTCCTGGCTCTGCCACTGATTAGATTTGTGGCCTCGGGCAAACCACTGCTTTCAGTTCTGCTGCAAAATGAGGGCACTAATAACTTCTTTGCCTCACAGGTGGGCTGCGAGCCTTAATTAATAAAGTGCTCAGAGAAAGGCACCCATCTAAGTGCAAATTAGCAGGAGAGGTGCCCAAGGGGCATCTGCGATGAAATTCCCATTTCCCAGCATTTATCCCCCAGTTTGTTGATGGCAGCCCTGGCTGGGGCAGATCCCGTGGATGTCTCGTTGGCAGGCTGTGACAATGGGTGATCCTAGAAAAACCTGCACGGAGACGTCTCTGCCGGCCGGGGGATGAGGTGATTTCACCGGCTGGGAGAGGGGAGGGGGAGTCGCTGACGGTGCAGCTATGAAGTCACAGCGTAATTAGGGCTGGCAAACGGCTCGGGGGCAGATCCTGAGCTGCCTTACTCTGGAATCCCTGCCCTTCCTGCTGTCCTGCCCCGGTCATGCCAACGGGAAGGCAGCAGGAGACAGCCTTGGGATGGGCTGAACCTCCAGGGAAAGAGGTGAATTCTGGTGCTGCCACGGACTCTGAGCAAAACCCAGAGTATCCCGAGTGGGAAGGGACACACAAGAATCATGAGTCCAACTCCTGACTCCAGGACACCCCAGCAATCCCACCCTGTGCCTGAGAGCGTTGCCCAAGCGCAGCCTTGCGGCCGTGACCATTCCCAAGGGACCCTGTCCCATTCCCTGCTCCAGCCACCTGGAATGTCTCTGGTTCCTCGGCACAAGACTGAAGCAGATCTGCTTTATCCCAGCTCCTGCCAGCTGCCCACAGGATGTGGCAATTCCAGGCTCTCTCCCTCCCTCATTGCCAGCCTTGCTCCCTAGTTTTGAGGAAGCAACAGGGGGAATAGCTGGAAGGAGGAAGGCCAGGATGAAGCATCCAGAGGTGAAGAGCATTTCCAGTCCGGCCGTGACCAAGGCTGCCAGCCAGCCCCATCCCAGGGCTGCTGCACCTCTGCGCTCCACCTCCCACATCTCACCTGCCCTCTGGAAGTACTGGAGTATCCCAAAGTGGTTTAGCAGAGCTGCTTGGCTTTTCTGGCACAAGGTAAACAGGAGAGGTGTTTGGTGTGTGGGAAGGGACAAACATAGCCACACAAAAACGGCAGCTGGGCACGGGGAGCCAATGCAGAGCTGTCAGGGACAGCCCAGGGCTTGGAATGTGCCCCTGCTCAGCCTCTGGAGCTGCACGCCCGGGACACAGCCTTTCCTGCATCCCTGTGTGCTCAGGGACAGGCACACAGCACCACTCCAGACCTGGGAAACACCACCAGGAGGGGATTGGGGCACCTGCACTCACCACACAAGATGCCAGAGTTCCCCAGAGCAGGGCACAGCCGGGGCTGAGAGTGTGGCACTGTACAAAGCAGGAGGATGTGGCTGCCTCCACTCCAAGAGGTGAGATATTTACTCAAGTTACACTGGAATAAAGAGTTCAGGAGTTGATTAAAGGATTTCCTCCACAGTAAAACCATTTAATCCTTATTTATTATTTCTCCTGCAGCAGCACTTCCAACTGCCAAGCTCTGAACCCTTGTCCTGCTGTGCCACCCATGGCTGGCAACAGATCATCCGTGGTGTCACTGTATTTTACAAACTGTCTCTCTGTGTCACTTAACGTATAGAAAATCTATAAAAACCTGTAAAAGTTGATAAATCCTAGAACATCTTGAACTCGGAGCGATAAATCTGCTCCAGGGCAGGCAAAGAGCTCAGCACAATGTTTATGCATCTCGCAAGCCCCATTCTAAGGGCTTAAATGGCTCTTAAGTTTTGCATCAGCCTCGTGCTGGCCTTCTGCAGGAAGGTGAATTTCATGGAAAGAATAAAAGAGAACCCCAGAATCCTGGCCTGGAGCCCAACTCTCAATAAACCAATTTTGAATATCCTAGGCTGTGTTAAAGCCATTTCTGGGTGCATATTGGCTGCATTGCCAGTATCTGACTCATTAATGGAATATACTTTGAGCCAATTCTGATCTCATTTACAGCACCGTAAATCCAGGGCAACCCAATTGACTCCAGTGGAGTTACTCCAAATTTCCCACAATAGGCACTCAGCAGACAGAGCAAAATTTGGTACTTTGGGTCTGAAAAAGGCTGAGGAAAGCCAAACTACATCCCATTTGTACTGGGGTGGATAGTAAGCTGGAAAGAGAGCCAGCATATCCCTTCTGTAGAGCTGCTGAAAAATTGATTGTTTTATGTGCCATTCTGAAAAGGCTGAAACTTTGGGGGAAACTGTCCACAACTATCAACATTTTCATTTCCTTATAAAATAAATGGAATTATGGCTGAGTTCCTATATGAGAACTGCAGTGTCTATTGGAAACATGGGTGGAAGTGATAAGAAAAAATTCACTTCCTTTAAAATTTTTTCATGGGAACTGACATTGCCTTTGGTGATGTATCCCTCTCTGCCTGGGCATTTAGGGAGAGGCAGATTTTGCTCAGAAAGTTGCTCTCAACCATTGCACAAATGAAGCAATAGGGTTATGAGACAACAAATCGCTTTGGCTGCAAAACCACCTCAGCCAACCTCGCCACATGCCGGTGCTTGAACACACACAGGCAGCTCCACTTCCCAGTTACCTGGAATTCTCCAGCCTTATCCCACAGCTTTACCAAAAAAACCAAGCTGCTTTTCTCATGGGTGCTGAGTGGGATGGGCATGGAACGACTCAGGTAGGGGATCCTGTGTCTCCTCTCAGCACTTCTGTGACCGATCTTTATTCGGAGAGAGGAGGAGAAGCCACCTTTGGGCAGTGCCTGCACGAAGCCAGAGCAGAGTTTGGGCTCCCGGCTCCGGCAGCAGCTGGAAAAAGGAGTTCTGCTCACGGCTACTGTGTCAGCATGGAGCTGCTCCACTGAAATGGATTACACGGGCCACTCGCTTGGCACACATCCCACCGCTAATCAACAAAATAACAGTTATTGATACATCGAAAGGGAAAAATATATCCAAGGGCTTGCATCGCTGAGGGCACGCTGGAGGCAGGGACTAAACGAGGCACAATTGCTTCTGTCCTCGCGCAGCAGCAGCTTAATGAGGGAACAAGGGCTGGGCAAGAGCCCTGTCAAATTCCCAAGCAGCCCCATCCGTGTACACTCACACTTCATTAGCATCTCCGCGGGAGATGGAAGGGGAACTTGGAACACCAAAAAACAATTAGGAGGGGGTTCAAGAGTACTAGGGACGAACTGGGAAGAACGGTGTGTCCGGGAGATCTTCGCACAGGAAGACCAGGGAACCCAGACAGTAAAAAAATACATTTGGGCTCCAATCCTCCCACGAAGACTGTCCTGCTTGGCCTCAGTCCACCTGCGGAATGAGCCATTTGTGGGCTGCTGTTTGTTTGTGCAACCTCTGCTGCTTATCGGGAGAGTTAATGTTGAAGGTTCTCTTAATGCAATTTAACTGTGAGGCTGGGGCAAGGGTGATGGGGACCTTTGGCTTTTTCGAGCAGGATGCTCGCCACTGGGAAGGGCTGGCTTTTTTCTGATCCAAGAGGATAAACAACCTCTTGTTCCCTCTTTGTGTGAGGGACACACACGGGGTGCACGAGGCTGGATGTTTGTCCTGGTGCAGAACCAGCTCTCTGCATCTCCACTGCCTCTGGTCCTTCATTTGCTCTGCTCTCCTGCACAGCTCAGTGGGACGCCTCCAGAAATCTTATCAACCCAGTTTTAATACAGATAATTAACTGCACTGAGACTTTGGACAGAGTGGCTCTGCATGAACCTCGCAGAAAACAGTGGGGGGAATTCCTGGCAACACAGTGGGCACGGAACCAGGCTGGTGGAGCTGGCAGGGACAAGTAGGGTTTGATTTTAATACACTGCCACTCCTGAACTAACAGAGCGAAATACAAGTGACATTGTATGCCAAACTGGCACCTGACAACTATACTTCATGCCCTGGTTGGATGTTTGAAGGTGATGTCAGATTACATATCACAAAACTGCCAGTTGCAAAGCGTCCATCCCCAAATCCCAAGCACGGTCTGCAGATGCAAGTTGGTCACACGCAGCGGCCCTAATCCTGCTCTCACTGGCATCACCCAGGGCTGAGAGAGCAGGAGAGGTTCCCTGGAGCACGGGATTATTCCCTGAGCTGTGCTGTTGTGTAAAGCCACACGGAGCTGAGGGAACAAGCACCAACCTTCTGCCTCAGAAGCCATACGTACGCTCACGGCAGCCAACGCTGCTGCCTCTCGAAAAAGCAGGAGGGGAACTCGAGGAATAACCTAAGCTGAAACTGGCCTTTTCCTCTTTTCTCCATTCCTTCTGCAACCACCAGATCACGAGACAAAGGCTGACTCTGCAGGGCACTCATTAACTGTACAAGTTACTCTCCTCTTGCCAGCCCTTCCATGAAATCCCAAGATCACAAGTGTTTAGAGGCTGGACTTCCCAGCTTGTTGCAGGACAATGTTTCTGTCACTGCAGAGTTCTCTGAGGATGGCAGAAAAACGCCTGTTTTGTTCAGAAATACTCTGCTGAGGTAATCAAACACTGTCTTACCTCATCTCCAAGGCTAACCCAGCTCGCTGCACTGTCACTGGGGCTCCAAGACACTGCAGACTGTCAGAAACCTCCACTGGTGAGAGCAAATTACTGCTCCGGATGAAAAGATTATTAATGGCCAGAATAACCCAGGCACTGAGGTGTAGATGACACAGTTCATTATTCTGGGCTTGCATTGTATTTTCATCTGCAGCTTGGTCACTTGTGCCTTAGAAGCGAGGCAGGAGCGGGACAGGTTGCACACAGGGACAGCCAGGAGTGTCACCAGTCTGTCCATCGCCACATCTCGCACCTGTATCCCTGAAACCGCTTCCCATCGCACACCAGGAGCTCCCTTTCAGCCTTACATTTGTATTTGTGTCCAGGAGCATTTGCAGGCAGCTCAGCACGGGCTGTCTGTGGCAGCCTTTGAAGCCGCGGGCAGGACGGTGCTGCCCATGGAATTCGCCTCGGAGGCGCCCGGGATAACGCTTGGCTTTTCCATGGCCTCTCATCAAAGCCATTTATAAGCAACTGGTGGGCAGAAATGGAAGTGAGGACTCCAGGATCAACAGCAGATGAGATTGGGGGAAAGAATAGTGTTTGCCCAATTAACCTTCACAAAAATTAAGACTCCAAACAGCTTTGGCCTCGTGGGATTGCCAGGAAGTCTGGGCTCAGTGAGTGCATGGATCAGCAGGGCCAGCTAACAGGCTCCCTCTGCCAGCCCTGCTCACCTGCCACCTTCTCTGCTTGGGATGGAGTCCCAGACCGGGCAGGGAGGAAACTCCCTGGCTCGTTAGAAAGAAAGGGACATTTGAGCCATTAGATAAGGGAGATCACTGCAGTTCCCCCTTGGATCTCAACTCTGTTTGTGCTCAGAGAGGCCAGCAAGGCAGACGGGTGGGTTTGCTTCCAAACACTGGAACCAAACTTGCCGCAAACTGACGGGGAGGGAGAGATGTGTTTGCTCTGCTCCTGACCACAGTCCCCACACTGCCGACACCACCTCTGAGGGCTTTGCTGGGCACAGCCCTGCAGGCACCATCCAGTGCCTGCTTTTATAGAAATTGAGGCTTTGATTCATCAAAACCCCACAGTTTTGCTCTGTTTTTGTTTCAAAGAAAGCTTTCCGAAGGTGACCAGCGGAACCTCCCGCCAGACACAGCAGTTGTGGCTCAGACGGATGACAACAATGCCCCCCCACTGTGCACACACAGTGCAAACACACAGACCTGCTGGAAAATCTGATTTTTAAACCCTCTGATAACCCTGCTTCCCCTCCACACTCCCCTATCCAAGCTTGTGAGACACCAGTGCATGCTGAAAGTTACACATGCACTGAAATTGTTCCCTGAACACAGACAGACACTGGGGGGTGTTTATGATGCAATTTAAAGCACCCAAAAGCGGAATCCGTGCTCCTTAGGTCTGTGGTGACAAATCCACGACCCAAAGAACACTACAGAGCACCCAAAATCCCTGAGGTGACCCCACTTATGCTCAGTATCTCTGAGTGCTCCCAGAGCTGAGGGTGCAGAGCTGTCCCCACAAGCCCCGGAGCTGTCACCAGGATGACAACAACGAAGGTTACAGGAGCAGGAATGTCCTGGTTCCCTGCTGCTCGTTTACTCAGTGGCTCTGGAGCACAGAACCAGCCCTAACTGGGCTTGGGTGCTTTTCCTGGCCAATGGCTTGGGACCTACCTCGGGGAGAACCCCGAGCACTGGGCAAGGCGTTATCCAAAACAGAGCCAATGTCCCAGGCTGCCTCACTGGGAAGTCCAGTGAGGACATTCCACCACCCAGTGACCTTAGTGACGGGTGCCCCGCACCACCCGTGGGTCTAAAGCTCACCAGGGAATGGCAGGACACAGGGAAAGTTCCTCCACGCAGAAGAGGGCTGGAGGTTTGGCAGGCACGGGTGCGCGGGGCATCCTCCAGCTCCCGGGACCGGCAGCCGGGGCAACATGGGACCTGCTTGGATCCTCCCCCCACATCGCTGCCGGGCATGGAGCTGAAACTGCCCCACCAGAGCACGGGCGGCGCGGGCGGAGGCGAGCCACGGGGGTGGAAGCCGTGGAAGTTTGGGGAAGGGGAAAGGGGGTTGTTTGGGGAGCCCCGGGAAAGGGGGAGAGGAGAGAGGGGAAGTGGGGATGGAGGAGAGAGGGGAGTGGGGAGAGCGACAAGTCGGTGCGACCTGGCACCGGCAGTCCAGGGAGAGGAAGAGGGATAGGAAAAGGGAGAGGGATCGGTGCGACCCG
>VZTF01002167.1:330523-376790 GCA_013397755.1 Cnemophilus loriae
CTCGCCAGAGTGTGTGGTGCTCACTCCGTCCTCACCAGAGTGTGTGGAGTGCTTACTCCAGCCTCACCAGAGTGTGTGGTGCCCACTGCACCTGCAGCAGAGTGTGTGGTGCTTACTCCGTCCTCACCAGAGTGTGTAGTGCCCAGAGCACCTGCAGCAGAGTGTGTGGTGCTTACTCCATCCTTACCAGAGTGTGTGGTGCTTGCTCCATCCTTACCAGAGTGTGTAGTACCCACTGCACCTTTTACAGAGTGTGTAGTGCTCACTCCACCTTCACCAACCAGGCTGTGTAATGCCCATTCCACCTTTACCAGAGTGTAATGCCCACTCCACCTTTTCCAGCCTGTGTAATGCCCACTCCACCTTTACCAGAGTGTGTAATGCCCACTCCATGTTCACCAGCCTGTGTAATGCCCACTCCACCTTTACCAGTGTGTGTAATGCCCACTCCACCTTTACCAGAGTGTGTAATGCCCACTCCATGTTCACCAGCCTGTGTAATGCCCACTCCATCTTTACCAGCCTGTGTAATGCCCACTCCATGTTCACCAGCCTGTGTAATGCCCACTCCCCCTTCACCCTCTGAAGTCTCAGGTGCTGCTTTTGGCAGATTCAAAGGCAACACCTGTTTGAAGTGTGAGAACGGGCTCACCTGCAGTTCCTGAGACAGGCTGTCCTTAAGTGGCTGATAAAGGTCATCTACAATTTACCTCAGCAGTTCAAATTTTTATGGAACTGTTCAAGAGTTGTCTCATGTACAAGTAGTCCCTGTAAAAACTCAAGTGCTTTCTGATGAGCTCCATCTATTGTTTTGCTGTAGAAGCTCCCTGAATGTGTGAAACATTTTACACATCTACTGAAAAATCCCCCTTTTTTATGTTTTTCCATAAAAATCTCTTAATCACAAGGATATCTTGTCACAGCACACAAAAATAATTTTAGAAGGACTGTTGCTTTTCTCCATTCTTACTTAAAAGACAACCTGGGAGGAAAATAACCTACTCAGAACAGATAAACTTCTCTTTTCCTAATGTAGACGTTTTCTGGACCTTGGTTTAATGTTAGCTATTAATGTGGATTATACTCTTAAATACGATTTTAAGAACCTCACAGATTTTTAGAAGAGGTTCCAGTGATTCCCTCCATGAGTGTGAGGCTTTACTGTGTTCTGTTTGAATTTCACAGGTTCAGTAATTAGTAACCCTTCAGAAATCACACAAGTAAATAAAAACTATGGTATCCTGGGGAGCTGGGACATTGTCCTTGACATACCAGAGTTCCAAGTTTTATGGCAGCACTTCATGTTGATGGTGTGGGATTAGAGAAAACTGCTTCTGAAATACTTTAAAATTCACAGACTGGTTATAAGAAAGATGCCTGGAAAACTCTTAATTCATGGAAATGCTTTTGAATGCTCTTGGACATCTGAGAGCAGGAATCTGAACTATCAGACAGCAAACCCCACTTGTCTTCATGCCAAAACCTCCAGCTCTTCTTTTCCTTCATTATCTCCATGTATTTATATCCAAACATGCAGTAGATAGGAGTTATGCAGATTAAATTACATTTCTGAAGTATTAATAAACAAAGGTTATGAATCCTGCATATTAAACTCAAATAATCCATATTTTGGCTTGATGTATAACAGAAGCTGGTTTCTCACAGTTCCACATGCTCTTTCCATATTGGTTGTCCAGTTCCTCCAGTATCTCCTGATTCTCTTGGTGAATTTACATCAGGGATGTGGTGCAATTAAATAATTCAGATTCATGGAAATAGGTGAGCAGGTAAGAGACCCCTGAGGGAAAGCTGCATGTGTGTGTCCTTTAGAAAAAGCAGTGTTCACTTAAATGACTTTCCAGTAATTTCTCTGAAAAATGAATTATCTCTTTATGAAGCTGTGAGCATGTATTTGATAAAACAACGTGGGGAAATCAGAGTTCAGCTGTTTGAATTTACCTGGTTAGTAAATGAAAAATTTAGAATATTAGAACACAAAAATTATTGTGTCCTTTGCTGTTTTCTGCTTGTCCTTCCCTCTGTTTTATCTCTTAAGTTGGTAAATGGTAAATATCAAACAGGGGAGACTTCAAGTTATAACTAAAACTTCCAAGGGCATCAGCAAATTGTGCAGGGAAATACTTTATGTGCGTTTGGTAAGTATTTAGGATATTGAGGAATTTGTTGGAGTTTTGTTGTTTGCTGTGTTTTTATTTTTTAAATCCAACCATAACCCTCCCCTGTCTCTCCCAGCTTATAAAATTGTACTTAATGGCATTGTGCTTTCAGATTTGTCATAAAAATGTAATGAATCTGGTGATCAATAGCAAACTGTTGCCTTCTTTCAGTACCGAAGAAGTAATTTAATAGCTGAGGTTTACAAAGCCAATTCTCCTCTCAGTATAAATATCAATTATCTGTTACATTTAATGATTCTCTCTCCAGTTTCACAAGCACTCGTGTGCTCAGCTTTGCATGGGGAACGATCAGTGATTACGGAGGGAGCTGTGTGTCTGAGCTAAGCTGGTGTGTGAGTTTGCAAGGCCTGGTGCTCCAAATGCTAATCCAGAATTGTGGGGCATTTCCCAAAGTTCTTCTATCCAGTGGGACATCACCTTTCTTCTGTCTCAGGCTGCTGCACTGGAGGCTCAGGGCTGCTCAGTTTTTAGCAGGTTTTTTGATCCTGACTCCCTCAGCCACTCCTGGTGCTCCAGCCCCTTCCTCAGCTCCGTTCCCTTCCCTGGACACGCTCCAGCCCCTCCAGGTCCTTTTTGTCCTGAAGGGCCCAGAACTGGACAGAGGGTTGGAGGTGCCCCATGAGTGTCCAGTGCTTTGCCCTGGGGTAGGCCAGGTGCCCTTGGCCTTCTTGCCCACCTGGGCACCCCTGGGCTCGTGTCCAGCTGTCAGCAGCACCCCCAGGGCCTTGTCCACCTTGTGCAGCCACTCCTCCCCAAGGCTGCAGCATTCCCTGGGGTGCTGGTGGCTCAAGGTAGGACCCAGCACTTTGCCCTGGTGACGTTCTGCTCCAGAACTTTCCCTGGCACTGAGGTCAGGCTGACAGGCCAGTGTTTCCCTGGATCCTCCTTCCAGCCCAGCTTCTGGATTGGCACCACAGTTGCTGACTTGGAGTCCCCTGGGTGATGAGGGTGCATGACCTCGCTGCTGGGAAGGGATGGAAGTGGCTGGGTGAGCTCTTGCCCTGCTCCCCCAGCACCCTGGCGTGGATCCCATCCTGCCCCATGGGATTGGATGTGTCCTAAGTGCTGCAGCAGGATGCCAGCAATTTCCCCTTGGATTGTGGGGATTCATTCTGCTCCCTGTCCCTGTCTTCCAGCCTGGGTACCCTGAGGACAAGAAGGCCTTCATTCCCTCAGCTTTTTCCTCATCCTTTGTCACTGTTTCTCTCTCTGATCCAATAAAGATGGAGATTCTCCTTAGCAATTCTTTTGTTGCTGATGTATTTATAGAAACCTCTTTAATTCTTTTTCTGGCAGCAGCCAGATCAAGTTGTAGTTGGGCTGGTTGGAGAGAGGAGTTCTAGTTGGAGAGAGCAGGAATGCTGGGGCTGGTGTGTTTTGGGAATCTTGGAGCAAGCCTGGAATCAGTGATTGATTTGAACCTGTGCTGTGCTAGGCGTGATCTTGTCATCTTCACTGTCCTGCTTCAGACTCTGCTGCAAAGTGGAATCATTTTTATTTTAGTCACTGCAGAGCTTTTTAATCTTTCTGAAAGGGAATTTATACAGGTTGTGGGCAGAGTGGCTTAAACTAGCAGCTCCAGGTGTGATTTATAGAGGGACAGTTTGAACTGGTTCAGGAGCAGCTCTTTATTAATGTGTGAAGGAAGCAAAGCTACACTACACAGAGCAATGCCCCTATTCCATGCACTCTCCGCTTGTCCCCACGCTGCTGCTGCCCAGGCTGAAGCCAGGAGATGGCAGAATATCAAGGATTGATTAAGTGCAACCTGAGCTGGGAGCCGAAGGTGGCTGCGAGCAGCTCCCCTTTGTGCGAGCGCCGCGCCGTTGCTGCCTGACATCAGATAATTCAATCTGGCCTGCACGCAGAGCTTCTTGTGTTTGTCATTAAAATTTCATCCCAGTGGTTACGAGGCTTGTTTTCTGGGTCAGCCCCTGAATCCCTTTTCATTTGAGCCAGTGGTGTTTGTGGTTACCTCACTCCCAATCAATGTTGTATTCGCCAGCCTTTCTACGGTTACACGTCTCGAAGGATCTTCTCTAAAGGGATGATGTTCTCCCCCTCATACTCGATTCAAATGGAGTCTCAGCCCTAAGTCAGAGCTTACTTAAAGCAATTATATAGCTGCTTGCTTGGCTTTTAGAAATTCCTACTGGTGATGAGGCTCACTGTGCTGTCATTTGCTGTGCAGAATGCCTGGATTGCTTCACTTTCTCTTACCGAAATCTGAATTTATCTGTTTTTTTTAAGCAAATGCATGTTCACACGGTAAAATTGCTACTTTTCGGCTACTTTTTTTTTATTCTTGGCAGTGTAGTCGGAGGTTGGGTCCTCCTGGGCAGAGTGATCTCAGAACATGCATCTGGTCCTTGTTTGACCTTGTCATTCCAGAGGATCCCGTGGTGTGACGTGTCCATGGCATGTTGTGAGACTGTTGCTGCCTGACTGGCTCTGAAATACTCACCTGTGGCTGTTCTTGAGCCCTGTGGTGAACTTGCCTTGTGCCATCTCACCTCATGGTTCACCCCTGAAACCACACCAAGTGGGCTCTGAGGGGGATGTGTTGATTTTTTAATGCTTGCAGAAAGGGAACTGTGGCTTTACTGCTGCTGGTGGTGCCTCTGAAAATAAATGAACAGAAGAGGCCCAGAGTCAGACCACCCTCCCCAAGACCTAGAATTATAAAGCATCAGCTTTTCCTTTTTTTTTTCCCTTCAGTTTTCCATGATTGAAAGAAGAGTGGTGGCCTGTTAGTGAAGAGCTTGGCCACAAACTGATTTAGCAGATGCTGTGAGGAGTCCCTGCACCTCTTACAGGCTGGGAAATCAGCCCTGGGTTCTCTTGAAATTTTAATTTCAGATGTTTTCCTCCTTCCCCACTAAATACTGCCAGCTTTCCTTGAGATTTGAGGAGTTAGGACCGGTGAGATTCGTGTGCTGATTGCCTTGAAAATCCAACAGATTCACATTTCCTCCCTTTTCGGGGTGGAGCACACCTGGCACAGGTGGTGTTTCCCCAAGTGGTGCTTGATAAAGGCAGTGAGAAGCTGAGGAAGAACTTCCTAAATATCCTGTGTGGTTAGTTAGGGGAATCTGGACATTTATTTCTCATGCTGACGTCCTAAATGCTGAAATGCTTTTACTCAGTTGTCTTCACTCTGGTGAGTCTTGTGGGAGCACTCACAAACAATTTGGGCCTTTCAGTTTAAGTCATTTTGAGCAATGTCTACACACGAGGAGCTGCTCCTTTATGGTTCCTTTGTTCTCTCCCATCACCTCCCACTCCACTTTGCTCTTGCTCAAAGGTGACCTGCAAATGACTTTTTAGAAGCTGGGCTTTAGTTTCTCTTTAGTTTCATAATGATATGTGAAACTAGCCCGAAAGGCTTGAAAACACTTTCCTGCACTTTTAAAAACTTCGTGTCAACTCTCATCTAATTTGGATTTTTTGCTGTAGGGCTTGTGGGTTATTCTCAAGGTATTTATTATTAGCTCTTGCATCTTAATTCAGTGTGCAGACCTGAGGAAACCAAAATATTAATTAGTAATGAAAATGAATCAAAGTTAACAAACGGAAGACTTCCAACAGCCTGAATAAACCCCTGCTTTGTTTAATTGCCTAAATTTCACTTATATGATGGCACAACTTTCATAGGTTTCTCCCTCCCCTCCCAGTGACTGGGAGCCAAGATGTCAGACAAAGCAGAAGGTGAAAATAATTGCTTTTTTCTTCAACCTTCCCCAAACCTTTTGTGCTCTCTTCACTCATTGTCATCATTGTTAAGGAGCAGTGTCAGGGCTCCTCTTTTCCACGTGAGTCACCTTGAGGAGGCTGCACCCGGGAATGACATCCTGAGTTCGGAGGGGTCGGGTGACAGATGACCACGGGGCTTGGGTAAGGTTGTGCTAGTGACAGCCAGGTTGGCTTTTCTGTCAGCTCCTGAAAAAAGCCTTGCAGGTGAAACCAAGAGTAGATCTGACTCTGTGTGGAAGCTGCTCGTGCAGCCTGCCTGGCCACGGAGCTCTTGGTTTACCTGGGGGTTTTGCTGCTGCAGGGATGTGCTCAGTGATGCCTTGATTTTGAGCTTGTAAATCCTGGTTTTCTGCTGAGGCCAGACAAACCCATCCTTCTTTCTACTAAACTTGTTGCAGGTTTCGTTTGTACTCTTTGGGCTGTCACCCTCAGTGCCTGGAGTTCAGGTGATGCCTCTCCTCTCTGCTGCTTGCAGCGTGTTGCAGTTTGTGTTCCTTCCAATGAGCAAACAGATCAATTTCCAGCACCCTCCAATGGTGTTTTCTCACCTCTGTCTGCAGCTGGAGCCGTTGTTTTATCTGTTGTTTGTCCTTTGTGACATAATAGGGCTGATGGAGCAGAGCCTTCCCAAATTGCATCATAATTGCTCCTGAATTCTTATGGAGAAGATAATTTTTTTTCTCCTGTACTCACATTGATTTGTTTCCTTGGTAGAGCAGCTGCTTTAATTAGTGGGCCTGGGCTGATGCAAGCCACTGGAACCTTGATCTAAGGGATGGGAGATTTTTGGCCTTAAAAATCAAATTACTAGAAACAGTTTGGCTTTTTCTAATTGCTGCTTTTATAAATGTTCATTAAAATGTTTTCCTTCCAGTACAACCCTTTGGCTTGTTTCTGTTCCCTCGGTATGACATTTGCGTGCACTTAATATAGAAGGTGAGGCAGAGGCAGTGAGGATGGTGAAATGTTAATTTTGTTACAGATCACAGTGCTGAGCTGCAGAACTACACACTCCAGCAGCTTAACCCACTTTCTCAAGGGATAATTTCCTAAATAAGGCCCTAAAAACGAAGGTAGAAGCTCTCTGCAGCTCTGTTTCTGTGAGGGGTCCACAGATGGGCGTGGGTTGGTAAATTGGAAAGTCGGGTTCCCAGCAGAAGAGTTTGGGAACTGATCATGAGAATGCTCAGAATGGATTTCCTACATGCTAAATCTAAAAGTGCTTCCAGATCCATTTTGGGACATGTTAGTCACATTTTTCATAGCTGCACTCGTGTATCAAGCAACCCAAAAGAACATTTGGATGAAATCAGGGAGATTAATTTTCTACTCTACGTTCTTCTACCAGCATTAGGATTGTTTCAAACTCTGGTTTTGGTTTGCCCCCATCTGTTTTCCCTTGTGTTTTATGGTGTAGCTTTCTGCTACGTAACAGAAAATTGTCTCTTCCCTGTTGCATTTGTGTTTTATTTTTGGCCATTGTGTTCTATTTATATTCCTTTCTGCCATTTAAGTCGTTCTTTTCTGCTGCTATTAGTTTCTCCTAAATCCTTTCCTTAAGGAATCCCTCAGCCAAGCTACCTGTAGGTTAGAGTTGGCAAAATCAGTGTATCCAAATACCCGGGAATGAGAACACAGGGAAAATTGGGAACTTTTACCTCTTCCAGTCTTTGAGGCACCTCACCCTGTGGTAGATGTTTCTAAGCAGTCCATCATTTATCCCTCACTTCAGAGGAGTACAAAGAAGGTGCTAGAATCCCTTTAATTCCAGTGTTTTTAATTGTGGTTGGGGTGCCTCCCAACGTGCCATGGTTCTGATGAGGAGGTGTTTTGAAAGTGGGCATGGAGTTACCACTGTCTCACTTGAGCCTTGGAGAGAAGATGGAGCTCGGGAGCAATTGGAACCAACTTGAAGGTGTTTGGGCTTGGCTTTGCATGTTTAATTGGGCCTTATTCTTGAGCCTGCTGAGGGGGGCACTGGCTGATGCCTTAATTAAACACATGAAGGACTGGAGAGTTGCTTTTGGTGGAATAAGGATGAAAGCTCTGAGGTGCTTGTTGGAGGAAGACAATGCAAAATACTCATTATTTTACTTGCTTATCAACAGGCATCCTTTTAAACAGAGACTGTTTCTGCAGCTAAATTCCTACTGACTTCAATAAAATGCATTGACATTGTAAGGACTTCATAATAAGATCTTTTGAGTATTAACAGATGGTCACTGACTGCCTGAAACAAAGTTGTTGGGTTTTTTTTTTGGTTTGTTGATCACCGCAGGTATCTGGAAACTGAACAGACTTTGCCTTCTGGAAATCAAACCTGACTGTGAGACAAAGGGGGTTCTTTCTCCTTCCTTTTTCTTGCTACAGACTCTTTAGAGAAAACATGGAAAATGTAAGCTGGTTTCTGCTGTGTTCTATCAGAAGCCTTTGGTGACCGGCCCGACTTGGTGCAGCCAGCCTTGCCCTGGAGGGGTGTGCTTGAGGCAACACCAAAAGTGAGTGGCACCAGCATCCTGTGTGAACAGAAACCCAGCAAGGGTCTTGTTGACCCTCTGGTTTGAAGTGAAATTCTGCAGTGCCAGCAGCACCCCAGCCATGAAGGAAAGCAGTTTGTCTTTGCTGCTGCCATGGACTGAACGAGCGGAGTCTCGACTGTTTGGAAAATGCTCCTGTTAACAGTTTTTCTTTTGTGTATTTGTCAGTTTATATATTAGTTGCAGTTGTACTTTGCACAAACACTAATTAGACAGCCATCAACACTCAGGGCCAAAGGCTTACTAACAATGCAACTGTGATAGCAGTGTCTTAATTGGTTGAGTATAATTGTCATTAGGCAACCATAAAGACATCTGGGGCTCTGGAGAGAGATCAGCCTCCCCCTCCTCTTCTTCCCCAAATTTGTTCTGGCTATTGCTATCCAGCACAGTGGAGCTTTTTCAGATGAGATTCTGTGTTTTGACCAGTTTCCTGATGTTTTTCTCCTTATGAAATCGTCTGCCTCTTCAGCACCACTTCATTAGAGCCGTGCCCAGCCTCCAGCTCTGCTTCCTCCCACATGTGCTCTGCACTCCACCACCTGCTTCCCAGATATTCATCGTGGGGCAGCAGCAGCAGCAGCTTTTAACCCCAGCTCCTTCTGCTTTCACTCGTGTGAGAGGGCACGAGCAAAATGTTCATCTCATTAGGGCATTACTGCCAGTAAAAAGTAGTCACAGTGCCTTTGGTTAGTGAGTAGGTATTTTTATTGTACATGAATTTAATTTTTCTCAGTTTTTCCATGCCATATGCATTCCACTTATTGTTGCTCCATTTCAGCAAGGTTTTGATGCATCTCTGTAAAGCTGAAGCTGAATCTCCAGGCTAATTTTTACAGCTAGATCCGTATCTGGCCAGAATTACAGAACTGGCTCGTTGAGGAGAAGTATATTTAGAAAAATACAGCTTGTCTTTTCTCCTGCTGCTGCTTCTCATGTGTCTATACTGAAATATTCCGAAGAACAAGGGCACAGTGGAATGTGAGTCCATCAAAGAAGCTGAGTTATTTGGGTGGAGAGGCTCTGCTGAACATCAGAGAAGGAAGAGTGTGTCTGAGAGGGAGAGCTGTGAGCCGGGTGTGGTGTGGGTGGCAGGGAGCAGGGAAGGGGTATCAGGAGAGGGGGAAATTGGCCTTGTAAGCAGCAGGCTTCTTGTTGCTCCCTGTTGTGCTCGGGAGAGCAAGACTTTGGACAGCCTTTCTGAATGAAATGAGGCAGGCGTGGTCTCTTCTGTGGGTTATTTTAGGGGTTGGGGTTGGGTTTGCTCAGTGCAAATGTCTTGGATCAGGTGTTGGAGTATTTACCTGCCACTGCAATAATCAGCTCATGGCACCCGTCAGGGGAGAAAAGCAGCAGCTGAATGCTCTTGGTGTCAGAGCAGATAGGATGTGTTCATTCTTGTATTAAACAGGAAGGGAATTTTGAGTTGGTTTGGGTGTTTTTTTCACTCCAGCAGAAAGTTAAGTGGGCATTTCATTGCCATCGTGGTAGAAAAACCAGTGATTGAGTGGGTTTGGAGTGCTGGGCTTGTTCTTGGGCAGAAGACTTTCAGCTGGGGTTATTTTGTTGAGTGATCCAAATGAAATTTTCAAGACAAAATGTAAAAGTTGTGGTGGGAAATGAATAGAAATCTTGAAATTATCTAGAAATAGTGCAGTGTGTTCTTCTCTCCAGCCATCTCTATTGATAGGGCAGATTTGCCAGTTATCTGCAGTAAAGCAGCCTTTTTATTTTTTTTACAGCAAGGCAGTGCTTTAATAGTTTAAAAGCCTTTTGTTGTGGTTACAAATTGAAAGTGTGGTGCTCTTTACAACAGCATTAAAAGCGGGGAGCTGAACCGTTAATTTTTTTTTTTTACCTTCTGAATTGGATTCATCTGTGTTTGAAATTCTTCCAGTTCAGTGCTGGTGCAGGCCCAGTGCACACTGGAAATGGGCAGTGGAGGAGCTGGTTTATATCTCCCATTTCCCCAGGCTGGTTCCCTGCCCAGACCTGGAGCTCCACTCATGTTCCCACCGTGGTCTTGTGGAACATCTCTCCCAATCCTTCAGCTTTGCTGCGTGGGACTGCACTGGGAAGGATGGGAATGGTGAGAAATGGGGGAGGAGGGGTACAGGAAGCCTTAGGAACTTTCCTGAGGAACTTCTCCTGTGCTGGGATTTCTGGCCAGCCACGGGGGAGGTTTGGTGGGCTCTTGCAGGGTTCTCCTGGCACGTGGAGTCTCCCTGGTCTCTGTCACGACGGGGCTGGAGGGGGCACCACGGCCACGGTGCTGCAGGGATTGTTGGGCAGTGTCTGAGCCCACTGGGGCACAGCTGGACGAGCTCTGGTGTCCTGCAGGTCCTGGCAAGGGCTGGGAGAGCACAGTGGCTTCATGGCACAGGAGTGGGAGCTCTCCAGCACGTGCTGGTCCCTCAGGGAGAGGAGGAGGCTGCAGGCTGGGTTGATGCAGACCCTGCCAAACACACGGGTCCCAGCACAAACACATCAGAATTTGGGTCAAATTGATTTCAAACCAATGATCAGAAGCAATGGTTTGGTGGTGCTGCTCCAGTTTGAGCTTGGCTTAGAGGTGGTTCAGGTGGTTCTTTGTGAACAGAGAACGGTTCAAACTAAATTTTGACTTGATTGAATTCTGAGATAAAATTAATTTAAGGATTTACTGTGGTACTGTGATGTTGGATCTTTAATTCCAGGACTGCAGTCACTGCACTGTTATTTTTGGCGGATCCCTGTGTTCCATGCTGTGTAGGGAAACCAGGTGCAGTGTGCCCTGAGAATTATCCAGCCCTGGGTCTCCTCCTGCCATTTTCTCCATCTCTCAGTATTTTTTTTTACATCTCCAGCCTGGGCTATGTGGGAGCTACACTAGGAGGAGATGCTGTTCTTCCTTGTTTATTTAGAGATGAAAACAAATATTCTGTCACTGAGTTCTGTCCATTCTACCAGTGTTTTATGTCTCCCCCGAAACTCAGTTTTCAGTGACAAGAGAATTTTGGCTTCCCTTGGGAGGAATCTGCTGCTCTTGGCAGTCAGGAGAAGCTTGAAAACACGACCCCAACCAACCCTAACATAAGGAAACAAAAATCAGCTCAAAATTAAAATGCTTCCAAAACACTGCGTGCCTCTTATTGAAGGGGACTGCAGCAGATCTGTGCAATCACCTGTCCTGTTGTGGTTTATCTCCAGATTTTGAAGCAAAATGAGCCCTTTCCAGTTTTGCAAACTGAAGAGATTTGTTGCGATCTGATCCGCGCTCCGTGTCCGATCCAACGTGAAACATTTTGCTTTGGGGAAGCTTCTTGGTCTGTTCTTCTTAAATTGTGCTGCTGTAAATTGGAGGTGAAAGCAGGATTCAGAGAGGGTTTGGGCCTCGTTTGCAGAGGGAGGGAGAGGGAGAATTGTCCCACCCTGTTCTCATTTCCCTCGCTGTTCCCCCGTAAAGCGCAGCAGAGGAGGCAGGTGACAAGGGCACGGTTCCCTCTCTTCCTGATCAGTGCAGACAATTAATGTGCATCTCTCTCTGCCTGACAGATTTCACCACCCCCTTGGGCACTTTAATTCCTTCTGTAAATTGGAGCCTTTTCACCAGGAGATGTTGGGAGTGATCTGTTCCCGGTACCTGGAGCCCCGGGCATGGCACTGCCCAGAGAACTGGGGAACCTGAGAGCAAGTCCCACATCTTCTAAACCTTCCTTTCCTTCTTGTCCTGTGTAATTAACGGTTTTGTGTTCCTCATAAGCACAGCACAGCCAGATTCCCAACCACCAGACCTCCGAGGCTTGTAAGAATCATTCTTTCATAATACTCTTCGCCCAAAAATCAGGATGGAACAACAAAGGTGACAGAGCAGGAAGCACCTTTGATTTTCCAAAAGAATCCAAGTGTCAGCTATGCCAGGGGAAGGCATCTGACAGTGTTAATTATCACAGTTTTGTCAGAACTGGCCTTCAATAATTATTGACCTGTGGTCCGTGACCAGTTGTAGAAGAAGCTGCTTCTCTGCTTTTCCTGTGATTTTTTTTTCCTTTAATAGTCTCTTGTGTGGGCATGGATAGCCCCGAGCAGTTTATCTGTTGTTTGCTGTGTAACAGCCTTCATTCATTCAGATATATTCGATATTATCTGACAAGTTTAGCTCTGTTTCTTTATTTCCTCATTGACAAGCTGATGTTAAACTGCAGTTTCGGTGATATTTTAGTTAGCCTGCTGCAGAAAAGGAACCGCTGCCTTAATTCTAAAGACAATACTTCATTGAATTAATTGATTAGTCTTCAGAGATGTAGGTAAATTGATCTGTTGATGAGACATCAAGAAATTTCCTCTATAAAAAGAAATTTCTTCCTATAAAGAGCAGTAGGTTGGGTGGGTGCTTGTGTGGATGTGGATAGATGCTCTGGTTCAACACAACCACCATCAGAAATCTCGAAAGACTGAAAAGAACCAGTTTGAAGTTTTGCCATGATGTAATTTAGGCTTGTTCCTCATTACATTTTTTCTCTTGAGCCTGGCTCTACTTGCGTGTTAGTTGCAAAGTGAATATTGATAGTGGTAGCTCAGTTGTGTGGGTCACAGAATCAGGGAATGAACCAGGCTGGAAGAGATCTTTGAGGTCATCAAGTCCAACGTGTGACCCAACACCTCCTCCCCAACCAAACCATGGCACCGAGTGCCACGTCCAGGCTTTGTTAAACCCCTCCAGGGACCGTGACTCCACCTGTCCCTGGGCAGAGGATTCCAGTGCCCAATCACTCTTTCACTGAAGGATTTTTTTCTGATGTTCAACCTAAACTTCCTCTGGAGCAGCTTAAGGCTGTGTCCTCTCGTTCTGTCACTGTTCCCAGGGAGAAGAGCCCGACCCCACCTGGCTACAGCCATCTTCCAGGGAGTTGTAGAGAGTGATGAGGTCAGCCCTGAGCCTCCTTTTTTCCAGGCTGAACACCCCCAGCTCCCTCAGCCGTTCTTCATAGGGCTTGTGTTCCTTCACCAGCCTTGTTTCCCTCCTCTGGACACGCTCCAGCCCCTCAACGTCCTTCCTAAATTGGGGAGCTCAGAACTGGACACAGCACTCGAGGTGCAGCCTCACCAGTGCTGAGCACAGGGGAACAGTCACTGCCCTGGTCCTGCTGGCCACACCATTCCTGCTCGTGTAGCTCCAGTTTCAATTTACCTGCCTGCCTTGGTAGGCTTTGGTGCCACGTTCAGTAAACGGGACTGAAATGGGCGAAGCTGATGGTTTTATGCACAGAGGACAGGGGGAGGGTCAGTCCGGGAGCTGTTTGAACCCATCCTTGTTCCTTCCTGCCTTGTGCTGCAGCCACCCCCTCCCAGGTGCTGAGGGTGAGCAGTGCCCTTGTTTTGCAGGTACAGCTCGGGAGAGGTGAGGCTGTGGGACACCCGCACCTGGGACTACACAGCCCCCGTGCTGGCAGCAGCGCCGGGCCCTGGAGGGGCTGGAGCCCCGCCACACGTCTCCTTTGTGAGGATAAACAGCTCCCTGGCCGTGGCAGCCTACGAGGACGGTGAGCAACCTCAACTCTCCTCCCTATTAAAACAACAACAACAAAAAAAGGAAAGCTTTACAAAAACGAAGCAGCTGTGCTCAGCTTTTTGTGTGTCTGTAATCCTGTGTATCCGCACACACGCACACACTTGCTTTTATGTGAGAAAGTTGGCCAATAACCCTAAATGCATTAGGAGGCATTGGAACATAGCACCCATTAAAGCTGAGCTTTAATTCCTGCTGGAGCTGCAGCACAAAGCTTGAGTGCCAGGCTGTAGTCCAGCCAAGCTATCTTAAGCAAATAACTTGTTTTGCTATAAAAATATTAAATATTCTTCCACCAGCCTTCTCCTCTGGCCAAAACTCCCTTGGGGTGCTGTGGAGCTTTGTTATGGGGATGGTGGTGAACTTGGATGTCTGGTTAATCCCTGTCCCCCTCGCTCTTGGCATGGTGTGTGGATGCACTGAAGTGTTGGTTTGCAGTGCTGGGTTGTTATTGTACACTTGGATTTAAAGAAATGAGAGCTTTGACCTAATATTTAGTGAAACCCTCATAAAATCCTGGTTGTGTGCGTTGTTTTAAATATCCTCAGAGGTTTTCTATAATGGACGACGAGAGCCAGAGACCAACATCTTCGGGATGTGGGAACAGCAATTAAAAAAGTCAGGTTTGGACAGTGCTGGCTGACTGGGATCCTAAACTGAGGGGCTCAGGCAGAACTCAGCTCGCATCATCTTTCTTTAAAATGTAGAATTTGATACTTAAAATGTCTCCTTGGGTATAAATAAAGAATATTTGTAAGTTTAGAGAGCTTTGTACACATACTGTCTTTGATCCTGGCATTTCTACAGGTGAAAACAAAACAGAAGGTGGATAATCTAAACAAAATCCCTAATCCATACGTTTTACTTTAAAAGTAAATTAAGTGCTTCATGCATATTAAGATTCTCAGCATCCTTAGCTGTTTTTCTAGCTTGGATCGTGCCAGGATGGTTTTCTGTGGGTAAAAATTATTAATAGGCAACATTTTCTGACAACAGTAAATCTGCTGTTATTAATATTATTTACTCGAGTAAATAGGAAATTATAACACGGGTTTAAGTGCTGGCTTTTCTTCTAGTGTGCCAAACAATGACTAGCAGAGGGTCTTTTGTTTGTTTTCTAGTTTCCCACTGACTAATCTAATAATTTGTCTGGGTTTTTTGCCTGTCATATCCCTTGCTGTCAGTGCTGTGACTGAACTAGTTTGCATAAAGCTCGGCGTCTTTTCTTCTTTCGGGTAGAAATTTTAATAGGCTCTGTGATATGGCAGTTCCTCTGATTTGAGAAGCCTTGGTCAGAATAGATTAGTTTCTATGGGAATAGGGAAATAAAAAGACCCATTTTAGCAGTGTTTACTAACTGCAAGCCGAAAGCACATATTTACACTTTGGTGGAGAGAGTTATTTTAAATTTTGGGGAGGGAGCGGACGGCTTTGAAGATAATGTGTTTGATTGTTCTTTGTTGTACTTTTCCAGCTCCCTTTCCTCTTTGTTTGTAAGTTTGCCTAACCCAGAGAAACCATCTGCTCGTGTTGGAGGTGGTGCTGTCAGGCAGAGTCTAGACTTCCCTGGCGAATCCCTGGCTCGTCCCGATACCATCGGCTGCTCCCGGTCCCGCAGGGCTCCCGCAGCGCCGGCCTTGGCTCCCCATGCCGGGGAAGGGCTGACAGGCACAGCCTGCCTTGCCCTGCTCCTGAGCTCCCTTCCCGAGGCACAGGAGGCAGAGCGAGGAGAGAGCTTTGTCTTGCCGGGACGCCCCTATCCGCAGTGGGCTGTCACTCCGCGGTGGCGCTGAAGGAAAAGGGGATTGTGGCTCCTGCTGAACGTTCCCGACGGCGCCAGCCTCGGAGAAACGGGCTGCGAGGAGAGGGAGAGCGGGGAGAAACGGATGGGGAGCAAATGAAGTTCCCTGTGCCCGTGCCAGCGCTCAGTGGGGGCGCTGGATGTACACCTGGGGCAACGGGACTTGGCAACTCGAGCCACAGTTGTGATTTTTGAATTCCAACCCACTGGCCTCATATTTCTTCTGCCTTGTTTCCTATTGTCAGCACTGGCAGCGCTCCAGTTTGATTTTACCACTAATTGTGTTGCACGTTACCGAACTGAAATGAATCAAATCAAAATGCTTTTCCTGGAGCATTAGATAAAGCAGGCGAGGGTTCTGGGTAATGAGCAGATGCTGCTAATGCAGGGACGGGAGAGGCCTTGCCAGGACTCCATCTGCTCCATGCTTGCCTGCCTTTGGCTGGGAGCCACAGCTTTTGGGAAACAGCAGTCTACTTCAGCCATCCCTCTCCCCCCTGCGCTCTGGAGTTGCATGGTTTGACTGGAAAACAATGTGCAGCAACAGGAGAACAGAACTTTTTGCTGCTGTCCTTTAAATGCCGTGGCCACCCTGGTGCGGGCGTGGCGGCGGGCACGGCCCTGCTGCCCTGCTTGTACCCCCTCAGACCCACCGTGAGGAGCTGGTGGCCCTTCACCAGCTGCGGAGTCACTCCATGGAGCTCGGGAGGGTGCTTGCTGCAGGGATCAGACGTGCTCCTGCCTGCTGCAGAGTCACTCCATGGAGCTAGGGAGGGTGCTTGCTGCAGGGATCAGACGTGCTCCTGCCTGCTGCAGAGTCACTCCATGGAGCTAGGGAGGGTGCTTGCTGCAGGGATCAGACGTGCTCCTGCCTGCTGCAGAGTCACTCCATGGAGCTAGGGAGGGTGCTTGCTGCAGGGATCAGACGTGCTCCTGCCTGCTGCAGGCTCCAGGAGGGGAATTTGGGCAGCGCTGCTTTTCGGGGTTGGAATTCCGTGCTCTTGTCCTTTCTGATGCCCCTAAAGCTGCCTGGGGGTGTTGTCCCTTCTGTGCCCTCTTTGCAGAGTGATGGGTTTGGTGCCTTCCTCCGAGTGCTCCAAGAGAGCAGGAGCATTCCAGGCTGGCTGGAGTGAAGGAAAAAGTGTTAGAAGAAAACTGCAGGAGCGTGGGGTGGGATATTTATTCCCATTGGTGCAGACCTCTTGGTTTGGGTGAGCGGAGTGTGATTTCCCATCCCAGTCATCCCAGTCCTCACACTGGGAATGAAACAGGGTCTGTGCCTTCTCTGAGGGACTGTCCAGGGATGGTGTTGTGTGGTGGAGGTAAAATCTGGGAACGTTTGGTGGGAACTGGTGTGGTAAAGGTGGTGTGAAGGCAAAGCTCTTATCACTGAGGTCTGATCTCTCACTGCTTCGTACCCTCAGGACCTGCTGGAAGTGAAAATTAAATGTAAAATGTTGGTTAATGAGCTTCGAATATTTACTAAGGTTAAATTGGCTCCTCTGACTAGAAATGTTTTTGGGAAAATCTCAAAATTCACAGTAAGAAGCTTTGATACTCCAGGCTGGTGCTCATTTCCACCCATGTATTCCTTATATTGTTTGTACTTCATAGACATACATCTGAAAATTATAAGGAAATCAATTAATGTTCCCACTTTGGAGTAAAAAAACAGCTGGAAGGTATTACCACAGAATAACCTGAGTTGGAAAGGACCCACAAGGATCATCAAGTCCAAGGGTTTCCAAAAGGTAAAAAAGAGTTTTATTTTGTTTAAATCAAGGTGGCAAGACCACAACTCTGAAACAGGACAAACATCATGGAGATGATGTGAATTCAGCACCTTCTGGCCTTCCCACACCGTTGTGTTTAGAAGCTGAAGTGAATGAGTGTGAAAACCATGAGCACGTTTGGATTCCCTGCTCCAGCACAGACAAAATTCTGATTTTTAAAATTTTTTTTTGCAGATAATGCACATTTAAATTGCTTTTCCAAGGGTGGCAGCAGCCACCAGCTGACAGCAAATGCTGGTTTTAGCACGGAAGAGCTGATGCAATGGGACTTTAGGATCCGAGCTGGGATCTTCCACACCCAGATCCAGCCCTCCCATCCCAAGCTCCCCGAGCAGGCAGCTCAGGTGGGCAGTGGCCTGTGCTGTGCCCAGCTCAGGAGGGCTCAGACAGGCTCTGTGACACTGCCAGACACAGCCAGGATAATATTTACAAATGAGATTTATCACTGTTTGCTCTGTGGTTGTGCTGCCTTTCCCTGTCGGAGGATTAGGGGCTTTTATAGGAAAAGAGATACTTGGGGTTGTTTAATTTTGTAGCAAATGCGTTGCCTGTAACAGCAGAGAGGAACCTGTGTGAAAACAGATGGAAGAGCTGCTTTTGCAGGATGTCTTTTGTGCTGCCAGCACTGCTGATGGAGGGAGAGGAGCCTCCAGCCACCCACCTTTGACACAGCAAGAGCCGTGCGAGGCTGGCTGATGCTCCCGAAATTTGGAGTTCAGGCAGCATCAGCACTGCGCTCTCTGGGCCACAACAGGCTCGTGCTCAATCTTTTATCCAAGTATCTTCCAGTCTGGAGGGAATTGCAATAAATGGACCTTTCATCAGGCCACAGTTCAAAAATATATGGGTTGGGAGTTGAACTCTTTGTAAAACCTGGGGCAGAGTGATAAACGAGGCTGGCGCAGTGATTGTCACATCGAGTGTCAGCATTACACCATCAGCAGCAGCTTCTTGCACTTGTTTTCTTGAGCCACGATGACTTTCCAGCTTGCTCATAATTCTAAATAATTTTGGGGACTTGTTGTTAGAGTTCAGTTGGAATAATCACAATTATGGTGCAGATTTTAGCGTGCCGTGAAAGCACCGCTTATAATTTCGATTTAATGACCTTCAAACACTTCTGAGATTTCAGGATTAAAAAGATAGAAGAAGATAACTTATGGCTGCAACCTTAGCTTCACCTCAGCAGAGGAATTGCTGTGGAAATGAGGTGCTGGGCAGTGCTGGAGGCAGGAAGACAGACTGTGGAGAGCAGTGATCTCATCTGCACTGCTAAATCTTAGCCTGAGTTTTTTAATGTGCCACACTAATAACCTGGACTGGAATGGTGAAGGTTTTTTTGCTCTTACCCAAACATGATTGACTGTTGCAAAGACTTGCACGCCCATAAATACCTTTTGCTGTTTCTGCAGTGAAATGCAGAATATTCTGAGCAGCACTTTTAGCCCTCAAAGCAGCTTTAGCTATTTATAAACCCAGTGGAGTGTTTGCTCTTTGTGTTTTCCTTCTGTCATGATCCTTGTGGGTCCCTTCCAACTCAGGATATTCTTTGAACTCTCCTTGTTACTCTTTACTTTGTGCTCCTTCATTCCCTGTGAATTTGTGACCTTAGAAGTCACTTTTTTAAAATATTCCCAGGAGTGTATTGCCCGTATCGTGTATCAGATGTTGCACACTCTGTGTTTGCCTGGTTAAAATCTTTTATTTTGGACAGATTTGGCTGTTGAACATCTGGTTTAAAAAAAAAAAAAAAGTACCTGTCTTGAAGCAATTTTACTGTTGCATGAGCCGTTTTCACTGTCACCTCTTTGTCATGTTTGAGATGCAGCAATCATAATAATAATAAGAAGAAGAAGAAGAAGAAGTGACTTGTTGCCCAAAATTAGAGAGCAGAACCCTGAGCTCTGGGTTTCCCAGTTTGCTCCTGTGGTCTCAATATTTTTTTTGTTTTCCAGAGCTCTCATCCATTTAGACACTGCTAAACCCAGTGAAATGCTCATCACAGGGATGTGTAAACAAAAGGCTTCACTGAACGCAAATCAGCCTCCTTTTTCCTCCTTCATGAACCCGGTCTTTAACTGGGATAAATGTTCTGCTGAACAAAAATTGAAAAATTGGAGAAGCCTGGCAGCCAAGCCCGTGGTCTGACACGAAAGTCCAGTTCTAACACCCATGATCTGATATCAGTTTATCACTGATGGGGTTTCTTTGCCTGGTCCCATCATCTCTCCTGGAGATGAGACCTCCCCATCCCTTTGTTTTAGGGAACAGGTGCCTCAGCTCAGCCCTGGCGTGGGGTGCAGGGGATGGAGCCTGTGCTGCCCAGTTGGATTTGTTAACTGGTTTTAAGCTGAGTGTGTGCAACCGGTCTGTTTTGCAAACCCAGTTCAGCAGTTATTTACCTTTCAAGCAATTAACATAATTACCATTATGCTAAGAAGTAATTTTGGGAAGTTCTGCTCTGAGCCCTTATGACTCCGTCGGGACAGTTTTAGTCGGGACTTATCTTTTTGATGGAAGCCTAATTGCAGTTTTGGCTTTGTGTAAACAAACAGAGGCGGCTAATTGTTTAGGCAAATAGCAGATTAATTTAAATATTCATCCCTAATAAAACAAAAATGGTCCCCATTATGGTACTCATTCCCATGGTGAGGAATATAAATATTCAGTGGGAGTGCCATTAGACAGGGATCTTAAGGATTATCTGCATTATTTCACATCGGTAGCACTTTCCAGATACCAAATAATCTTTACAAAAGCGAACGTAAATCAATTTAAACTCATTTAGCTACCATTTCACTATGTGCAGTTTCATTACCACACTCTTGCTTCACCTCCTCTGGGACTGGGGAGGAGTGTTTGCAAACTGGCAGTGGTGCCCATCCACAGCTGTCTGTCAGGGCTTTTATGTCTCCTTCTGAAGGAAGAGCTGCCATTAATCATTTCATCATTAACGTGCTCCACTGGAAGGGAAGCTTCTCCAGCCCTGCCTGTCACGTTGGAAGATTACTTCTCCTTAATTCAGTGCAAAGGTGGCCCAGAAGGCTCCAATTCCCTTCTGTTCCCTCCTGATTGCCTCAGGTTGCTCTTACTCAGATTATGATGCTTTTAAATAGAGAACTGGGGAGCCAGGCTGGCAAAAATGCAATTTAAATATGTTGTCTTTTGATTTTTACACTCTTTTATTCTTTAGGGTTCGGACTCTTTAGGTTTTCTCTGTGGTGGCCAGAGACAGGAGCCAGGGAATGGCTGGGGCTGTGTCAGGAGGTTGAGGTGGATCTCAGGGAAAGGTTCTTCCCCCAGAGGGTGCTGGGCACTGCCCAGGCTCCCCAGGGAACGGGCACAGCCCCGAGGCTGGCAGAGCTCCAGGAGCCTTTGGACAGCGCTGCCAGGGATGCCCAGGGTGGGAGTGTTGGGGGGTCTGTGCAGGGCCAGGAGTCCCTTCCAGCTCAGGATATGCTGTGACTCTGTGAATCGTGCAGCAAATTGACTTAAAATTTGAGTGTGGGTTCCTCCTTGCTGGTTTTTGGGGTAATTGAAGGCCTCTCTATAATGGAACAAGATTTCAGATGTCTGTTTACTTCTGATCTCCAGACATGGAAATGTGAGAGAAGTCAGAGTCTTCCTCAAGGTCGATACCAATGTTACTGGAAAGTCAGAAATTAGGTACAGAGCAATAGAGCCTGGAATCACAGGATCCCAGATGGGTTTGGGTTGGCAGGGACCTTAAAGCTCATCCAGTGGCACCCCTGCCACGGGCAGGGACCTTCCACTGTCCCAGGGTGCTCCAAGCCCCGTCCAGCCTGGCCTTGGGCACTGCCAGGGATCCAGGGGCAGCCACAGCTTCTCTGGGCACCCTGTGCCAGGGCCTCCCCACCCTCCCAGGGAACAATTCCTTCCCAATATCCCATCTATACATGCCCTCCTTCAGCTTCAGGCCAGAGCACATGAATCTTCCTCTGAACCTGTTCCGTGGTCAGAGGAACCACAGCATCCTGAAGTTCAGGTTTCCTGCCCTCTCCTGTTCCCCGTATATCCCTTTGTTCCACCACGTTGATTTGCAGCTGTTTAAATGCTCTTTGGAAGTCGTGTCAAAGCCTGAGCTAACCCCCAGTGGCCGTTTTCCCGTGTGCAGGCACTGTCAGTGTTTGGAGCGTGCTGCTGGGGCAGGAGCCCATCCACCGCTTCCAGCACAACCAGCGCATCCAGGCCTTGGCCCTGGCCCCGGGCGGCGCCGCGCTGGCCACGGCCTCCGGCTTCCAGGTCAAGGTGGAGAGCCCCGACGACAAAGGGTTCTGGCAAACCCCAGCAACGTTTGAAATCCAGAAATTGGTGAGTCTCCTGGCCGCTCTGCTCCGTTCCAGGAGCTCCTGATGCACTGATTCTTTTTGGTAGGGTTAAGATGGATTTTATAGAAGTCTTACAGCCTGGACTAGATCAGGGTGTTACGAGCTCGAGGCTCTGACTTTGGAGCAGGTTAAGGGATGAGCCTTCCATCCCTGAAGAGCGAGGGTGAAATGCTGGCTTAAGCTAGGAGTGAAAATGAACACAAGTCCATATGGTGCAGGAGGTTGGCTGGGTTTAAGTTTTTTTTAATTTTTCTTGTCAACAGTAAACTAAGTTGGCTCATTTTGTAAATCAGTTTTCTCGCGTAGACTTGGAGCTGGAACTCCAGGTCTCTTTCCAGATCCACACTATCTGATTAATTCTGAGGCAGGATATTGCAGGCAGCCTAATAGTGTCACTTGTGAAGCTGTAACTACTCATGCAGCTTCTTTAGGTTGCACCTTCTGTCACTGAAGTTTTGAGAGTTGCAATTAAAACTCATTCTCTGAAGTTTGATTTTGTCTCAGACTATCAACATTTGTTTGAAAGGGAAAGGAAGTGTGTAGGAATAATTGAGTCCTGCAGTCTCTCTCCTGTAGGAGGAAGCTGTGCAGTTAAAGGGTGTGAAGTGATTTAAACCACTCCTGATTAATCCCCCCTCCAAAGCTAAGTCAGTCTTACAGTTCAGAAATAAACTTGATACTTGGTCTTTGTGTGAAATTAATCCATAACTGGGATGATTCAGGACACATATGAGTAGTTTGTTCAGTCCAGCACGTGGCAGTAGTGATGCAAAAGAATTTCTGACTGTATTAAAATAAATTAAAATAAAAAATAAAATAAAAAGTCTGCTCTTTTTAGGTCAACTTCCTTAATCTGGTTCCAGATGTCACGGGGAGCCCAGTGGCAGTGGCAGCTGCAGAGGACATTGTCTATCTCCTGAAAGCAGAAGATCCTGGCAAGGTTCTCCATTCAGTCTATGGTCAGCCTGTCACCTGCCTCGATGTGTCAGCTCACGAAGCAGCCTTTGGCATCAAAACCTTTGGCTGGTTATTGAATGAGCCCAACCAGGTATTGTCACTATTTTTTGATAAGATTTTTATACCTTTGTAATTAAGGAAAAAAGAGTTCATGCTGCCGAGGACTTCTTTCCCTGCTCTCCAGCTTTTGACAGTAGAGAGAAGACAATTTCATGCAATAATCTGATGCTTCTTTGTGTTCTTCTGTGGGCTGAAGTGAGGGATTATTGTTCAGCCAGCTGAGTTCACTTTGCAACCTCTGCTCCTCAGCGAGACCCAACTGAGTTTATGTTGCATCAGTGGCATCAGAGGGAACTCATCTCAAAAATCCCACCTAAAACCCCAGTAAAGAACCCAAAAGCCCAAAGCATCCCTCAGCTTCTCTGGTGAGGGATCCTGAGCGGTGTCAGGCAAATGAGCACCCGTAGGAGGAGGGTGCTTTTTGTGTTGTGCTCTTGTGTTTCCCAAACTCTGAAGAGATCTGTTTCCAGATGCCTTGGGAAGAGTTCCTGTCGCTCTCCTGGATCTTGCCTCCCTTTTCCACTCCCTGCTTTCGTTCCATTTTTGTGTTACACTTCAGGCCGGCAGCAGTGAGGGAAGGAGGCTGCTTCAGGCGGGTGGAGAAGGAGGCAGGAGGGCAGCACCCAGATGAAAGGAGCTGTGGTCTGTGGTGTGAAAATGCAGGATTTTCCTTGGCAGGTGACTGGAATGGGAAAGCTTTATTTAGGACTTCCTCTGTTAGGAATAAACGCGTCCAGCTGCATCTCATTCCCCTCAAAATCCCCGTTCACCGTAAATACCTCGAGGGTTGAGATGCCACGAGCTGTGCTGTCTTTATGAATTCCTTTGCTGCCCTAATCCAGCTCTTTTCCCTCCAGAGGTGGGAGGTCAGGAGGCAAAATTGCCTCATTTGGGGGCATTACCCCAGTGATCACTTTTGAGAAACCTCCCCAGGCCCCGAGTGCCGCTCAGCAAAGCCGCACATCTTTCCTAATTTCGTCCTGATCTCCCTGGCTCTTGCTGGCAGATTGTGTTAAGCCTGGTGCATCCTAATCAGGGAGATGGGCCCAGACGGCCGGGGGGTGTGACAAGGACACTGCCTTGGCACTGCTGCTCCAGCTGACATCACGCCGGAAATTAATTACTAATGTCTATTATGATAATTACCGGCCTCGCGCAGACGTGAAGGGACTTTGCAGCGGCTGATTACGCTGGGCACACGGTGACAATCTGTCTTTGGGAGAGCTCTCCGTCCTGGAAATGGAATCCTGCAGCATTCCAGCCCCCTTGGCTGCTGCCTGTGTTTCTCCCCAGTTTGGGGTTTTCTTTGTTTTCCTCTGGTTATTATTTTCCTCCTCGCAATCCCTGCCTAGTAACCTGCTTCCTGATGAAAACACTCAGGGAAACCATCCTTTTTCCCCCTCTCTCTTTTTCTTCAAATCATTTTCTATTTTTACCCGTGTTTGACAGCAGAGCCAAGATCTGAGGCATAAATTTTGTGGGAACTTTTATGTCAGAGAAGAGGAAAACATCAAATCCGTGGCCTAGACTTGGCTCCTGTCAGATGAGAGACCCATGCAGGAGGGAGGGGAGAACAGAAATGCTTCATCCCTGAGAAGTTCAGCTTGCACTTTAGTAGCACCAGACAACCCAAATATGATGCTGTTTCTTGAAAGTTCTTCTGCTTTAGTGCTCCTGGGGCTCTTTTTTTAAGTTCAGCTATGAAAGATTTTGTTGTTTCAGCTCTGTTAGCTCAACGTGAAATCTGTTATTTCCCTTAAAGTCCAAATTCTGAGATCTGTGTTCCCATCTAGGCTTGTCTAGGGCTAATTAAATAGCCCAGATAATGACCCACGGGGGAAATCCTTATTCCCAGGGCATCCAGGGGACATTCCTTGAGGGATGATGTCAGGCCAGTGACACATCCCCCGTGTCAGGCACTTGGGAGCCCCGTGATCACAGAGCTGCTGCTGCAGCACCACCAAGGCTGGGCGTTCACCTGTTGGAATTTTGGGTTTAAACACCATGGGGGAAGTGAAATCCACAGACTGGCTTTGGTCCCCTTCGTGTCAGGATCTAAACCTCGTAAGGAGGTAGCAGGATAAATGTTAGGCTTGACTTCATCTGGTTTCTGATGCAATCTGGATCTGGCTGGAGCTTTTTTCATAGCTGGTGCCTTTATAACCTCCCCTGAATCTGCTGTCAGGTAAGCCTGGTCTCCTACTACAGTTCAGATGAGCTTTGTGGGTTATTTCTATGAAATTTAGAGGTGTTTATTCTCCTGAGATGGAGGGAAAAATCCTCAAATACAACTTTCTGCTGTATTTCAAATTCTGTTCAAAATTTTTAACATCTTCAGCAGTTCTTGGGGATATGAGATAATGAACAAAGGAGGATTTGAGGGTTTTTCACCAAAAAAGCCTCATACAGCATGCATGAGAATTTTTATTACAGATCTTGTCAGGCACAGTTCAGTTGTGGGTTTGGTTGTGCACAAACCTGAACCTGCTTCCAGAGGTGGTGGGTGGGGAAGAGAGGAGGGCAGGGATGATTTTAAAGCTTGCAGCTCAGAGGCAGAAGGCTGGAAGTGCTGAGATCAGCTCTCTTGGGTGCTGGGTGTTAATGCTGTCGCTTTTTCAGCTCTTTGGAGCTGCTGATTGGCTTGTACTTGATGAAAGGTGTTCAACCTCACCTGGCTCCTCTCAGCAGCCCTTGAAGCACTGCCTGGGTTTGCTCCTGGATTTAATTTTTCCGTGGAATTCTTCGGCTGCTTGGAAGTGTGAGTGCACCCGGCGGAATTAACCACTGTTGTGAGCTGATAGTGAAAACAAATTTGAAATCATAGAATTCCAGAATGGTTTGGGCTGGAAGGGACCTTAAATCCTATCCAGTGCCACCCCCTGCCATGGGCAGGGACACCTTTCACTGTCCCAGGGTGCTCCAAGCCCTGTCCAGCCTGGCCTTCGACACTTCCAGGGATCCAGGGGCAGCCACAGCTTCTCTGGGCAACAGTAAATAATCCTTTAAATTGAGTTTCACATTTTACAGTCATTTTTGGTTTATATATTTAGGTCATAGCTTCTTTCCAGAAGCTTTTCCATCTTTTATGCACCTTATTTTAACTAAAGTTCTTCTAGCTGAGAAGCTGCATTGTCTTTTCTGATGTCGAACATCTCCAGTTCTCACAGAGTTCCAAAGACTTCAGTTTTTTTAATCTTAGTTTTTCTTGCTTTAAAAATGTGGGGTTTTTCACTTCTGGTAGCCTCCACAACCCTTGCAAAGAGCCCAGTTTTCAGCAGATTCATCTTTATGAACTCCTGTTCTCATACCAGTAGAAGGGCAGGGCTTACTGGTGACCGAACAGATGGAACTTGCCCAGATGTCTGTCTCTGAGGAGCTGCAGGACTGCGGGGTGTTAGCAGATCTTCGGAGGTGTTGAAAGGTGTTTTAAATACCTTTTTCTTTATAAACTCTTTGGGACCACGTCAGAGAGGCAGAACTCTCTGAGGAACTGAACTGTGTTGGCCACTACAAGAAAGAGAGTCCAGAACTTTTCCTTGTCTAAATTTTGCATGATTTATTGATCAAATGCTCTAAATGACCAGGAATCATTTTGCGAATTGAAATAAATAAAAAAACTAAATAAGTAATAAATAAATAAATCCCTTTCTACTGCCTGACATTAAGGACATTCTGCCTTTTTCTCCTGTTTGTACAGTAGTGGGAGTGCCTCAGAATTGGCACGGTGGCTTAGGTGGGTGCCTCAGGTTTGGAAGATACAGCTGCTAGGATGTGCCACGAATATTCCAGGTGATGAAACCAAGGGAATTAATTCGGTTTGTAAGGTTCAGCTTGCCTCCTTTCCCCTGAGGTTGGGGAAAACCTGTCCCCGGACCAGAGGGGTTTTTTGAGTGCGTGGGTGGTTCGGTGGGTAAACACAACATCCTCCCCTGGAGGCCCTGGAGCTCTCAGCCCGGGCTTCAGCCACGAGTCCAACGAGCCTGGTGACCCCATTCCAGGTCCTAGCAGACATCTGCCCACATGCCAGCCCATCCCAGGCTGGCAGAGCCCCGGGGGCTGGCAGTGCCCAGGGCTGCAGGTGCGTTGGCAGCGGCGGCGCCACGCTTGGCTCCCCTTCTTGCCACCAGCCTGGAGCCTCACTCTGCGACTCCAGGCACAGGGAAACTTCAAAGGGAAAAGCAAACTCCACTTGTCTTTAGCTCTGTGTGTGACTGGTGCAGCAGGTGTTGGATGGGGAGGAGCGGGGAGCTGCTTTTCCTGCCGGATTTGCCGGGAGCTGCGCGGGCTCTGCTGGTTTGGGGTTTTCAGGCATCGCCCGGCGCGTGCGTGTGCCAGGGAAAAGTCACCTTTAGGATGGCATGAAAGTCAATTTTCCACATGCTCAGAGAAGCACTCGTGTTCCCAGCTCCCCACAATGACTTATATCTGGCAAGAACTTGCAAAATAGTCTCTCTGGCTGATTGTCAAAAATTACATCATATTGGAGTAAACTGCTTTTAAATCAAACATCCATTATTCATGGATATTAACTGCTTTTATTTATTTATTTATTTATTTTAACTGGCTGTTTTGCGTTTGATTTACTCTTTTTCTTCCTCTCTGATTGTCTGTCTGTCTCTCTCAGCTGCTCCTTTTAAATCTTAGCTCATCTTGAAATTTATGGAGCCAGAACACTTATCTGTGTGCACAAGTATCAGCGTGCTGACCTTGCATTTGTTAACAGTCAGATTGGTTTTGTTGTTGTTGCAGTGTGATGTGCCATATTTACAGTAGGCAATCCAATACATTTGCACTGGGAAACGGTGCCCCAGGGGCTTGTAAACTTTAAAAATATTCTTATTTTCCACATCACTTTAGAAATAAAATCCAAACTTGCAGCAGTGTGTACCATATGTTGTCTTTAATTTGATGAGTTCCCCAACAAAAGGGTATTCCTGCTTTTGTAGGTACCCTCTGGATTGGATGGGTTTGACCTGAGCAGAAACCAGATTCCTTTTTATTTATGGTGGGCTTGGAATTTCACGACCTTTTCTTTTTTTTTGGTTGGCAATATTTGTGTGTATTCAGGCAATGTTTTTTCCAATTGGCAGAGGGCTGGACAGAAGGAAAGGGGAGAAACATAATCTGAAAATAAATGTAAATTCTGTTCTCAGGCTTGCTGCTTGATCCTCTGCCACTCTGAGCAACTCAGGGAGGTTTTATTTTAGTTAAAATGACAGAAACCTCAATCCTGGACCGTTCTTTCCGAAAAAGTGGTTCTTTAATGGATCCTGTGTGTTGTTCAGTGAGGAGAAGGATGTAGGGTTTGAGGGATTCACCCAGCTCTGAGTTTTGCTGATATTTATGATCCTCCCTCCAACTGTGCATTTAAATGAGAACCAAATACACCCCACACACAGAGGGATTCACCCAGCTCTGAGGGATTCACCCAGCTCTGAGGGATTCACCCAGCTCTGAGACACAGCTCGCTCTCCACCCACCCCACACTGCTCCTGTGGACAGGAGGCAGGAATGGGCTGGAGAGGGAAAGGGAGAGGGAAAAGGAGAGGGAGAGGGAAATGGAAATGGAAGGGGAAAGGGAGAGGGAGAGGGAGAAGGAAAGCAGCTCTTCCCCAGAGCAGGCGTGTGCTGGCTCCCAGCCAGGACAGTGGGATGGACACCCCAGCTCTTGTTGAAAGTACCACAGGCTCTTTGATAACAAGTGCTCAGGGATTTGTTGTTTTAATGTTCCGTCCAAAAAAGACATCTCCAACAACACAGCATCCCAAAACACCTGCTGGGGTTTTGGACACGCATGGAACAGTTCCATCAGCAGCGTTTCCTTCAGTTCCTTGGTTTTTCTTGGAAGTATCTCAAGCAGAGTGCATCGACCACGCTTGACCTCACTTAGCTGCGAGATGTAACAAAGCTCCCAGCTCAGCTCTTCTGGCTCCAGAGCCTTTAATTCTTTGGGAATTAATTTCAGGCATCTTTCATGAGTTCTTGGACAGCATTTAAAGAGAGTTCCCTGTCCCCACCGCTCAGCAATTCCATGCGAAACAGTAACTTTGCCTTTTTTCCCGTGCCTGGGCTGGTGAATTTGCCGGGCTCCCGGCGCGTCCCTCCCGGAGGAGCGGCCACAGGTTGAGCCGTGCCCAAGTCGCCCAGTAAAGAGGGGAATTAGTCTAATGCACTGCCTTAACAAAGGGGAGACTATGAGCATGAATAATTGATACCCCCAGTCTGTGGCAGTGGGCTGAAATGAAGTCCCATTTGCTCAGCCTTATTAAAAGAGAGAGAGAGAGAGGGAGGGATGGTAAAGGTCGTTAAGGGACTTGTAACAGGGAAAGAATCGCCTCGGAGATGGATAATGTGTTTGCTAATCTCTGTGGTCTTTAACTAAACAGAATGCTAGAGGTGCTCTGGCTATTCCTGGCTTGTTGAATTATTAAGCATTCAGGGAGATTGCCTGGCTCTTAGCCAACAGCTTGGACTTTTCATTTGGCCAGTGTTAATAGGTGACACTTTTTTTATTTGGGGCGTTGGGTCCCGGGGCCGCCTGCACGGGGTCTTTAATGCTTTTCCTCCCTGAGATCCCAGTGGGGCCAGGGCTGCTCGTTAGTGTGTTATCCCAGGGTTCTTCATTTCACACCCAAATGCTCTTGGTTCACTTCCCTCACTTCGGTACCTATTAGGTCACTGGGCTTGGGTGTCCATTATAGGATTATAAATACCTTTAAAAGGGTAATCCCTTTGCAGTGTGCATTATAGGATTATAAACCTCCCAGAGATCTTATGCTTTATCTGCCCTTTAACACACTGGCCCTTATTTCAAGTCCCTATTGACCAGGTATTTCCATTCTCTCTCCTTGGCCTTTGTAAGGAAAATCCTTCTTGCCTTGGGATATTGCAGGAGAGCTCATCAGAGGTGTTCCAGCAACTTCAGAATTGTCATCAGTGTGCTTTTAAATCCCTGTCTCCAGGAAATTATTATTCAGACTTAAGCATTCTGAGTGCTTTTAGCTTCTTTACTTATCAGCTGGTCAGGACAAGGGTTTGAAATTCATTTGCAGGCCATAAAACTGATCAAGACAGGTTGAATTTCAAGACAGGCAAAACCAGGAGACTGAAAATCACAAAGAGACTGTTCCAGTGATGGGGCTGATTGGTTAGAAAGATATTTGTGCATGATAAAATTTAAAATAAATTTTATTTTAACATCAATCCTGTTATTGATGGTTAAAATAAACAATCTTTAAAAGAATAGAGATGGGCATGAGGAGAGAAGGAATTGAAGGGAGTAGGAGAAGATGATAAAAGCTTTTCTTTCATTTTTGTGGGTGTGAACCTTTATTTTTTTTACAGATTCTTAGATGCAAACACTTTAAATTGGTGGCCACCTACAAGTTATGTGAGGAGAAATAAGTCATTTTTCCAGCTGGTGTTACCTGTGAGCCACAGGGCTGCAGGCAGGAGAAAATGTCACACAAAAAGCAGGGGAATCTTTCACTGCTACGTGGAAGCAATTTTTCATTGCAGCCTTTCATGGCCGTGGCTGGATGTTCAAGCATGTATCTTATGTTTATAGCATGGATGGGAGCTCTGGTCATTGAGATAAATTAATAGTTTATGGATGTTCACTGCAAGGATCAGCCCCGGGGGACTTTTAAGAAAGCAGCTTTTGGCTCTCTCCCCTCTGGAGTTTTAATATCCAGCTGGGAAGGGCTCAACTGGGAGCTGGAATACATCGCTCCTGACCCCATCAGTTATCGTTCTTCAGCTGAATTCAGCAGTTTATTGACTTTGTCTTTTGTTCCAAACTTTCCAAGGAGAAGTTTGGGTTGCCAGGCACAGATATTAATTTCCTTTGCACTGAAAAGCCTTCGAGGTGCCTTTGCCAGAACATCATTATCTGTGGGTTTGCTTACTGAGCTGTTGGGAGCTGGGCTGAAGTGAGAACAGGCTGTAAACTGCTTTTTACCTCAAACACTAACATTTCCATGCAGTTTGTAGCAGCTTTTTCCTTGGGGTGGAAGTTTAAATTCATTTTTATTGAAATTTAACTTTCATGTCCTAAATTTCCCTACAGAGGTCATCTTTGGCTTTGGTTTTTTGGGTCTTGAGGATGAAAAATGCCATGGTTTTTTGAGACAGCTTCAAAAAGAACTAAGTGGGAGATTATAAATCTTAGGAACACCTAAGGAAGTTGGATGTGGATGTGTTGATCCTGATAGGGAGCTGAAATATGTTTGTATTTGCCTGGTCATTACTTGGGAGAAATGGCAGGTGGAGGAAACCTGGAATTCTCTGCCTCTCTTTGCCCTGTTCCTCGAGATCTTTAAAGCTTTACTTGGGTTGCTCAGAGGCCTCCATCACAAAATGATCCTCTCCTGCTCTCTTAATTCACCTTTCAGATCTCTGAAATGGCACAGATAGGAAATAAAAGGCCAGGCAGCATCAGTGCTGCTGTTCTGGCAAATGTTGAGCTAATACATCCAGATAGTGCAATATTTATTGAGCTGCACGTGGCTACAATCAGCAAATTAGAAGTAAAAAATAAAAATACTGATGGGACGTTGACGTGGCCATGCTGATGTTGCCGTGGAAGCTGTGGGGTTTTTCTGATGTTTTAAATACCATTAACTCTTTTCGTGGTCACAAGGTTTCTTTTAATTTAAACGAGCATCACCATGAAATTTAATCATGTTTATGAAGTTAGATAAGACCAGGTGCAGCGCTGAGCTCCACTGGGCTTTGACCAGCGCTTTTTTCTGTTTCTAAAAATACTGGTTCCCCTAAATTGAAAGGCCCAAATAGACAGGTCTGATCTGGCCCCACAGGAAGGACAGCAAACGTGATTAAACTGATCGAGGAGAGGAGTGGGAACGGACAGGGAACAACTCGTGCTTCTCACGCAGGCTCTGGTTGAATCATCTCGGATGCTGCCTAAAATCAGAGTTGTTTTTGTGCCTTTCCCATCTGAGCTGCCACTTCAGATGTGACATTTCTGTGTGTGTGTGTGAGGGCACCCAGGCTCTCAGCAGGGCTGTGGTCAGCTCTGCCCTGCAGTTCCTGCTGCACTTGGCTGGATCTGCCTCTCGCTGTCCATCTGTCCAAACCTCCTCAGGGCTGGTGCTGTTTTCAAATGTTAGAATTGATGAGGAAACTCTTTGTTTTTCCCGTAAGCCTGGAAGGTTTCACCTGTGTGGTTTGCCTGGGAGCTGTACCCGGCCATTCTGGTGGTGCATCCCTGCTTCTTGCTGGATCCCACTGGGAAACCTGAATTCCTTATTTCTGAGGGTGCCCTTGCCTTTCTTCACAGGGACAGCTCTGTCTCGTGGTTCTGTTTCACACATCAAGCAGCAAGTCCTGCAGAACACCTCTGGTGGTCACAGCTCTGCTTTGTGCTGCACCAAAACGTCGTCGTGGTGCTCCTGCTGAATTCATGTGGTGTTTTATTCTCTTTCTGCCAGATCCTCCTTTACAACCTGGAAACAAACCAGTGTGTGACCAAGGTGGGCAACTCCATAGGTGACTTCTCGTGTGTCAACCTCCACAGCAGCCCCCCCAACATGCTGGTGGCAGGCAACAAGGACAGAAGGTAGGTGCTCCCCAGAGCCCATCTCCCATCATCTCCAGCTTCCTGTCCTACATCTGGCCCTGCTGGAATTGGTTTCTCCTCTGGCGTTTCCACGAAGTTGAGGAACAAACTATTAGGTAATAGTTGGATGTGGCTGCCAGTGTGCTTTGTCTGGGAAGCTCCATGGGAAGAGGAGCTTTCGGAGCCATTTGGTGGACACAGTTGGTGCACAGCCCAGCGAGACCACTTGGAATATCTTCCACTTCCCCGCCGCCACCCGCAAAATGAGTTTGGCATTTAAAAGCTCACTTTCTGATATTAAAAAAATAACCTAAGGGATGAATCATGGAGGATGAGATGGGCCCGGCTGCCAAATGATGTCAAGAGTGTATTTCGGAACACTGTGATGTCCCTCAGGTGACAGAGGAAAAAAAAGACTTTCATATGAACAGATTCCAGCTTCTATTTAGCTGATTAGCAGCTTTCTCTTTAACTCCTTGGCTTGGGGAGTAGGATTTTCCCAGCTCAATGTCTGCTGCCAGGAATGGCCGCGCTGGGAACAGGCAGTGCGAAAGGATTAAAGTGCTTAAAAAGACCCTTTGAGTCCAATTTTTAGATTTCCTTTTTTTGGCGAGTCGTTTGTGGGGTCTGATCCAGTGCACCAAAGGAGATGTGGAGATGGCCAGGAGCCAGTCTCTAATGGCTCCTGCTTCCTTCCCTCCTCCTTTCCACACTGGGCACCAGGCTGCAGGTGGTGCTCTGCTCTGGTGCTGGGATCAGATTGGAAGGCGGGTACTTCCCTCTGCCAAATCCCAGACCTCTGTCCCGCCAGTGCAGCAGCTTGCAAAAATGATTATTTTGTCAAACAGCTTTTTTTTTTTTCCTTCCCGGTGAATAGGGAGTGCGAGCAAACCTCACACTTTCTCAGCAAGGAGGATGAAGGAAATAGCTGAAGTTTGACAAGTGGAATAGAATCCCTGGGAGGTTTTCTTCCTCTAAAAGCAGATAATTGATTTTCCAAAGCACCCCAGTAAAGCTACCTCCAGTTTTGATCTCCTGCACGATGACAGGAGAGGAGCTGGAGTTGATATCCATCCTCTTTATAGCAGAGTAGCTGTCTGTGCCTTTCCTCTCCACAAAGCTTTTGGGGTTTTCAGCTCAAGCACTGGCTGAGTTCAAGGGGTTGGGTGTCACTACAACAGCAAGGAGTTAGGGATTAATAGTTGGGAAGATGAGTTTGGCGTCCAGGAGGCAGGAGCAGAGTATCTCAGAGGTCAGATCCTTGTGTGATGCTGCAGGAAGGTGCTGGGCATCCACAGGTGGAACGAGACTGGAATCTCCAAAGCCGTATTATGGAGTGAGTGTATTAAACGGGGACCTTGCCATGGAGCTCAGGCTGCTGCTGGCCAGAGGGAACACTTACTGCTTGAAATAAATACAGCAGTTTCCCAATTGCACTTGAGTCTGCCCTTCTTTTACCCAAAGCCCTGATTTTGAAAAGTAGCACTCACAAAATGGTTTTGGTAGGACCTGTAAAATCTGTCTCTCCGTCCGAAATTCCTGCTGAAGCACTGCTGATTGATTTGATTCCTGAGCTGTGCTTTGCTCTGGCATGAGGCCTCCTAGCAGGGAGCGTGTGCTGATCCTGCTTTTCCTTGGTGGAAGCTGGGGTGGAGAGGAGCGCTGGGAAAGCAAACATATGGCAAACCCAAAGAGGTGTGGATCCAAACGTGTTCCACGCTCTCCTGAAGGCAAGGCAGCTCCCTCCCAAGGCAGCCTGACAGGAGGCTCCAAGCCTGGCCTCGAGAACACCTCCCTGGAGCTGGGATGAGTCTGAAGTGCTCCCACTGAGCCCAGCTGTCCGGGCAGGAGATGCTGGGCTGGGTCTGTGTTACAGCATCACGTGGGATTGGCAAAACGCTGTTCCTTTTCTTCCTTAGGGCACATCCGAGCAGCCAAGTGTGCCTCTGGTTCTCCCAGGGGTGTGCCAGCATGGCAGCTGCCCGAAAGCTGAGTGCTTGCTCGTGGGGTGAGCAGGGCTCACTCAGATCTTGGCTTCCAGCTGTGCTTTCCAAACAGGAGCAGCGTTGGTTGCTGTGAGAACACACGCAGGACAACAGGGAGAGCTCCAGGAGCGAACCCTTCCAAACACCCCATCCTTTCCCAGAGCACAGCCCCAGGCTGGAGCCAGAGCTCCTCTCTGCTGGAGCTGGGGGAAGCGAGAAATCCTTGGGTTCCACACAGAGCATTCCTCGCCCTGCTCCAGAGTGTTTTCCTGCTGGTCAGATGGATGCTGCTCTGCTGGAGCTCTGGACTGCTCTGCTGCCTTGCCTCCCAGTCCCTGAAATGTGTTATTTGTAAAATCATATGATGCAATCTGCGTTGGAGAAGGGGAGAGGAAGGACTTGCAGCACCATTAAGATCGTAGCAGGGGTATGGAATGAGGTACAGTTAATGTGTTGGAACAAGTGTGTTTTGGCTTTTTCTGGAATTAATGTGTACCTGATGGGTTTGTTCCTGAGAGCCATCAGCTGGGAGGAACTTGCTCTGGCTTCTTCTCAAATCTGAGATCAGTATTTCCCCTTTCCTTCTGTTTTCACTTGCTGCATTTTTTATTCATTTATGTACTTTGCTTTATCTCTTAATCTTGATAAATAAGGATCAAACTCCACATTCCTTTGTGACATGTGCTGGGTTTAAAACTAAACACCATTAGCTCTAACTGGTATTGTGGCCTTGTAGCAGTGCTTGGAATCCTAAGCTCTTTGTCTGTAGTTCTGCTTCTGGCTGAGTCTTCAGTTCATTTCTCTTCAAAATGCTTTGTCTGAGTGGTCAGTAATGTCTGAAAATCAGATGTACCTAAAAACTGCCCACACTCAGTTGCATTTTCAAAATCGAAGCAGATCCTGGCTGCCGGGTGCTTTGTTTTAATATTGGTGATTAAGTCAAGGGTGTAAACCTGTAATTCCCTGTCTTGTCTTTTGAATTGCCACACATTTAATCTCCTCTGAAATCTTTGCAATAATAATCCTTTCCTTGATCCTGGTAATGTCACCCCTCATCCATAGTGGATGTGGGTATGTAGCGGGGGTGGGATGTGTTAACAGTGTGCCCAGAACAGGTGTTTTATCCTTGTGGCATTGCTCGTGATTTGGGAGGCACAGAGAGAGGAGCTTTCTCCAAATTTTACTTTTATTTTGTATCACAGACTCACAGAATCATGGAATGGTTTGGGTTGGAAGGGACCTTAAAACTCATCCAGTGCCACCCCTGCCAGGGGCAGGGACCCCTCCCACTGTCCCAGGATGCTCCAAGCCATGTCCAGCCTGGCCTTGGACACTGCCAGGGATCCAGGGGCAGCCACAGCTTCTCTGGGCACCCTGGGCCAGGGCCTCCCCACCCTCCCAGGGAACAATTCCTTCCCAATATCCCATCCATCCCTGCCCTCTGGCAGTGGGAAGCCATTCCCTGTGTCCTGTCCCTCCAGCCCTTGTCCCCAGTCCCTCTCCAGCTCTCCTGGAGTCCCTTTAGGCCTGGAAGGGGCTCTGAGGTCTCCCTAGAGCCTTCTCTTCTCCAGGTGAACCCCCCCAGCTCTCCCAGCCCGGCTCCAGAGGGGCTCCAGCCCTGGGAGGAGCTCCGTGGCCTCCTCTGGACTCGCCCCAGCAGCTCCAGGTCCTTCCTGAGCTGGGACCCCAGAGCCCTCCTTAGATTCTAGGACCTGTAAAGACTCACAGAGGTCCTGTGTGGTGGGAGAAATCCGCCTGAAAAAGGTCTTTGATAACAGAAGTCAGGGTGAAAACTCAGAGGTGGAGGAGGATGGACCCTACTGGTTTTCCAGCCCTGGAGCAGCAGTGGCACTGCTGCTGTCCCACATCCCAGGGGTATTTCCATAACCCCAGAAGTCCTCGTGCTCCCAGAACCCACAGGCTGCATGTCCAGAGCCGGGTTTACCGCTGTTTTTTTCCTTCAGGGTGAGGGTGTTTGACCTGCGGGGCGGCGAGGCCGTGTGCTCCGTGTACGGCCACCAGCTGGGAGTGTCTGCAGTGCAGATGGACGAGTGGAAGGTGGTCAGCGGAGGGGAGGAGGGCCTGGTGTGCGTGTGGGACCAGCGCATGGGCACCAAGCTCTGGGAGACGCACGCCAGGTAACTCGGGCTGGGGGGGAGCCCTGGCCGTGCGGGTTAGCGGGGCTGGCTGGAGGAGTGTGGCAATGAGAGGATTTTTTGGGAGTTCTGTGTGGTTTCCGTGAGGTTTGGGGAGAGGTTGCCTCCCCGCCTGGAGCCCTGTGTGTTTCTGTGAGGGCCCTTTGGCTGTCATGGCCTGTTTACTCATTAGTTGAGTAAACTAATGCTTATGCTAATGAGTAACTGTTTCAGTCGGTGTTGGGGAGCAGGGAAGTTGTTCCCCCTGGATTTTCCATGAAGTTCAGTCAGTGACTTCTCCCTGCTCCATCTCCAACCTCTGTTTAGTTGTTGGACCTTGGGTTTAAAGTGCTGGCCTGGCTGTTTTGAGAGTGACTGGTTCTGGCTGTCTCCATCCAATGTGCCCAACACAATCCCTGTGTTTCTGTTCGCCTCATCCACACATTCCCTTAATGGTGAGGGTCAAAGCATTTAAACTCATTTAAATATTGAAATACCAGTTTGTACTGAGCACGAGGAGCACAGTGCTGAAAGTACAAGCAGAGATCAGCATCCTGGAGCTGACACTTTGTACAGCTAAATGAAGATTTCCTGATCAAAGCACAATTCCTGGGCTTTGTCTAGATAAAGACTCGAGGATTTAGCCCCTTGCAAGTCTTGAGTGATATCCATAAAATGGACAGATAAATCCTGATTTTTTTTTTTTTTAATGCCTCTTCCCCACAGAGGAGCTAGATGAGGTATTTACAGCCAGGGAAGTTCAAGCTGGAGTTGTCATTGATTAATAGCAGGTATCACTTTCCGTGCTGACCCTGGGAATGATAAAGCCTGTTGTGATGTGGCTGATGCATTAAGGACAATATTCCATTGATTGTCTCCTTGGCATGCTCGTTAGTGCTGCTCCAGGAGGAGGGCAGGCGGGGCGGGGCTGAGCTCGGGGCTGCACTCCAAGGGAAACCATTAGATTAAACATGTAGAAAACACTGTTTAATCTATAGGGGAATCAGAAGGGATCACTTCAATCAGAAGGCTTCCCTAGATAAGGTGTGTGCTCTTATCCCTGCCTTCAGCCCCGTGCCAGGAATGGAAAACAGGAGCAGGAGCTGAGGGAGGTGACAGGAGACACGTTTGGGGGTGGAGATGAGCCATCCTCATCTGAGGGGAGAAGAGACTCCTGCTTGAACAGAAAGTGCTGTTCCTGGGGTTTGGGGTCAGTTATTCGCCAGTGAGAGGGAAAGGAATGAAGACATGACTTTGGTGTCCAGAGGAGGGACACAAGGACGGGGAAGGGTCTGGAGGAGCAGCTGAGGGCACTTGGAATGTCCAGCTGGAGCAGAGGAGCCTGAGCTCAGACCTCCCCAGGGGCTGCAGCTCCTCCCGAGGGCAGCTCCGGTCTCTGCTCCCTGGGACAGGGACAGCACCCAGGAACGGCTGGATCTGGGCCAGGGCAGGCTCAGGCTGCAGAGCAGGGAAAGGTTCTTCCCCCAGAGGGTGCTGGGCACTGCCCAGGCTCCCCAGGGAATGGGCACGGCCCCGAGGCTGCCAGAGCTCCAGGAGCGTTTGGACAGCGCTGCCAGGGGTGCCCAGGGTGGGGTTGTTGGGGTGTCTGGGCAGGGCCGGGGGCTGGATCAGTGATCCCTGTGGGTCCCTTCCCACTCCATGGTTCTTAGCTTGTGCCTTACAGTGCATTTCTAAACCAGCCCGGTGCATGGGCTTCGTTTTGGGAAGCATCCTGCCCTTCCGGGCAGTGCTGCAGTCCTTAGGGCAGCCAGCCCAGCCCAGCCCAGCCCAGTCCGCGTCCCTCCCTCACAGCCGGTGCCCTGCCAGCTTTCCAGCGGTATTTTCTGGCCTCCTCGTGTGTTCTGGGAAGAGCCCGCTAGGTGGGGATAGAAGATGTGCGATGTGCTGCAGGCTGGAAGAGCCAGAGGTGCAGGCTCCCAGCCTCTGGCCGTAGGGAGGGCGCTGATTTCAGTCACCCCTCGTTTAGTCCAAAGCCGTTCCTTTCCCAGCACTCGGATTTTGGGAGTCCAGTGCAGGTGGCCCCTGACTCCGTGCTCTGGATTGTTTTTCAGACATCCAGTCCGCCACGTGTGGTTCAATTCCCACAGTCTGATCACTGCCAACATCCCCGAGGAGAAGAACCCCCGAGGCTCCAGCATCACTGATGATGACCCCAGCCTGCACCGCAAGTGAGGAATCAGCCCTCAGCAATCTGCTTTGTTTTTAAACAGCACCCTGAGCACCTGAGTCATCACCCAGAGCACTTACGGGGGGGTATAGCAGCAAAAAAATTAAATTAAAAAAAGTTTAAGGGTAAGATTTTCAAAACAAGCCATGAATTGGCTCTTGATTTGCTTGAGCACAAAAAAAAGTTTTTTTTTTTTCTCAGCAGGGGAACATAAAGTCCACTGAAGCCAGGCAGGGAATGCAGCCCTCTCCATGCTCGAAATATTAGTAATGCTGTCTCCTCCTAAAGGAAATCTACTGGCATTTAAGCTGCAGGTTTTGGCATTTGCATCTCAAATGGCTGTTAGTGCTAATTGAACTATCAAATACCAATGTATTTATCTTCCCCCGTGCTGGAGAGCCTGGAGATGTTTCAGCAGATGACAGTCACGTCTCTGCAGGGCTGGAGGGAATGATTCACCAGCCCTTCCCAGCTTGCTGGGTCCCTGGGAGGAGGCAGGAGGGAGTTTTCCCTGTTCAAAGTGCTCAGCCTCCTGCAGAAGGGATGGGGGTTTTTATCCAGCTCCTGCAGCATCTCATTTTTCAGTTTGGATGATCCTTCGGGCAATTTCCACCTCTGTTTGCTTTCCCACTGAGGTGAAACGGTGTGTCCTGCTTGTTTTCCACGCAGGTACCGAGGGGTGATTTATTCCTACGAGTTCTCCGTGGACCAGCTGGCCGTGGACAGCGTCCTCCCCATCTGCCGCTCCTCCTACGATGGGGTGACAGGTTACAACTACAACATCGGCCTGGCAGTGCCCTACGACAGCATCTAGGGCTCTCCTCGGCTTCTGGGGCCACTCAGGGCCACGGGCAGAGGAAAATCCATGTGGGACAAGCACCTCAAAGCTGGTGTGGGCTGCAGAAAGCCCTGGGGATGTGGACCCAGAGCGTGGCTGCCCTGGAGCATCCCGCTGGAATGTGTCGCTCTGGACGTGTCCAGAGGTCCAGCCTGGTGGAGTGGAGAGGCTGAGGAGGGAAAGGGAGCACCGCAGGGTGAACAAAAATATTCCTGCTGTTCGTGGGAAAGATGCTGCAGGTCCCATCTTGGTCAGGAAACCAGAGTGGGAAGGGGTGAAGGCTGAAGGGGTGGGAGGCTGGGAGCTCTCTGAGGAGTTCTTGCCTATCCCAAGAGGGAAAAAAATCACCAAGGACTTGGCTCAGAGCTGAGCCACATGTTGGAAATGTCTTTCCTGGTAATGAGCTGCTCGTTCTTGTTTTCCTTGGAGGGCGTTGGAATGTGCCTGGGAACGGGACTGTGGGACCATGCACAAGAGGTTACAGTGGCTGGCAGAGGGACGGGGATGGAGAGAGGGAGGGGAAGGTTCCCTAGGCCAGGCTGGATGCCTGGGAACTCAGCAGGCCACACACACATCAGAATTGTTTTAGAATAAAGTATTTTTTTAATTCTTTAAAATCCTGGGTTAAATGTTTTCTGATTGTATATGTACATCTGTCTGTGGAATTCTGTTCCTGAGCCTTTTAGGGTGAACTGACCCCTGCTCGCTGGGACAGAGGGCTGGCTCAGGTTGTCAGGTGTGTTCTTTGCTGGATCATGTCCTTCCACTGCACCTGCAGGGTTTCCAGTGCTGTCCTTGCTTCCAGCTGGGAATTGATCATGGAACAGAAGCGATGAAGTGGCCACAGTGGCCCTGCCTGGGTACTGAGCCCCAAAGCTGTGGGGAGGCAGCAGGGGAAGGGCAGGAGGTGCTGTTCAGGTGGAAATGAGGAGGGAGGCTTTACCTTAAGCCCAGGTAGCACTGACAGGTAAAACCAGTTTGAGGAACAAGAGCTCCAGTCTTGCGTGGATCTTTTTACTGATTTAAAATGATTTTATTGTGATTTGCCCTTGTAAACTTACTGATGCAAACCAAAGCTGTGTCAGTTCTGTTTAAATTGAGGTTAAGTTTTAACTTAGAACCTTTTTCCTGAGTTAATGGAATCAGTGTAAAGCACTGGGGGAGTGGTGCAGGAATGTGTCCAAACCTGCAGGAGAGGGGCTGGGCTGGCGCTTCAGCCCTGTGCAGTCCCTGGGAGCCCTGCAGAGAGCTGGATTTCACTGCTTTTCCTTCTTTGGCTTGGGTGGTTTTCCATGACCCCTAAGCCAAAATCTCACATTTTAGGTTTTTAAGTTACCTTTTTCCATGTGATGGATACACAGAAAGTGCAAGGGGCAAAGCCATTCTGTCTGACCAATAAATTTGATCTTTCATAAAGCTTTGGTCTTCTTCTTTTTTTATTCCTCTGCCCTTCTGGGAAGCCATCCCTCCCTCCATTCCTGGAAGAGCAGGAAGTGTCATGGACACGCAGTTAGGACGAAAGTTCAGCTGAAACCTGACAAATAAATAATGGTTTCTGTAGCATAAGTGACTTCGGGGGTTGCTCCAGCCCTGTGACTTGTGCGATGTGCAGAGCAGGGAGAGCTCCCATGTCATTGTTCTCCCTTCTCCTTATCTCGCCTCATTATCTGGGAAGAGCTTTGTTCCTCCTCCATCTCCCTGCTGCAGGGAGCAGATAAGTTTGTGCGGTGCCCACGTGAGCCCTTTTCCCGGAGTCCACCTCCGCGCTCCTGCTTCTCCCTCTCCTCCTGCCCCGCCCGTGCCGAGGCTGCTCCTGTCGCGGTCCCGGAGCCGCGGGGAAGGGGATTTGCAGCACCTGCACGAGCAGGTGTTCGCTTTCTGAGTACAAGCTCACCTCCAGCGGAGGTGGAACTCTGTCCCCGCAGCCCCCGCTCCTGGCTCACAGTCACAGCTCCGCCAGGGCTGTGGTCCCTCGGGTCTTTTCGTTGGTGTGGAATTAATTGAGGAAGGTTGCAGCACGGCAGAGGGTTGTGAGTGCGTTTAACTCGCAGATGAGGGCACTCAGGCTGTCGGAGAGGATCCATGTCGGGAGTTTGTGCTCGTTACTCCGTGCTGGAGTGGAGCAAACACCGGCGAGGCTGCTGAGGTTTGGGGCCAGGGGGTGTTGAAATGGAGCCTCTTCCTTTGTTTCAAGAGCAAGAACGGAGTCACCATCCAAGCTGTACTGGGGGTAGAAGCCACCTTTGAGCTTCCCAGCCCACTGGTACCGGTGAGTGGCAGGGAGGGGCCCAGTGTTGTGTCCCACAGGCCAGAGGTGGGCACTGAGAAGGGGCAAATCTGCCGTGGGTGGGCTCAGGGGCTGGAGTGGAGGAGCTGCAGTCAGGACGGGTTGGACCAGTGTGGATGGAGCTGGCAGAGGTCAAGCTGAAGGTCAGGCTGAAGGTCAGGCTCCGGGGCTTGCCACCTGCCAGGCTGGTGGCCCTCAGACAGGCCGGGGGGCAGGGACAGCTAAAGAATCCAAAGGCATCAGGGTTTGGCATGAAAAGCCTCGAGACTTCTGGTGTCTATTGTTGGTGGCAGCGATCCTCAGCTAAAAAGGGGTGTCTGTGTGCTCGGGAGAAGGATCCCTGCTCCAGAGGGAAGGTGGGATCAGAGGGGAGCTGCGTGTGTGCCACAGCCCCAGCCGTGCCCGCAGGGAGCAGCCCCAGGGGTGCCTGGCGCTGCCATCCTGGAGGGCAGGACACGGCTGCAGAGCCCTGCTGGACAATCCCCGCTGCCCATCCTCTGATCCTGGCTCAGTCCTCCAGCTCAGGCCCCACAAAGTGCTTTTTGCCTCTGTTTTTTGTCCTCAGTCACCTTGGCTGTGAGGGAAGAGCCATTCCGGGATTTCGGGGGCTGCCATCCCTCTCCTGATCTGCGGAGTGGTGGGAGGAGGAGCAGGGAGTGCTCTTCGTACAGAGAGGGACTCTGGGGGTCTCTGAACCCCTCTTCTCTCCCACCCTGTGGCCTTTCCCACCCAGCCTCTGCTTTCCTGCCCTGCCCACCTCTGTCACTCCCTGTCCCAGCTGCAGTCACAGCAGCTGCACTGAAGTGGTGCAAAAACTTCTTCACGTCCTCTCTGCCCCCTCGTTTCCTCCAGTGACATTTGCCTGCTCATTTCCACCTTCTGTGGATGGTCCTAAAACTCCTGGTACTTGGAGCTGGTGTCCTGCCAGCCCCTCCCTGTCCCCTCAGGTACCGCTGGGACTGGTCCCTGCTGCCGGAGGGGAAGGTGGGGCAGCAGTGACTGGAGACCCCATAAGCAGATGAAGTACTGGTGGATTATGCTTTAGAAACCAGGGGGGAAGGGGCCTCTTCCAGGTCAGGATTTGTGCCACTGGCAGATTTTTGTCCAGAAACGTGGGCCTCGAGCCTCTGGCCCAAATTCCTCTTCATGGAAAAGCTGCAGGTGGGGGGTTCCTCTGTCACCCCTGCCTCAGACAGTGCCACTCAAAGGAACGAGGAGCTCCTCAAAATTCAGCTTAGAAATATCAGCTGCAAGTGGCTGCCCCGGCTCCATGGCTGTGGGGTCCGTGCTGCCTCCTGCTCTTCCCTCCCTTCCTGGGCAGGTGTCCCCTTGTTTGGTCTCTCCTCCCATTCCCAAGCTCCAATGGGGCTGACAGATGAGGGGGAATGGTGGGGAGATGGGTCAGGCTATGTCCCCTCCGTGCCAATGCCCACCTGCCCAGGATCCCTGCCCTGCAGTGCTGGGGTCACTCATTGCCCTTCTCCAGTGCTGGGGTCACTCATTGCCCCTGTCCAGTGCTGGGATCACTCATTGCCCCTCTGCAGTGCTGGGGTCACTCATTGCCCTTCTCCAGTGCTGGGGTCACTCATTGCCCCTCTGCAGTGCTGGGGTCACTCACTGCCCCTCTCCAGTCCCAGGAGCCTCCTCTCTCTCCAATGATGCTCAGCTTTTACCAACATCCCTGGAGTTTTCCCATATGTGGTTAAAGCAGCTTCAATTTTCCAATTACCCTCTGCTGACCACTGCTGGGCTCTGCCACGGAGCTTTGCGCCACGTCCCAGGGCTCAGCATCTTGGCCCCACAACAGACAGAACCATGATCCTTCATGGCACGCTCGGGGCTCTGCAGGATTTTGCTGCGACACGAGCGTCGCCCTTGCCAGGTTTCCCGGGGCTCTGCCAGGTTTCCCGGGGCTCTGCCAGATTTCCCTGTGATTTTCAGGATTATTATCCTCGTGTCGCTGGGGTTTGCTGCATGTAACATCAACACCGTGTTGTGCTGGAGTGATGATCCTGCCCAGCCCTGGGGCTCCTCACCTCCATCCCTTCTCTGGGCTGAGGATCAGGCTTAACTTCCCTGCTCCCTCCCTCTCACCTGCTCTGTCCAGCCCTCCCTGCTGCCCTCCACTCATCCCATTTCCCACAGAGAACTTCCGAAGGCAAAACCTGCAGCCAGTTTGTGTTGGGTCCTGCCTCTGCTTCCCAAACTCCTGCACTTTCCTTGCCACTTAACACAATATCCAGGGGACAGCCAATTAACTCAAGGGATAATAATTATCCTCTCATCCACCCTCTTCACTCCTCCTGCCCTCTACTTCCCTGCATTGCAGGGCGTACCCAGCCCTTGCTGGTGCGGATCCTCTTGGATGATTCCTCCAAGGAAATTGGGGTGTGGAGGGGAGAGTGGGACCCTGATCTTGTGTCAACCCCTGCAGCCCCAGCTGGGAGATTTAGGGGCAGAAAAGGACCTCTGTGGCACCCAGGACTGTGACTGGGGGCACGGATCTCGCAGCTGGATTAGGGAGTGGGATGGTCCCGCAGCGTCTGTATGGAAATTTCAGTGGGAAAACAGGGAAAGGAGCCGGGGTTGGCTGCGGAAACCTGGGGATTTGGGGAAGGGCTGGGTGCTGTGCCCTCGTGTGCACGGGGTGGGGAGGGAGCACTGAGGGTCTGGCACAGGGAGGGGGAGGAGGAGAGGTTCAGCAGGAGGAGGAGGAGGAGGAGGAAGAGGAGGAGGTGCCTGTGTCCCGGCGGTGCCGATGTGGTGCCCGGGACACTGGGGTGCCCAGAGGAGCCCGAGGAGAGCAGGAGGGAATCCCGGAGCCCTGCAGTCGCAGCCCGGGCTGTGGGGCCGTGGGGCAGCACCAGGAGCCCTGCAGGGCCCGAGTGGCTCCTCCGGGAGAGCCGGGAGCTCCATCCCCACCGTCCCCTCCCAAAGCCCGGCTCTCCCCCCCAGCCCAGCTCCCCGTGCCAGCACACAACCCCTGAACCAGCACCGCAGGCGCCGGCAGCGCTGTCCCACGGCTCTGTGGGACATTCCCAGCGTGGAGACGGGATCAGCTCCATCCCCCGGCCCCGGGGTCAGCCCCGGGCCGGCCGCGGTGCAGCCGGGCAGTGCAGGTCCCTGCGGGCCAGGACTGCATTGCAGGGAAGGGCTGTCCTCGCCCAGCAGCTGCGGCTCCGGGAGCTGCTCCGGGCTGAGCTCCAGCGGCTCCGAGCGGACACCGGGGACAGCGGAGGGGACAGAGCCGCTGAGGAAAGCCCTTCCTGCGCCCTCTGAGCGGGGCTGCCTGAGCAGAGACCCCCAATAATGTGGAAAGAAGGAGGAATGTTTGGTGCCCTGAGGCAGGGATACGCTGAGAGCCCCGGGGATGGAGGGGGTGACAGCAGGGCCGGGTGGCTGCGCACCCCTCGCTCCCTGCAGCCCCTCACCCGCCGGCTGTGCTGCCGGGGCCGTTCCCACCGCTTGCTCGTGTCACCGGGGGAAGCTATTTTTTGATAAAACAAATAAATCTTCCGTGCTTTTCTAAAAATAGCCATTGCCCTTTTTTCTCCCCCTCCCTCCCTCCCCAGCTCAGGCTGCCTTAGAGACAGAAACCCGCCTGGAGCCATCCAGTTATTAATACCAGTAAACAACCCCCCGTCTCTGGTGCCTTGTTCTAGCGGGAACATGTGGGGGCAGGAGCCACCTGGTTGCCAGGAGCCCACGTCCCCATGTCCCTGCTGCCTGCTCCGGGCTCCTCCCGCCTGGCTCTGGCCGGCAGGCACAGCCAGGGGGGATGGTTCAGGATTAAACTGGGAATATTCCTTGTGTCGCTGGCACCACCTTCACTGTAGGATGCAGGCTGGGATGTTGTTGTCCTGCCAGGTGCTGAGGGTGCTGCCTTCACCTCCTGCCCCTCAGCATCCCCATCCCTGCCTCTCCCCACGGCCTGGGATCAGCCCAAGCTGGGCAGCTCCTTCCCCAGAGCAGCGCGTGGCAGAGGCTAAAAATCCAGATTTATGGAGCAGCCAGGATTTGTGGAGGCTTTCTGCTCAGGGAAACACTCCACCGTGGAATGATGGATGGATGGGGGATTTCTCAGCGAGGACTAAAAAGAGAAATATCTTTTATTACAGATAAAAGCCTCTGATGTTTCTAGAGAGCAGAGGGCAGCCCCAGCGTGGGACAGGCACGCAGGCGGGGCAGAGCCATGGAGCTGGGAGCCAGGCACCAGGACATGGAGCTGCTGCCAGGTCCTCTTCCTCCTCCTCTTCCT
>VZTF01002167.1:382870-404257 GCA_013397755.1 Cnemophilus loriae
AGGGCGGGCGCGGCGGGGAGGCGGCGGCGGCGCGGCGGCCCCGGGTCCCTGCGCGCCCCCGCCCAGAGCCAGCGCGGGGACCGCGGGGGTGGGACCCTCCGGGAGCGGCGACAGCCCCGGCAGCGGCTGGTGGCACCGGGAGCCCCCGGCTGTGCCCCCGCTCGCGGCTCTGCAGCGGTCCCGGGAGAAGGGCACGGAGCATCCCCGCGTATCCCAGTGCGGGAATGGGGGCCGGGGTCTCCCCATGGATACCCCGCAGCAGCTCCCGCCTGAGCCCCTCGGCTGCCCCAGCCGCGGCACTGCCCGCGCCGTGCCACCCTGGGTGGGGACAGACAAAGGGGGACGCACAGAGGTGACCCAGGACCCCCAAGAGGGGGGTGTTCCCCAGGAGGCAGCGTGGGCAGAGCCCGGGGCAGAGCGGGGGATTCTGTCCCCGTCTCCCTCCCTGCCAGACTGGCACTGGCGGGGACACGTCACCCTCCCGCGGGCACAGGGAAGAGCAGAGCCCTTCCAGGAGTGAAGGCAGGGGTTTGGGAGCAGCTCAAAGAGCACAGCACACCGTGGCAGGGTAGGTAGCAAGTCAGTGTCGTTTATTTGTTTAAAGCCAAATATAAACACGAAAGGAATGAAATCGTTTCCAGCCTCCCGCTGTCCAGGAAAATACCTGTTCATAAATAAAAACGGAGAAAGAAGAGATGTCCCCATCTTGCAACCTCAGCTGTCAGTGTCAGGGGTCCCGGGGCTCAGGGCTCCTCACCCTCCATCCCTGGACCAGCAGTTTTCCATCCAATGTGGAATTTTGCCCAGCCCAGGCACTTCCAGCCGGGACAAGGAGGGCAGGACAGGGGTGACACAGGCAGCACTCTGTCCCTGCCGACACGGTCCCCGCATCGCCCGTGGCAGAAGAGCCAGCAGGGAGGCAGGTCGGGCCCATGGAGCTGGGATATCCCTGGGAGATGCCCGGAACGGGTCAGGACAGCACCCAGAGCCAGCTGGGGTGCAGCTGCGGCTGGCCTGGAAGGGACCAGCAGATCCCAGGGACCCTTCTCCAGCCTGGAGCAGCCCTTTCCTGCCCTCATCCTCCTGCCCCAGAGGACACAGCTGTCCCTGGCCCCAGGCAGGGCTGGCTGGCCTGGAGGGTCCCGGTTGTCCTGCAGACTGGGGACAAACTCCCATGGTTCGTCACAGAGGCCACACTCCCTGCCCTTGGCTGGGTCAGGATGGCTCCAAAGGGGTTGGAAGCGCTTCCCAAGAGGATCCAGGAGCTGCCCCTCCCTGTCCCTTTGCTGCTGGAGGGGAGCAGCAGCTCCTGAGCCTGGCCTAGAGACCTCGGCCTCCAAGGGTGGACAAACCTCCCAGGGCTGCTGCTGCTGCCAGGCCTCGCTCCCTGCCAGGGGAAGCCTGGGACTGGCACTGCCTGGGTCTGGCAGTGCCTGGAACATCCCTGAGTGCCAACGTCCAGCGGCAAAGCTCGGAACCGGCCCTGGCTTTTCCTTACGATCCAGTGAATCCTCCTCCCTTCCTGCCCCTTCCCAGCCTTCTCCTCCCCCACTCTGGATTTCTCCCTCCACCCTCTGGATTTTAACGTGACAGCACCAGGGCTGTTCTGTCCCCGGTGCCATGGAAAGGGAAGGGAGAACACGGCAGCAACTGCAGGAAACTCCCCCCTGCTCCCAAGGGATGCAAGACCAGGACTTTGGCACTGCACAGGACGAACCTGGCCAGGCTTTGCATTCGCTGGGAGAAGGGAGGCAATTCCACCTTCCCCACAAAGCCACACAACCCTTCCTGGGAGAGCTCCACACAGACAGGACAGGATAAATCCCCATGGACAGCACTGGCACCATCCTTAACACGGACACCACGGATCCGGACATTACTCACGGACACAAGGAACTGTTGGGATCCACTGCTGTCTCCTTGGGGAAAAGGTGACTGTGCCTGTGCTGGCAAACCCCAAATGTCACCCCACCATCCCACAGAGGTGTTCCCACTGTGCTGGACCGCGCACGTGCAGCCTGTGGGTACCCACGTGCATTCCAAGAGGCTGTTCCAGCACGGACACAGAGGTATCTGGGGGGTTTCCAGCTTTCCCTGGCCACCCTGGATGTATCATGAGGGGTTTCCAGCTTCCCCTGGCCACTCTGGATGCTGGGCTGAGGCCTCCCACAGCAGCAGATGCTCACAGGGGAGCTTCTCCTCACCAAGACCAAAGACTCCACCCAGGGCAAGCAGCACTGGAGGTAGTGGGGACACCCTTCCCAAACGGGAAACAGGGAACTCACCATTCCCCCTGGGTTGGTCTCAAATCCCAAAATGTGACTTGGCCTCTGGGCTGATGTGTGGAAAACACACTGAAACAGCCCAGTCTTTTCCAAATTTGGCACCTCCAGGGCTGCGTTGGCGCTCTGGGTGGCCCCAACACCCACAGCCCGGGTGTGGATGTCGGCAGCACCCGCAGCAGGCAGAGCTGTCTGAGGGGATAACTACTTCTGAAACTCCTGCCAGAGGGATGAGGATTTAGTTCCAGGGCTGCTGGGCTGCCCTGGGTACCCGAGCCTGTCCCCTTTGCACAGAATGCTCCCCTTCTGCACCCCAGGCAACACCAGACGTGGAAGTCTGTGGTGAGCAACAGCTCTCACACTTCCTCCCGGGCCCGGCTCTTCTCAGGGTATGAACACAGAGTGGCCCCAAAAGAGGGACAAGAAGGGCCCTGCTGGCTGCTCTGGGACTCCTGAAGCACCCAGCAGCTTTCCAGGGTTGGTAAGCACTGGCCAGTTCTCAGGGAAGCTCTGGGTGCTTTCCATTGTCTCCTGTGGCTCTCTTATGGCGCAGCTGTTCCTGGCACTCGGGCAGCTCCTCGTGCCGAGGGCTCCTGTGAGCTCTGTAATTCCCTGGACGCACTGGAGAGAGGCCCAGGTGTCAACAGAAGGGAGCACAAAATCCCAGGAATCTTGCTGACAGCTGGGAATGGGGAGCCCAAGCCCTGCTCTGCCTGTTCTCAGCTACCCTGGGACTCACCACCCCCATTCCCAACCTTGCATCTCTGCCAGGGATCTTCTGGGATCTGCTTTCAGAACGGGGTGGAGGGCTGGGGTCTGCTCCAACCCTCAAGAACAAGAGATGGATTTTTGGATTTTTGTCTGAGGACCCTGTACCCTGCTTCACAATGGAAATTCCTCCCTCCCTCCGTTCACGCCAGTACAGACCTGGGATAGTGGAAGGTGTCCCTGCCCTTGGAACAAGAGGAGCTTTAAGGTCCCTTCCAGCCCAAACCATTCTGGGATTCTGACTCTTTAAAGACAGAGCTCTGCTTGGAGCAGAGCCCCCTCAGCATTCCTCACACTCTCCCCACAGGCTGCTCCTCCTGGAGCCCCAGATCCCTGCAGACCACCACCACCAAAGCGCTGGGCTCTCAGCATTTATTTCCACAGCAAACCAGTGCTCAGGGTTGCAGGAGGTGACATGCAGGGCAGGCATTGCTGGAGAGGAGGGCTGTGATTCCACGTGGAGATACCTGTAGTGCATAAGAGACTAAAGAGCATCCACCTACCTCTACAGGGCCCTAATTGTCAGCTCGGAGAGAAGAATTACTGTGTTGCAAGTGGACAGGGACAGGAGACACGAGCTGCAGCTACTCTACACACATTGCTTCAGAAACCACAAAGATATGCACAAACACTGTGTCACTCTGCACCCCACAGCCCCTGAGCCCAGAGGAAAACCTCTTCTGCAGTGGTTCTGTCTGGGCCTTTAAGTCAAGGGTAAAATTCATGTGCCTCGAGCTGCTAAAGCTCTTCCCTTGTGGGCAGCCAAGTCTGCGCTCCCCCAGATTCCGTTTGCTTTTGGCAAGAAGGAAGAAGGCCTCTAGCTGAAGGAATTAACATCTTGCTTCCATAATGGTCTGGCTGACTCCAAGGATGGTCAGATTCCAGTCATCATTCCACTGTATTGCATAAATACCTACTGGGAAAAAAAATGTGGAGCTGGCAGCGAGCGGCAGCTCCGCATCCATCGAAGTCACTCCGGCGCTGCCCTCGAGGTCCCACCAAACACCCCCACGAGGTTCCAGATCCTCCTGGGAACACTCACGGATCCCACCTTGGACACACGTGATGGACAGACCGAGAAACAAGGTCAGAACGTGGGCTGGGTGTGTTCAGCAGGCATGGAGAAGGGCCAGGAGCTTCTCTTCTGCTTTCGGAGTCTCTGTCACCGGTGACCTGGTGGCCACCTGGCCCCTGGGTCAGCACTGCTTGCCACCCCACGAGCCTCACTGCTGCTGGTTCTGCGGCTGGAGCGCTTTCCTGGGCCCAAAAGGATATTGCCAGGCCCAGAAGGATATTCAGGATTGGAACAGTAGCTCTAGGAACAATCAGACTAGAGAGGTGAAGCAATACCTGACCCAAAAATTCAGACCGGAGAAGACAACAGAGAAACGTGAGAGACTTTAAAAACTACTGCCTGCATGGGATAGACACTCAAACCAAACCAGACAGACACAGCCCAACAAAAACCCCACAACACTGCCAGGACAAGCAACTTCCTTCTCTGCAAGAGGGGGTTCCTCCATATTCCACACCAGGATCTCGCTGTGCTGACCTTCTAAGGCCACCACGGAACGAGCAGAATGTGCAGATCCTTCCCAAGGACAACGCTCCTGCCACGGCCGTCCCTGCAAGATCCTCCTGCTGGGCCTCAAGTACCAAAGTGTCCCTGTGCCTTTGGGCCAGGATGGGCAGGCAGACAACGGGGAGATGCTGTAGCACCAGTTTCCAAGTTCAATGCAGTTTTCAATGCATTAAGCCAAAGGATTGTCACCAAACTTGCTTCCCACGCAAGTTCTGCAAAGAGGGTAAAGCTACACTCCAGCTGCTTCTGTCCCCAGGCTGCCTTTGGCACTCACTCCTTGCCTGGACTGTAAATCTTCTGCACTGTGGCTCGGGTGAGCTCCAAATCCTCCGGGTACCGAATTTCCAGCTCGGTATTTGCCAGGTAGTGAACGCCGGTGAACTCGGAGAAGTAGCGGCCGATGTCGGGGTGAGGGATCTCCCGGGGCTCAGAGTTGTACTCCAGGTTCTCTGCGAGGGAAGGAAAGCAGCAGTTACCACCACAGGAACAGCCTGCTGCAAGGCAGTGAATCCTGGGCCTCTCTCAGGCCTCCTTTCTGTCTCTAGAAACACCAGTTCCTGGTGCTTTAAAGAAAAAAAATTCCTAATCCAGGAAAATGTGCAGAGCAAGTGAGTGTGATTGCTCAGAGCCTCACCTCCTGATGACCCCACTGACCAGGGACATGGGAACTGCTCTGTGCCTGAGACTGCCTCGCTTCAGGCTGGAGGAGCAGGATGCTGCTCCCACTCTGCTGGTCACAGGCCTTGGCTGTAAGCACAGGGAGAAGCTGCTGCACTGAGCTCTGCTCCTCTCATCCCTCATGGCCCTCGGGGGATCAGTTTTAGGGGAGATCTCCCTCAAATGCTCTAAGGTGAGCCCACCTGCACAAGGCTGCCCCGGCAGAGGAGCCAAGAGCTTCCTCCCTCAGCCTGTGCTTCCACCACGCCAAGGCCCAGCCCGGTTTCCAGCCCTGCCTCCAGCAAAACAAACTTCCCTAAATCCAAACTTCCCCAAATCCAAACTTCCCCAAATCCAAACTTCCCCAAGCCAAGTGGAAATCCCTGAGAAGGACACGTTGCTTCTTTCCCACGGCAGCTCCTTTCCTCCTTTGTCCTCCAAGATAACCTGATTAGGCACAAATTAAACAACACTGAACCCCAAAGGTGACCCCTAAACACTGAACCCCAAAGGTGACCCCAGCCAAGGGCTGCTCTTCTCCGCAGTGCCGGTGCAGAGCAGGGACTGGGAGTAAATCCCACAGGCAGGAGCCCTGCAGCACTCCCCAAATGATGTCACTTTTTTCCAGCACAGTGCCAGATAAAACAGGTAGTATTAGCTAGGAAAAAAAAAAAAAGCTGCATCAGGATCAAAGGCTGACTTTGGGCAGAGCAGGAACAATCTGGGATGCAGAGAACGTCATTCAGGAATAATCTGTCTCTGAAATCCAGTTCATTACTGGGAGCAGAGAATTCCTATTAATCCATGCAGGCTCTTTGAAGCTGCTGCACGTCAGGGTGTGCAGCCAGCAGCACCAGAGCTTTCCACCCCTCAGCAGCCTGGTGCAGTCCTAGAGGCTTGCAAAGGACCTTTTTGGATACTGCACCACTGCAGAAAATGACTGCACCGCTGAGTGCTCTGCAGCAGCATGGCTGAGCCGGGAGCTGTGGTCAGGGAGCTGCAGCGATGGAGATGCAGGGACAGAGAGCTGCTGGGATGGAGCTGCAGGGACAGAGAGCTGCTGGGATGGAGCTGCAGGGACAGGCAGCTGCAGGGATGGAGCTGCAGGGATGGGGAGCTGCAGGGATGGACAGCTGCAGGGACGGACAGCTGCAGGGACGGAGCTGCAGGGACGGGCGGCTGCAGGGACAGGGAGCTGCAGCTGGCAGGGGGAACAGGCTGACACAGGCGAGTTCAGCACAAGGTGGGAGCCTCCCAAAGGTGCTGACGAGCAGTTTTGAGCCACAGATCTCTCTCTTGTGCTGTCACAAAGCAAACAAAACACAGACAAGAGCGGACAGGTACCAAACTCCCTGCATGACACAGAAGTTCTGGAATCAGCTACACTCAACCCACAGATCTACAGAAGGCCTCAAACTGAGGTGTACTTATCTATAATAAGCTTGAGGTTATTTCTGTGCTGGTTAAATTAAACTCCACATGAGGATTTGTTTAGGATTCTTTCAGAAAAAACTCTCCCTCCCTCCGCAGAGTCAGGTCAGGAGGATATGAAATAATCCTTCCCAAATGATCTGAGGATGTGTTTTAGAGGGGATATCAATAGCAGCAAGAAGAACAAACCCTTCACTTTTCCCCAGCAATACCAGAACTCTTGGACGCCACAGAGATCCAGTGATAACAGTGTCTCCCACACAGAGATAACAGTGTCAGCCTGCCCTGAAAGACACCAGGACCAGCCAGGCTTCTGTTTGTTTAAACATCATTAGAAAAAAGATAAATGATGACTCAGCCCCAGCAGCACTGGGGACAATTACCTGATTAGCTAATTACCAAGATGCATATTTTAATATCAACCCATGGCACACGAGAATTTCTGGTTTTGAGACTCTCTGAGAGGCCAAGCCCTGCCTGATCCGAGCCATCAGGCTTTGCCACTTCATCTTTTTAGGCTTCTGAATAAAAAGCCACTCTCAGGACAATGGGAAACACCTGCACTTTAAATTTACAGAGGGAGGAGTGTCCCTGCCTGTAAAACCACTTCTTGTCACACCTCTTGGCACACGCAGGGGACCAGAACACGAGGGAGCACCCAGGGAAAGGGCATTTTGGTCAGCATTTTCCCTCCAGCAGCTTCCACATCTTCCCTTAGCCAAACTCACTCTGGCTGTGCAGCTGCCCTGCCTGGATGGGACCTCCCTGGCACAGGGGGACACAAACATGAGGCAAATGAACATTTTTACAGTATCCAGAGTCACAGATGTGCTTTTCTTTTGTAATTTTCTTCAGAACCTCAGTTCAACACCCCTTCCTGTATCCCAACCACGCACTCTGACCACCAGACAAGAGTTTCCTCTTACAGTTTGTTGCATAAAGCACACGTGACAGAGAGATTTCTAAACCCCTCTGCAGTAATTCTTTTTCTAGTTAAAGGTGGCACTAGCAGCCAAGCTAGCTGTGTTCCCTGGCATCCTGGCATGTGACAGTGGCCAGAACCATGTCCTGACCAGCAACCCCTCACTAAATGCCATTTCCAGGCCCTGTCCAAGCACAGCTGTCAGGAGCTGCTGACAGACCTTCAGAATAAGCTGAATTATTTCTTTCAAAGCAGCAATCAAGGTTCACACCACAGGTGTCCAGAACACTTCTGGGGCAAGAGGAGATCACACCAGAGCAGGCCTTCATGTCCATCCCAGCAGCGCCGATTTCATGGAGAGCAAATGGAGCAGGCCACAATTCAGGATCGTTTCCTTCCTACCACCACCTTTATAACCCTTGTTAACCACACTTAATTAACCCATTAAGCATCCCTTTGTCCTGATGTGGGCAGAGAGTGCACACAGGAGCCCCTGCTCACCTTGGGCAGCGTATCTGCAGGAGCCATCCTCCACCAGGACGTTGTAGAAGGGCTGGTGGGGGCCGTGGGGGAGGCTGTGCACGTTCATATTCCGGATCCACTCGTGGCCCATCATGCAGGCAGGATCCCAGCCATAAATCACACAGTTATAGCCATACCTGACCAAAGAAATTGCACACAAAGGCTGTGGAAACTGCAGAGCCAGCTCTTTTTCCTCAAGACTAACAGAGCACAAACAGGACAGGAACCTCCTGAGAGCTGGCACGAGGACGAGAGGAACAAGAGGAAAAAAAAAAACCAATTCAAAAAGACTTTGTGTTTGTATTTTGAGGTGGAGGGAAATGACCGACTGGATAAACAGACAGTAATAAACAGCTGAAGACAAAGGAAAAGAGAATAGCAAAGAGCCTGAAAGTCAGCAGCCAAAAGAGGAAGCAAGAAATATGGAGGGATCAACCACCCTGCCGGGCTGTGCAATGACTCCCGTGCTCACCACACAGACATGGTAACCCCAACACCGAGAACAGAGGCACCACTATTCACAGAGCATTTATGGGATTGATTGGGAGGTGTTGTAACTGCCACTGCTGATGCCCCTAAAATATGCTCTGGATGTCTCGGTGAGTCAGAGGAGTGGCCAAAGCTACACAGTGCTGGCCTGGCTCTCTGGCACAGCAGTGCAGTGCAGTGAATGGGAGCACAGGGAAACATCCATAAGCTGTCCGGGAAATATCGGAGTCGATTTTGAAGTTGACTCTGTTGCACAGTCAGTCTTTAAGGGATTGCTGCTGTTTCCTGGAGAGCCCTGTGCTGTGGGGATGTTACCTGTGTGACCGAGGATGACTCAGACAAGCCAAGCTCTCTGCAGTGCAAACATTTGCTCTCTCCAGGCGCTCACAGAGCCGCTTCCACGTTCCCGCACGGGACAGACGCACGTGCCTGGCATTTCCCACTCCTCCTTGGCACCTAACCACGTCTCACTGCTGTCAGCACAGACCCTGCTGCTCTGCTGGTACACAGCTGACTGTGGGGAAGGCTCCAAGCTCACCTCTTGTGCTTCATTATGAGCCCGATGGAGAAGCAAACCTCCTTGTGCTTCTCATCCGAGCGGTGCTTGACCTCGGGGCCCAGCTCCTCCTTGCGCCGCTCGATGTGCTCCAGGGTGTGCTGCACCAGGTACCCCACGGCGCCGTGCTGCGACGGGTCCAGGGCCTGGATGTGCTGCAGGATGTCCAGGACCTTCCAAACCACAGCAAAAACAGGTTCAGGACACAGCCCTGCAGCAGCACGACGCTTAGAGATACACCCAGATATTCTGCCGGGTGTAAGCGCTCAGGCCTGAGATGTCCCCACACAGAGCTGCTCCCTGCTCCCCACACACGCCCCAGAGCTCTTCACCACAGCCCATTTCTGCCTCTTTTCTCTCTGCAAAGCTCCCAGCTTCCAAGGAAAGGCACTGCAGAGCACAGCAGCTCCCTAAAACTCAGCCCCACGAGTTCATCACGTCCCATTTAGTGCCCACTGACCATCTCTCAAGGTTTGTGGCTAGGACAGTGCAGTTCCCAGTGTCCCAAACTGCTGCTGGGAAGCGATTCCAGGTGACTTCTGCTGCTCTTGAGAACGAGTATTTTAACTTAAAAGGGCTTCTCAGCGTGGCTGTGAGGAGCAAAAATAGGGCAGCACAGGAGGAAACGGAAACAACCTCCACGATGCTCTCCCGTGGAACAGGGAACAAGAGAGAAAAGCTGCTTGTCTCAGGATGACTGAAGGACACAGAGCAGCAAGGCCTGCAGATCCACAATTCCAGCCTCCCAACACCCTCTGGCACAACATCAGAGCATCTGCTGCCCAGTTTGGTAGAGGCAGGCAATGCAAATTTTAATTTTTTTTGGTAAAAGCAAGGAAAAAAAAACCCAAAGTGTCGTGCAAACATGTTGGGAAAAGACACTTGTCTGTCTCAACATCAAATATACCTCAAGTCCCAAAATCTGCCACGCTTTGGCACCTGGCAAAAGGATTGTCTCCTTGATCACAGGTTTGGTCATTAAGTTCAGAGCAGCAGCAGCAGAGGAATGGAAATCTCAGGCTGTTCAGCATGAACAGCAGCCAAAAAACGAGGAAAATCAATTTAAATCAAGGACAGGTGAGTAATTTATGAGGAAAAACACAGCTCAGGCTTCTTGGCCACTTTAATTCTATTAAGAATTAAGAAGGATGTGGAAATCCTGAAAAATCCTAAAGGAAAGGGAAGAAAGTAACCACAGCTGCCAGAGATTCTTGGGAATTTCATTTAGTGTTATTTACAAATATTTAGGGCAACATTATGTGTAGCTCTGCAGGACTTTAAAGATTTTCTACCCGTCCACAAATCTGGCAGCCCCTGTCAAAGCTGGTACATCGTGTCCTGTCAGACACAGCATTCTCTCTGCTGAGCTGCAATCCTGCCTGACAGCCTGGAACCACTGGATGCAACCCTGAAAAATCCAAATTTGCTCATTTCCATTGCATCTGGTGCGGAGAACTCAGGCAAATTCAGCCCTGGGGTTGGGTTATACGTTCTGAGGGGCTGCAAATCCAAGTCTGGTGCTCTCCCAACACATCCCCGAGTGCCAGGAAGGGGCAGGAAGATCTTTCAGTGTTCCCTGTTTACGCCCAGTTGCCATTTCAGCTCAGTGAGTCCCTCCCACACACAATTTTTCGGTGCTGGTTTTTCTGTGGTGACCCTAAAATTTGCTGCCATAAGAAAGGAAGGCTGAGCTCAGCACAGTTTGTTCTTCACAGGGAAGGAGGCAGCTTCTCCAGCAGTCCTGTTCCAGTTGATTTGGTGGGAAGAGCTTTGCTTTCTGCTCAGCTTCCAGCCAATATTCCTGTCCCCTTCCCAAACCTCACAGGCGGAACTGGCACAGGGAATTCTGAACCACTGAACCAGCACAGGGAATTCTGAGTAGGAAACACCTCCTTGCTGCAGTGACACACTAAAAAAATTAGACTTTTTTGAGTTGCAGGCTCTTCCCTGTGCCTTCCCCTGCATCCAAGCCTTGGATGATCCAGACAACCTGTAAATCTCAGCACCTTCTTACCCATGCTCCCAGGATAATAGGACTGGAGTTTTTACCCTGAAGGAAAAGAATTCCAAGGAAAGAAGTATCAAGCTGCTTTTTCACAGGAGCCACAGACTGTGTGGCCAAGGTTGGGAGCACAGCTTTGGTTTTATTTATAAAAGATAACTTCCTGAAGTTTTCTGATAAGGTAACTGCTCCTTTTCCAGCAGCCCAGCAGGGGTTTTACCACAATTTAGGCACAGAGCAAACAGGATGTTCTTATAACTCACAGCCCATGGTCTTGGTTGCAAGACAAGCTGTAAATAAATAAATTATGACTCAAAGCTGCTCCCAAGTCTCCCCTAGGACAAGCAGGCAAGAACCATCCACTCTCCCTGCTTCAAATTGATTCCCTGCAATGTGAGAACTCCTCCAACTGCATTTATTACAGAAACAACTCGTGGCAGACTGTAATGCGGGCTGACACAGCCCAGAAATCAATAACCCAGTGTTAACAGTGCTCAGCCTGCCCCAAAACATTCCCCCGAGTGCCCAAGGTACCTTTTCTGGCCAGATTCCCAGGTGGAAGTATAACCTGGCCTGGAGCATGAGGTGCTGCACATTGTCTGGATACATGGCCAGGTACAGGTCCAGGGAGTCTCTCAGGAGCTGGTAGGACTGGTCAGTGCTCTCTCTGCCAGCAGGAAGGAAACTCAGCTGTGAGGCTCTGCAATCCTGTCCCCAGAGCTCCCAGGGACAGGGGGATCCCCAAAATGATGCTGCAGGTACAGCATGGTCACAACAGTGACTCCAGTGTGGACTGTCACTCACCACATCCAGCCTGCTCCAAGGAAAAGCCCTCCACAACTGATCCCTGAACTCTGCCCTCCCACCCACTGCTCTTCTCCTTGGTCACACAACCCCACACAGAGAATTCACTCTCCAAACCACTTCCTTTTGTTCCCCTGACACCTAAAATATTCCTTTCACTCCTGTGAGTCCTGTGAGCATGGCTGCTTGGGAAAGGGATTATCAGCAGCATTTGAAAACTAAACTTAATGTTCTACACACCAACAGCATCTCTGGAAACACTCATTTGAACATGGGGGTTGTGCCTACCAGGCTCTGCTCTTAAGGGATGGTGGGTGGTCCCTGTCAGCTTTTCACAGAGAAAACAAAATATCTTGTCTGTTTTCTCCAGGTGAACTAGTTTCACTAAGTATTTCTGTTTCCACTCAGATGCAGGTGGTTAAAAGCACCCAGCCAATGCCTTGTGACAGATGGAATTTTCAGGATCTCCTGGGCCGAGTGACACCTTTTGGAAGCAGCAACATTGGATATGCAGATAATACACCCTGGGTCCTTTTTCCAGGGTGCAGATCCTCAACTCACCTCTTGCCAAGGTTCAGGAGATTCCCCACCATCCGCTGCAGGACCTCCTTGGAAGTCACCACTCCATAGAACTCCTCTGTCACGTGGTGCCCGATCAGGTACTCGCACTCCTTCACTGTCAGCTGCTTCCCCTTCCCAAAGGCATCGATGTAGGTGTAGTCAAAAATATCTGTGCTTCTGAGGAGGCAACAAAGAGCCCAAACTGTCATCAGGGTCTCGTGGGAAAGCAGGATTTGCTTCTGTTCTTCCCTCACCACTTCCAACCTGTGTCCTTCATTCCTCAGCTCCCTCCTAAACAGAGATTACCCAGTACCTTCTGTCTTTTCCGTAATTCTCACATCACCTCACGGGTACTATTATTTCAGGAAATCTGTTATTACTCAGCAGCAGCAGAGCTGAGTTCTAGGAGACCTTTCCTAAAGATCTGGTCTTTCCCTCTGTAGAATTCCAGATAGAAAATAATTAAACACACTCACATAAGTGTGGAGCTGTGAATGTTTTCTGGTTTTTGTCACAGTGGGCACAACTGCAGAGTTCAGCAGGTCACTCACCCTTCCTTCCCTTGACACCATCGCAGCAGGAAGTGGCTGGGGAAGTTGACAGGCTCCAGTTTGACTCCCAGCTGCCTGGCAATGGTTAAATAAAGCACAGACAAACTGATGGGAATTCCTGTCCTGCGGATCAAAACCTGGGGGAGAAAAATGTGACAAAAACACAGGTGGGATTTCAGAAAAACACGAATTTCAAGGGTTGATTTCACAAATGAAAACGTAACTTGACAGAATATGCACTGAAGGATGACGTTTTATTTAAGAGTTGCTCTTCACAGAGAATTATTTGTCTGGCTATATTCAGACAAATAAAGTGTCTTAAGCCTTGCAGCCTCCCAGTTTTTGCCTAAAACACACATACCTGGTGAATGTAGGAATTCAGGGAGTTGTAGTAATCCAGCTCATTTCCTTTGTACTTTAGCTGCTCGTACAGGACACAGTTCATGGCATCCAGCACCTGCCTCTGAAGCTCCACTTCTGGAATGAGAACCTCTCCTGGAAACACACACAGCGAAATAAAGACTGAGAAAAAAAGAGCACTCAACCTTTATGCAATGAACTCTTCACATGGACAGGCTCAGTCTCTCCTTGAAAGCCAGAAATTACTCAGTGTTTACAAAACCAAGGAGCAAGATGCTGCCTGACCTTTGGAGATGATAAACATGCACCTTTCTGCTCATGATTTTCTGAGACTGGCAGGAGAGAGGTTATTTCCCAGTCCCACAGCTCTGCTACAGATGTCAGGACTATTAAGATTTCAGGGACAAATGGGGGAAAAAAAAGAATTCCCCTCCCAATTCTTTTGGTTTAGACAGCATCTGATGGACTGAACCCTGGGCTATTGAACAGCTGTTTCTTGAATGATGGCTTAGGTAAATGTCAGAGCTTTGTTTGCCAGGGGATAAAAACAACAGCTCTTGAAGCTGCCACAACTCCACAGCTATTTCACCCGTGCAGAGGTGCAGGAAAGCTCTGCAGGAAAGCACATTTCTGTACAGTACCTGCCTTGGAAGCCAAGCTGGGGTGCCTGGGGTTCTTGGTCCGCAGCACTTTGCGCACTTTGTCTGTGATATCGTCCACCTGAGCCTGGACACTCTTCAGGCAGATGTCTGACAGGGGGTTACAGTACTGATCAATCAAAACAGCACCTGGAAAAAACAAACTACATAAGAAACAGGACTTCAGTTTTTTTCTTCGCTTGGTTTTGCCTGCTCTACATTCTGGGCATGCAGCGAGTGACTGCAGCAGAACAGCGGAGCTGTGTTTGAAACCTGCAGTCATCTGCTGGATCTGTCACACAAAACGCAGACAATGAGCTGACATGATGAATTACCAGCTGAATTCAGCATTCCCCTCTCCACCACGCTGAAAGGGATCTGCACCTTGAGCAGGAATGCTGCTGGACCAGGCTTGACCAGCTCTGTGCTCACACCGCAGCCCCTGGCACCTCCCCAGCGTACAGAGATTTTTATTCAGAGCCTGAAACAATCCCAGCTTCACTCAAACTGCCTCAGTTCTGATTTCTCCCTGTCACACCCTCCATATCACCCTTGTTCATCATTTCCTTGTCTGCTACATTCATCTTTCTCTTCCACACCTGCTCTCCATCTTCCTGACACAAAACAGAACAGAACAAACTTTCCTTTTCCTCCTGCCCAAGCCTCTGCAGGAAGAAACTTCCTTTTCACAGAAGCTTCTCCTTGGCACCACTGCTTTTTCCAAAGCCTCTATTGTTCCATCTTTGGAACCAGCTGCAAGGACTTTTGCATGGATCCTACCTCTTCCAGCTTCCTACAAGGCTTTGTCAGCATGTCCATGACAGGCCTGCAAATCAAGGAATTCAGCAGGGCCCCGAGCTGTGTCTCCTTTTTCTCCTCCCCAAGCGTTCCCTGCGCTGACCAGGTGAAAATTCCCAAAAAATCACCTGCTGGTGCTCCAAAGGCACCTCCACGGCAGACAAATCACACGTATTTGTGACCCACGTGACTAAGTCTCACAATTAATTTGGTTTTCTTCTAGAAAAGGCCACTTTTTGCTTTCCCTTCTTGCCCTAACAGCCCTTTCTTCAAAGTCCATTGCTCTGGTGTTACAGACTCTTTCCTGGGACACTTTGGAGTGTGTATCAAGAGGAAGGGACTCTTCTACAGCCACTGGCAGCTTCTGAGCAATTCAGAAGACTGAGAAGGAGAATAATCCACCAGACTGAGGACATGAAGAGCAGAAGAAGCAGAAGAAAGAGCTTTTTCTTTCTTAGCAGGTGTAAGTGCCCTCCCACCATGTGAGTGGACTTGGATCTGTTTCCCATCAAAGTCCAGCACTCAGTTCTTGAGACACTCCCAGTGCTCAGGCTACAGCAATTCCCTCTGCTTGCTCCCTGCCCTTCTCTGAGGAGCTCCTGGCAAAGGGGAAAGCAGGGAGCTGACTGGGAATCAGCTCAGCTGAATGCAGCCCAGGGGCCACAGCAGCAACAGCAGCAATGAGGATGCTGAGCTACAGCTCGTTTTCTCAGCACTCTGCTCAAGATTCCAGTGTTTGACCACTTCCTGCCTTGCCTCCCAGCCCAGCTGTCCAGGGCTGATTCTTCAAGCCCACAGCCCTGGCAGCACCTAATGTCATCCTGACATTTTGATGCAGCGCTGCTGCGGGACGGGAAGGATTCCAGGCACATCCAAAATCCAACCTGAATTCTGAGTCATTAGCCAAGGGCTGGCTGGAATCTCAGCAAGGCAGGCTCCTTGCAAGTCAAACCATGATGGAGAGATGTCATTAGGTTGTTCTAGCTGGGCTTTCTGCCAAGGACTCACCCTCCAGAAACGACTGCCGCTCCGTGGGCCGCTGCAGATACTCCTTCAGGTTCTTTAATATGTTCTGCTGCCGTAGGAAATAGAGAATTTTCTTTGCATAGTACTTCCATGTGAGACCTTTCCTGCACAGTTAAACACAAGAAGAAGCATTGCCCTGAACAGGTATTTGAAAGGTGAACAGTTGGTTTAAGTTTTCCAGGGAATACAAGTTTATAGATTGTTGTTTTCTCAAGACGAACTGTCGCTGAAAGTCAACCCAAAAGGGGAATGTTGAGAGGAATTTATCATTAAAAGCCACACAACTTGCAAAACATTGCTCCTATCATCTCCAATTTTCATCCTATCACCAACCTGTAATTTTGAGAAGATAACATTATCATGGGAAACAACACAGATCCTAATTAAAGGAGCTCAGGAATATCTGATTAAAATCCTATACTTTATTCATAAAACATTACCCTCTGTCTGACTGCATCTCTCCAGAGCCACTCCTAAAGCATCCTCTCAGCATTAAAAATAGATTGATGAGGGACATGAATGTGAGTCCAATAGCATTTCAGAAGAAAAACAAAATTCCCCAGAGGAAAACCAACTCTGTTGCTCAGAAAAAGCAGCAGGAGATCAACAGTTGCTCTGTAGATGACACAATTTCAAAACTTTTCACAGTAAAGCCCCAGCACCTCCTAAAGCCTCTCCACCCTCCTGGACAGCAGGGCAATCAAACCTCATAATATTTTATCTTCTTCCAATAAACTGGGATCCTCAATAGGGACAACTGCTTTATTGGGATATCTTCCAGAGAGATGATTTAGCCTAATGCTCCTGGATGGCAATGACTGCAGCTTAATCAGGGTGTAATTAGCATCAATTCTGCTTTATGGGGAGGCATTTGGCCAGTGCAAAGCCTCAAAAGCTTTTGAACCAGTTGTCAAATGAGAGATGCTCAGGCCCAGCTCAAATAGAGAAGGCAATAAAATGGATGGGAAAAGGCAAAAATGAGATGATTGCCACTGCAGTTGGGGTTTTTCAAGCTCTATTAACAGTCCCTCTAATCAAGCCTATTAGACCTCATTAAGGACATTTATCACAGCTTTGTATCACACCAAACCCAGCCTGGTTAGGTGGAACCAGCAAAAAAAACCTTCAAATAAAGCAGTGATTTACTCATCCTGCCCAGAGTTAATCGAGGGGATGAGATTACCCAGGCAGATGCAAACCAGGAGTTTTATTTCCCACCTGTCTGAGTAATTTACAGAACTGCAAATTTTGCAGTGGCTGAATTCAACTCACTTCTTATTCGGGGACAAAAACTGGACCAACCTACTCCAGCTCAGAAAAGGAAAGAAAAAGCTGGAATTCATGGTGGCAATCCTGGAGATTCCTGCTTCCCTCTGGTGCTCTGGCCCCATGCTGCAAATCAGCTCAGCAAACTGATCCAGGCTTAAATCAAAAAGGAACAAGAGGATGGGAACTGCTTAGGCAGAGATGAGGGTGCCTGGGACATGTCCCAAGAGATGCCACGATCTGGCAAGAAAATAAACAACAAAAAGCAACACAAAGCCAGAAGATCTTCTTCTTGTGGGACAAGGTTTCCATGGTTTCCTCTGGAAATACTCAATTTGTTCTGAAATCAGGCCTTGGCGAGCCTGGGGGTGTTGTTTAATGAGTGACCAAGGCCAGAAGGTGAGGTCAGGCATTAACCAGGCTATTTTTCTCCTTGAACTGGTGAGAGAGGGAAATCCCTGCCACTTCTCAGCCCTCTCTTACCTCCCTTCCATGTTGAGGATACACATCAGCTCATCCTCAAAGAAATGGCTGGGGCACCCCAGAGTCTCAATGTCACTGAATCCATCACAGGGCACCTGCCAAAGCACACAAGGAGTTACACACAGCACAACAGGTTCTCCCATAACTTCAGAAAAAGTCTCAAAACCAATTTTGTCCTATTTTTTTAAAAAATAAAACCTTTAAAACATCCTGCCCACCACACACAGTCTGTACTCATGGATTTATTATTCCATTGAGAACCCCAGGAACATCCTACAGCATTTTCAGCTAAATTCTGCAGCATTTAGGGCTCTGCTGCTGAGTTCAGGACCAGCCCAATCACATTTATGCAGGATGGGCATGAGCTGAAAGTCATTTTAAGGTGGAATCAACTTTTTCCTGTGGTTGACTGAACCTCTCCACACACTCCCCCGTGCAGGAGATGAATCCTGGGTGAAGGAATGAAGAGGCAGGAGCCTTTATTTTTTGCAACAACCACTTCTGCATCTAAACTGAGAACAGCTATTTTCTTCCAGAACCCAGAATTACTTTTTCAACTCTGGCTGAACTGTAAAAAAAAAAAACTGCCTTTCAAGCTTTTCACTATAGGATATGGGCTCATCTATGGGTTGGAAGCCTCTTCCTCTCAGTTCTGAGCAGGGAATCGAGCTGCAGTTTCTGGCCCCACAGGAGATGGTTCTCATTATGAGGCCTTTGGGCATTGCTTAATGGTCTCTGCACAGTCTTTGCACACGTGATTAAAGCAGGAGGAATCCAGGAGCTTCTTTTCTCACTTAATGCTCTGACAATTCTCCATGGACAAAAATCTGGCTGCTGCAGAGCAGAACGGCCAGGAGACACCAAACACCCACCTGGCCCCAGTGCCTTCATTTTTCACACCATTTTTGCACAGCAGCCATAAAAGGTGGGGGGGTTGTTTAGTGGCTCTTGTGTGAAATTTTGAATTCAGCCAAAGTTACAGGCAGCATTTTTGCTTTATTCACAGAATTCCAGGCTGACCCAGCTGTACAGCTTGCCAAAATCCACAGCCACCTACTAAGCAAACAGCCAAGTAACTCCTGTTTTGTGTGAGACACATTTTCACCTTTTTCCCAGTGAACACAACAGCTTCTCGGGGTCATGGCTGGCTGGAGAACTTCAAAAACACACCTTCCAAATGAGTGGCCCTGTTGTGCCTCGCTCCTGATTTCAAAGGGCTTGTGACGGCTCTCAGAACTCGTCCTTGCACAGTGAGAAGCTCAGCAGCTGTGCTTTGTGTCAGCAAACTCCGTGGCCTTCAGGATTCCCAGGGCCAGGGCCGAGCTCCCAGCAAAAAGCAAAGAGCTTTGAGGGCTGAACGCAGCCCCAGAGCGTGCTGCACTCCACACACCTCTGGGTTTGCAACTCGCTCCCCTCTTGGCCTTGATTTCACACAAAGTCAGGAAATACAAAACCTCTGACTGCACAGCTGAGGTGATGTGGAGAGAGAGGCAAGAGAAACTAATAAAAAGTATTGATCACAATCAGGGAAGGTGAACCTTCGAATTATTACAGAATAGTTGAATATCCTGAGTGGGAGGGGACCCACAAGGATCACCCAGTGCAACTCCTGGCCCTGCACAGACATCCCAAAATCCCACCACACGCCTGAGAGCAGTGCCCAAATGCTCCTGGCAGCCTCGGGGCCGTGCCCGTTCCCTGGGGAGCCTGGGCAGTGCCCAGCACCCTCTGGGGGAAGAAGAACCTTTTCCTAATATAAATAATAATAAAGACTAAATAAACACATGCTTAAAAAGGCAAAAACCCCTGAGAAACAAACCACTTTGGAGCGGTTTAGGAATTTTTTCTTTTTAAGATGAGAATTTTTTTCCTGATGTGACTTCTCAGCCAGTGTTGAGGAAACAACCTCAAGCTGTGCCAGGGGAGCTTTAGGTTGGATATTAGGAAAAACTGATTAATTGAAAGGGTTGTCAAGCATTGGAACGAGCTGCTTAGGGGAGTGGTGCAATCAGTGTCCTTGGAAGGGCTCAGAAAATGTGAAGATGTGGTGCTCAGGGACAGGGTCCAGAGGCTGGACTCAACCTCAGAGGTCTTTTCCAACCTTAATGATTCAATTAACGCTTTTATTAACGATTCTATCAGACAAGTGGCCAGGCTGCTGCACACACACATAAAGAGAGGAGGACTTACATGCTCTGAGAAGAACCTTTTGGAGAAGGAAGCCACGATCCTCTGCGCTTCCAGCCCCGCGTTGTGCCGCGCCTTGTACTCCTCCAGCCAGCTGACGCCGTCGCTGTGGCTGTAGTACTTCAGCAGGGACGGCCACCTGCACAGACACCAATTAACAGCATCATTAATATTTCACACCCCCGACAACCTCCACGACGTGAAGCTAAGCACACGACTTGAGGAGCTGAGACAGTGCCCAGACACTGGCCAGCTTTAAATTGTATTAAATTACCTCAGACATCAAAGCACGACTCCCTGATTGCGGCTGTGCATTAATGATTATTTAAAAGCAAGCTCTCCTGAACCCTTCCGAGGCTCCCACTCCAGGATTGCAGTATCTAAACATCCTAAATGCTTCAGTTTTATAATTAAAAGAGTTTACCACAAAGAAGGATGGCGTGGAAGCCAACCTGGCGCTGAACAGAAGGGGAATTCTCTATCCTGTGTTCTTCCCACCACCTCGGGGAGCTCATTAAAAGGCTGCACAAAACACAGCTCCCTCCACTGCCCTTGCTGGTGGCAACATCTACGGGAAAACAGAATCCTGAAGTCAAATTGTGACAGCTAAATGCTTCTGCAGTTCGGTTTTGAGACAAGAAATAATTGTTTGAAGAAAAAAAACCCCAAAACCTCACAGCTTTCCTGTAAAAAAAGCCTCCTTTACTGAGACTCAAAGTCCACACGTTTCACAGCTTACTCAGAATGTCAAGGTTCAGCTGAAAATCCAACTTCAGGGCATGTTCTGGGGGCTGTTAGCAGCACCTTTTTGAATGAAGTGGGTGTGTGGTGCCACAACACAGCTTTGTGCCATAAAATCCGTGCCAGCACTGCAGCTCCTGCTGCTGTGAAGACACCAGGATCACTTGTGTGAGCAACACGAACAAGAATCAGCACAGACGGAAATATTCTGGAAATAAAGCTCAGAGAAAGGGGTTTCTCTTCATTTGCTGGGGCATTTATTCCACATTTTGAAACTAAAATTTTAGTTCATTATTGCTGGTTTATACAAAACATCTTCCTTCAGCTCCATGGGTTGTCTCAGGGTCTTTTAAAATGATATAAATATACATTGATATACAGATTTAATTTTATAAACAGCTAGCAGGCCAAATCTTTAAATCTCTAAATTGCCTCAGGTTCTTTCCAGGTTATATGCACATATTTAATTTGCTAAAAAGATAAAAGGCCAAATACTGAAATCACTCCTCCTGTATAATAATTATTACCAGGGTCCAAACCACACCTGGATGATATTTCACTGCTGGTTAATAATAAAACTCCTCTGGAACTGCCTTCACAAAATAAAGTCAAATAACCTCACCTCACACAATAACCTCTCTCCTGATGAACCCCTGGCCTTCCATCTCCTGCTGAAACGCAGCCACCTCACGATAACCACCACAGTCCTTTATTTTGGGATGAGAAAGGAGAATTTCACGGGTTGGAAGGGCAGTGGGAAT
>VZTF01002167.1:409816-465504 GCA_013397755.1 Cnemophilus loriae
GTATCAATATCGGAAACGGGGTGCCAAAAAGGAGCTTTATCAATGTGTATCAATATCGGAAATGGGGTGCACAGGGGGGGATCTATCAATGCGTATCAATATCGGAAACGGGGTTCCAAAAAGGAGCTTTATCAATGTGTATCAATATCGGAAACGGGGTGCCAAAAAGAGACCTCGTCAATGTGTGTCAATACGGGAAAAGGGGGGCCAAAAAGGGGCCTCATCAATGTGTGTCAATATCGGAAATGGGGTGCACAGGGGGGGATCTATCAATGCGTATCAATATCAAAAAGGGGGACCCTAAAGGGGACTTATCGAATGTGTATCAATATCGGAAATGGGGTGCCAAAAAGGAGCTTTATCAATGTGTATCAATAGCGATAAAGGGGTGCCCAAAGAGGACCTTATCTAATCAATACCTAATATGTATCAATACCTAAGAGGGGGTGCCCAAAGAGGACTTATCAAAATGTATCAATATTGGAAAGAGGGTGCCAAAAAGGGACCTCATCAATGTGTATCAATATCTAAAGGGGTGCACAGAGGGGACCTCATCAATAGCTATAAATATCTAAAAGGATAAAGGTGCCAGAAGGATCTCATCAGTAGGTAGAAATATCTAAAGAGGGTAAATATCTCTATAAATATCTAAATATCAAAGGGGACCTATCAATGTGTATCAATATCTAAAAGGGGCTCCCTGTGCCAGGGCCTGCCCACCCTCCCAGGGGACAATTCCTTCCCAATATCCCACCTAACCCTGCCCTCTGGCAGTGGGAAGCCATTCCCTGCCCATGTCAAAAAATTCACTCTCCCTCTTTTTTTCTAAGCCCCCTTCGATTACTGGAAGGATCCTCCTTCCATGGGAGAAGCTTTTTCCCATGGGAAAATCCGTGTCCGTATTTCTGCCTCATTCCTGCCCTTTCCAGGCCTCTCAGCTCGTGCTTTTGCCGCGTTGCCGAGGCTGCAGCTCCAGGACTCGCCCTGGATTGCACACAGCCAGCCCTCCCCGCTCGCTGGGCTGGGACATTTCCCCGAGGACGCGGGATCAGTGACGGGAGCCGTGGAATGCTGTGACTCAGGCCACCTCACGAGGCAGCGGCAGCGTCTGGCAGGTAAACAGGTACTGCTGATTGTCACTGCTATTTCTGGCGCCCTGGCGTTTCAGGTGGCAGAGCAGAGCGAGGCCGAGGCATCGGCAGAGACCTCGAGCAGCCTTCCGGTGTTAAAAACCCAGAGAGGAGACGAGAACTGCCAGGGTTCCGTTCGCTTTTTTTATTTTTGACCGTAATGCAAACAGGCATAAGTATTCCATAAAATCAGAAGATCGGGACTATACAGAGAGAGGTGCATGCTTCAGAACGACGTGGATATCTTGCAAACAGAGCCAGAGTCAGTCTGAGAGAGGGGCTGGAGCACGGGGGACGGATGGCAGAGATTTTAGCAGCATCGAGAGCTCAGAGGTGGGGGGAGAACCACGTTTCTGGCTGCTTAAAGCACTGGTAGGATCACACACAGCTCGGGCTCACCCCACCCCTGCTCTCCCCAGCACAAACCTACCCCGGGACCACACAAACAGCTGCACGAGGAGCTCCCCCTGCTCCACACACGCCTGCTGGATGGGATGCAACGTGAGAGTGCCAGGCTCACATCATGGCATCGTTTCCTCGCGCGAACGAAGGCACAGTGACATGAGGGGGTGCTGAGGGGAGCGAGGAGCAGAGAGCAGCCAGGGCCTGGGGCCCCACCCAGCCCCGCAGCGTTTTCCCACATCCGAAGGTTTGACAGTGGAGAATTTGGGAGTTCCCTGCCCCAAAGCTGCCACCCTTCCCAGCCCAGTCCCCGTCCTCATCGTGGCACCGCTGCTCTTCAGGAAAAGGCCACCGGAAAATTAAAGACTCCAACCCAACCTTTGAGTCTGAGACTAAAGGTGCCTGGGGGAGCCGAGGGGATAAATCCCTGCTCCTATTACAAAAATTAATTGGCACTGAATATCGAATTCCCCGGGCAGCTGGCAGAAGTCGTGCTTTTAACTCCGTGCAATCTAAAGAGCGATGAGTCCCGGCTGAAAGTCATCGCGCTCCGCTCATCCTCTGCCTGGGGAATTGTGTGTGCACTCTGGAAAAGCTGCAGACTGCTCACAAAGCACACAGAGCCCGGGGTTTTTAAAGGCATTTCGAGGCAGCAGAGCATGGGAATTCAACCTTGGGAATCGTGGGGATTTGCCTGTGTTTTGTAGGGTTTTAGCAAAGCAGGGATTTTGCACTGAATCTCACTCGCAGGGAGATTCTCCAGCCCCGTCTCCTGTTCCTGGATGTCCTGTGGGCCGCTGGGAAGTGGGTTTTGTCAAGGCAGGATTCCATGCCACGATCACACGGAGAGGAGAACAAAAAAGCAGGCTCAGAAGCAAGGAGCATTAATGTCTCGGTTAATTAAGGCCGTGTAGTTGCCATTGATAAACTTTAAAAATCTCCCCTAGCAGTTATTGTAGGAGCAAAACGTTTGATTTAATCCAAATTTGATACACTGGCTGTTTGCTCTCCGTTCGCTTTCCCCACCCCAAAACCAACACATGAAAACAAAGCAATGAAAAGAAGCCCCGAATCAGTTGCTCTTTTAGATCAACTTTTCCGGTATTTAGCCTTTCAATTTTCCAGGTATTAAGGATGCCCCTGGAAGGAAAATACTTTGCCTGGTGTTTTTCACTCACAGATTTCTGCACCAGCCCTGCAGAGAGCTGAGCAGGAGCTGCCCTGCATCCCAGTGCTGCATTCCTGCTTTTCCACAGCTCCACAACAGCTCTGAAAGCTTTGGATACAAGAGAAATCCTTGGTGTCTAGCCCAGTTCCTCACCACAGGAATGAGGAATAGCTGCAAAACATTAGCCTATGGGCTCCTGATAAACCAGGAATTCTCAGGGCCAGGCTCACAGGTTTGATTTGCTCACTTGGAGGCGCTCCCTCCCTCCTCCCTCCCCAAAATCTGGCCAGGTAGGACACGGATGAGTAAGGCAGGAGAGCAGCAGCCCTGGCAGTGAGGTGCTGCTGCTGCTCAGCTCTGAGCTCCCAGCCTGTTGGGGTTTTATTCCTGTGATTCCAGGGCTCAAACTTCCATCACAGCCAAACATCTGTAGGGGTGGAGGCCAGGAATTGCCAGTCTGCTCCATTTTCCCAGCAGGGAAAAAAGGTGGATGTGCATGGCAATGCTTGAATATCCCACGAGTTTCCCTGCGCTAAACCAAGCTGATCTTTGACCTCTCCTGAATTCTGCTTCGCTTCTGGAACCAAGTGCTTTAAAGCAGCAGCTTCCTCCCACCCCCCTGACTCCCTGCTGACCACACACGGCCACGTGGAAGAAGCTGGAGCCGGGATCCCCCTGCGAAAGGGGAGATTCCGCAGGGATTGCTGGAGCCATGCATTGCAGGCACGTGCAAGCGCGGATTGACACACGCAAAAATACTCTGAATTTGCTGCTGCTGCTGCTGTGCAAGCTGCCAAAATCCCCAGTGCCACCGAAGCCAGCAGGTGTGGAAGGCATTTTGGATCTGGGAGGACTTGGATTCCAAGCTAATTTTGTCCAAGTTCAGGATTACAGGTTTTCGAGAGCACCGGCCAAATTTTGCTCTCTCCCTTACAGCAGAAGGAATTGTTACAACAAACACGGAGTTACAGCAAAGTTGAATGGCCCTGAAAATGTGTCTCCATCTGTTCTGTGAAGGGACTGTGCTCCCCTCTGGAACTATCAACGCGATTGCAGAGTTATCAGAGCAATTCTGAAGTTGAGAACTAGTCCCCGGTGAAAGCAGGAACAGAATTTAGTTTTGAGCATAAAATTATCCTTCCAAAAAATGCCGGGAACCCTCAGAGGGCAATGGAGTGGCTTCAGTGGTCAGAAGTCAGGAGGCAGCAGCTTTGGCTTGGGCTTGGTGCGAGTCCGTGAGGCTTCAAGCACAAACACGACCTCTCCCCCCAGCAGTTTAATCAGAACGGGGTCTCCAGGACGTGGGACAGTTCACAGCCCCGGTTTGCACCCACGCTGTGACCTCTCCCCACCTCCATCCCCCTGTGAAACCCCACCTCGATGGGGCTGGGCAGGGCTGAGTCTGCTCCCAGTTATCCCGGGGGGAATTTCCCCACCCGTGGAAAACGGAGCCAGGAGCGGTGCCGTGCCCCCTTCCCAGCACAAGGCACTGCGAGTCCGTGTCCGTCCCCAGCACCTGCACTTCCAGGTGGGCTGAGAAGGGAGGGATCTCCGGAGGGAAGTGCCAGAGGGAGCCTGGGATACAGCGGGATGGGGTGAGAGGAACCACCGCAGGCTGGACACGGGGTCATTGTCCCCTCTCTTCCCACCTCCTGTCCTGCAGGGCCGTGGTTCCCTGGCCCAGGACACGCCTGCAGGACTGCTGGCCATGCACAGAGACGTCAGATCCCCCTGCTCAGGGTGTGCACAGAGCCCCTGCTCCCCCCCGGGGACACACAGGCACGGAGGGGACAGGGAGTGCGGACAGCCCGCAGTCAGACCCCATTTCTCTGGCCGGGTTGGGTGGGACTGGCTCGGTTCCTCTCGTGCAACGAGCTCAGGCCACGATGTGGAGGTGACAGCTCTGTGAGGCCACTCCTGGTGGCAGGTGTCTCATTGTTTTGCCATTGTCTCATTGTTTTCCCGTTGTCTCTCGTAAGCAGAAGAACAACAAACTCCCAGGCAGCCCTTCCTAGGAGATGAAACCTCGGAAATCACCAACACAGCACTGGATACCCTTGCACTGAATGGTTTTTCCCTGCTGGTGGACACAGCAGGTTGGGAAAACACGGAACGTTTTCCTCTGGGTTTTCAAATCCATATCATGACTCTCTGTGGACGCTTGAAAGACCTAGGAATTAAAATCTTTGCAGAAAAACTCACTTTGTAGCCTCTTGAAAATCAAACCTCCTGTTCAGAGAAGCGTCTCTTGAACACCCGGAGAGTGAAAAGGAGCAGAGCTGCTCAGAATCGGGGCGGTGGTGGTGGTGGAGATCCTCAGGAGAGCGACTGGGACACTGGCCAGGCTGGGTGTCCATCAGGTCCAGCACAGGAGGGGGTGGGCAGCGGGCACCCAGAGGGGACAGATTTGTGACCCAGGTGCCCCAGAGGCACAACCCTTCTGTGTGTGTGACCCCCGGAGCAGCTCAGGGCCCCGGGCTGGGGCAGACCCCGCCTCACTCTGTGTTCACAGCAGAGATGTTGTGGCTACAGCCCCACGTCAGAAATGCCACAGCGAGACGAGCAGAGGCCAGGCTGGCAGAGCCGCGTTCAGGGAATAATAAAGCACATCCACAAGTTTCCTTCCCCCGTTGCTATGGGAGGAAATGAAGCTCGAGGGGAGTGCGAAGCCCCTGCAGGTGGAGGGGATGAAGGGGAGCGGTTCAGACGTCTGAGACTGACTCAACAGCAAGCAGTGAATCAAAATTCCCAGCGGTGCAGCTTGTGAGGAGCCAACGGTCCCACTCTGGCTGTGGGAGCAGAGACAGCTCGGAGCCCTCGGCGGCTTCACCTTCATGGACCTTCATGGCAGGGAGGGGATTTCTCCTCCAGGCCTAGGCGAGGAGCCTTCAACCAGCGTTTCCCTTCCCAAGGGCTCGGCAGGGCTCAGCCACGAGGTGTTTGTTGATTTTGTCAGCCCGCCTGGCCCAGGCCCCTCTGCAGACCCACGGGAGGCAGGGCTGTGCTTCCCTGCTGGTTCCCCTGGTGGGAGATGGAGGTGCTGAGCTCTGGGATGCAGGGAAAGCAAGATAATCCAGCTCAGGGATGGGCTCCAGACGGGAGATGGCACAGCAGAGCGGGCAGGAGGCAGCACAGGAGGGAAGAACGTGCCAGCACCACGGCGTGAGGGGGGAAGAGGACAAAGGGACGTTTCTTTGGGCACTACCTCCTTGTCCTCCTCCTCCTCAGGTTGCATCGCCCCTTCTTCTAAAGGAGGACCAGAGCGCAAAGCCGGAGCCAGAATTTCCCAGGAGAAGAGGATGAGTCTGATTTTTTTTTCTGATTTTAGCTTTGTTTCTGCAGCCACAGGATGGGGGTCAGGGCTGGGCTTGCTGCGTGTTCCCAGCTCTGGAGCCAGGGAGTTTTCTCGCAGACAGGACCTCTCCCAAACTCACACATCCCAAGCCAAGGGACCCAGCTCCCCCATCCCACGGCCCACCCACAGGGGTGGGCTGCCCTTTTCCCCGTGCTCTCCTGCTTTCCCCTCCAGCTCACCAAGTCCCCAGGCAGTGCCACACAGCTGGCCGTGCGTCCCAGCCCTGCCAGCCCAGCGAGCTCAGCTCCGGCCACACTGTGGCAGCATTTATTCGTTTTATCCCGTGCTGGATGCTCAGCTGCAACCAGCAGATCTGGATTTCAAATTCTCCCAGTGCCCGGAGCCCTTTTGCTCCTGGATTTTGGGCTGGAGATGCCTCAGGGATTCAGGGAGCCGAAGCTGCAGAAGGTGTCACAGCCCACGGAGACGTGGCAGGAGATCCTGGCTGAGGGTGGGAATAACAGCACAGCCCGAGATAGAGGAGCCAGGGGGGCTTGTTCCACGGGCTGGGAGAGCAGCAAACCTCCTGGAGCTCTTTTTGTGCTGCCTTTAGCTCAGGGCAGGTGATCTCAGCCCTGTGAAGGTTCCTGGACAATCCCTGTGCTGCTGCCAGTTCCGGGGCTCGGCTCCATCCGTGCACAGCTGAGCAGGGCAGGGCAGGAGGGGAGGAGCAGCAGCTGCCACCTCAAGATGCCAACCCTGTATCCCTGCCTCCAGCAAGAGCTGCAGCCATGTCCTGCTGTCCTTGTGCTGCCAGTGAGGGAGGACAAACCCGGGATCGGCTCGGTTGGGCAGAGCCTGGTGCTGAAAACGCCGAGGTTCAGTCCCTGGGTGGGCCATTCACTCAGGAGCTGGGCTTGATCCTTGTGGGTCCCTTCCAATTCAGAATATTCCGTGATTCTTCAGGGTGCAGCAGGAGGAAGGACACGCAAGGTCACGTTTGCTTTTCCTTGCAGACAGCTTTTCTCTGTTAGAGGCTTTCTGTTTTCTCCAACCTTTCTGTGGCTGTGTTAACAAATTGCTTTTGGGGCCAGGTTTTTGCAGCAGGGCTGAGGTGTGAGTGTGTCAGAGCCCAGCACCTTTGCAGCTGATCTCACCTCCCTTCTCACATGAGATGTCCTGGCTGAGACAGCTCGTGCCACTGGCAGGTGGCCCAGAGGGGCCTGGTCACCCCCAAAATGCCACACGTGTCTCTCTTGGCAGGCGGGTCGCTCCATGGTGGCACTTTCTGCTCCCAAAAATGTGGAAGGGGCTGGGGTCTGCTGTCCCAGAAGTGCTGATGAGATGTGCCCAGAGCTGATGGTGCTGGGATTTCACGATTCCTCCGCTGGCACATCCTCGCCAAGGACCCGGAGCCTCCATCCCCCTCCGAGTGCTGCCTTTGTTCCCAAGAGATGCCTCTCGCACCTGGGAGCTGCTTCTGTCCCGTCCTCGTGGCTTTCCAGGCTCACCTGGGAGAGGGATCACAGCATGCCAAGCTCTGGGTGCAGCCGGGCCCTCAGCGTGTCCCGCCAGCATCGTGGCTGCAGGTCAGATATTCCCTGTGAAACCCTCTGGAGAAGTCACTGCCAGGAGCTTTTCCTTAGCCTGGGTGTTCAGAGCGTGTGGGAGAACTTCCATGCCAGCAAAAGTGGGGATTGAGCAAAAGGAGAGGCTCACAGGGAGCAGGAAAAGAGAGCAGGAAAAGAGAGACGAAGCCCCTTCAGGAGAAATCGTGACACATAAATCAGACCAAAAAACCACACAGCTGCACCCAGGCTGCTTGGGGATGAGTAAAATTCGTGGGCACGAGGGCACTGCACATCATCTGCCCCCAGCCTCGGACATAGACCCAGGTTTGTCCCAATCCAAAGGAAAGCCATGAAAACACAAGGATTCGGCCAAGCCCCGAGATGGGGAAAGAGGGAGCCTGGCAGGAACAACCCCCAGCTCTGGACAAGCAACAAGACCTCGCCATTGCCCAGCCCCTGCCACCTCTGCTCGCCCCCAAAAACACCCAGAAATGATCACAAAGGTGGTGATTTCATGCAGCTGCAAAATGCCCTCATGGGAAGGAGGGGAAATGTGGAATTCTGAAAAGAGCCACTGCAGGTTATAAAGCCATCGAACTCCAGTGGGGAAATCCAGGGAAGGGGAAGGAGGTGAAAAGAAATGGCCACAGGACAAGAGCAAGAGAAAGAGGAAGAAAAGGAAATCAAAGTCGTCATCATCATCATCATCATCAGGACACAACAACAGGACGAGAGACAGAGCACTTTCCATGGGCAGTTCCCCGTGGAAAAGGAGCCACCGTGTCCGTGAAATACAAAACCCAGTGCCCTCCAGCTGGAGGGGGCAGCAGGTGCTGGGACTGGTTTGGCATCCCCTGGGGGCGAAGGGTCCGGTTAGGAGCAGAAAACCCTGCAAGGGAAAGGGGAGAAAGGCCGGCCTTAGAGGGGGCAGTGAGGAGCACTGGGATCATCCCGACCTGGACTTTCCGTGGTGTGGGCAGGAATTTACAGAGCTGGGTGAGGTGGGCAGGAAGGTGACCTTTATCCCCATCCACACGTGGGAAACTGAGGCACTCTGATAGAGTCCAGACCCCAGAGTATGTGATCCCTTGGAGAAAAATTCCTACCAAACCTCAGGGATGTGGGGAAAGCCACTCCAGGCACTCCACAGGGAAGGGATTTCACCCCAAGCTACCAAGGGCCAGCACAAGGAGCCAAATCCATGCAGCTGCCCAGCCTTTATCCTAAATAATCCTTCTGCTCAGCCAGGGAAAATCCCACCATGACCAAGCTGAGCAAATGGCAAGACTTGGTAGAGCAGAAACAAACACGGCAAATGTCAAGTTTGGTTTTTTTCTTTTTTTTTTTTTTTTTTTTTTTTTTTTTTTTTGTTTTTTTTCACCACNTTCTGGCTGTTTTTCCAACAGCAGGGAGAAAAATCTCTGGATCTTTCCTGAATGGGCATGAAGAGCTGAACACCTGGAGCCAGCCAGGTCCCCTTGCAGCTGGGGAGAGTCACCTCTTCCCGGGGGTTTTTCCAGCCTGGAAACAGGCAGTGGGAAGGGCTGTTTTCCTTTGGATGGGATTGTCAGGTCTGAGCACATCAGTGCAGTAAATTGGGAAGCTGGGGGGGATTTATCCTAGAGAGGTGACAGCTATTCCAGAGTCACTGCCAGGCTTCCAGAGCAAAAATCCAGTGCCTCCCTCAGCCTCTGCTCTAAGGTGTGCACAGAAGTTCAAGCTTCCTTTGCCATCCCTTCCCCACCCCTCAGCCCACGAGGTGACTGCAGGGGTTAAACCAAACGTGTCGACTCACTCATCCGTGTCTTTTTTGCTCTCCTCGATGAACGCGATGGACTCGGATCTAAGGCGGTTTGTCACCTCGTACGTGCGCAGGGTGACTCCAAAAATATCCTCGTGGTACCGGCTGTCATCCTGGGAGAGAGGGTGGCAGAGGGGAAAATAGCATTTGTGAACGGTTGGAGTCGGCCCCAGCAAAATCCTGTGTGGTGAGGAGGCACCAAATGCACGGCAGCGGGTTTGGGGTCTGTCCCAGGTGGGACAGAGGCGGTGGAATGACCTTGCCAAGGTCACACTGTGGGGCACAGTGGAGCTGTTCCATGCGTTAGACCCCCTCAGCTGCTGGAAATTCCTGGCTGGCAGGGCCACAGCAGCCCAAAGCCAGTCTGTGGACATCCAGTGGCTCTGGGCTCCCTTGGGGCCGGGATGAAGGTGGGGACGTGGTTCAGAAGGGGAAATCCCATGGGAATCGTGCTGAGTTATCCGCCTGGGGAGAAGCAGAGCTGTTCCAGCATTCATCCTTGGACCTGTGTCCCAAACTGAGCTCCAGCTGCATCACCTGTGTTTGGCCAGGGGTGCACAAGCAGGGAGATTTGGAGAGGGGACCCACGAAACGCCCCGATAAATTCATTTCCTGACAGAGAGACTGCAGGGCAAACAAGCCCTGCCAGGGCTGCCCAAAAGCGCTGGCACCGCTGCTCAGCACGCTCCTCACGGGAGCCGAGTGACCTCCCTGCACACCCAAACCTTTGGAATGTCGCCCTCCCGACCCTCCCCGGGTGCAGCCCCACGGTGCCGTCACCTCGGCGGGCGGGAGGAGGAGGCAGCAGGTGCGGTGCCCGTGGCAGGGGGTGGCGGTGGTGGCACACACGGGTGGCGGTGTCACGCTGCCGACACGACTCACCCGCAGCTTGCTGAGGAAGGCTCCTGCCTCCTCTGCCGACAGCTGGCCCTGCTGCCTCACGATGCGCTGCACGGCCTTGAGGACGTCCCCGGCCATGGTGACATCCCCGCACACGTAGATGTGGCCTCCCTGCTCCTTCAGCGCTTTGAACACGGTCTGGGCCAGCTGCTCCTGTAACACGTCCTGCACGTATTTCTGAGGGACAAGGAGAAGGAGGAGGAGGGAGCGGGGATTAACTCTGGGTTCTCATCCCTGTCCCGCCCCGGGGACAGCGCTGAGGGGTAACCCCTCTTTGGGGGACACAGCTGTGCCTTGCAGCACCCATGGTGACAAAAAAGAGATGGGTGCTGCTCTTGCGTGGGCACACCTGCACCATGTCTTCCATCGCCAGGCCTGTTCAGGTCCTGGTGGGAATTTGGAGCAGGTATTTGCACTGGCTCTGGACCATCCCACTGGCTGACATCTTCCCTTCCCTTCCCTTTTCCTCCAGAAGGGACAATCCTGCACATTTCTGTGCCCCAGGGATGAGTGACCACGGGACCAGCATGCCCACGCCCCGCTGGCTCCCCGTGGGCACCCAGGGCTGCCCGGCCGCCCCGGGGCCGTGCCCACCTTTGGTTTGTCGGGTTCCCGGGAATAGGCCGTGTACAGCTCTCTGAAGACACCTTGGGTTTTGGCAAAGAGCGTCTCCTCCTTGTAGATGTGGTCGATCCTGGACTGCCGGCAGCCGAACACCAGCACCATGGGACAGGGCTTCAGCCCTGGGGAGGGATGGGGCAGCACTCAGCCCGGGGGCCACCAATTCCCACAGGCCACCACCCTCCGCACGTGCCAGCAGATCTGCCGGGACACCCCTGGCAGGATGGGACCCCCCACGCCTACACCCCCAGCGCAGGGTTCCCAAAATCTGTCTGAGGGGAGGAGCAGGACGGCCCCACCTTTGTGCTGGATGTCAAAGAGCCGCTGCTGCCAGAAGCTCCGGAAAGGGGCGATGCCGGTGCCGGGGCCGATGAGGATGCAGGGCACCTGCGGGTCCTGGGGCAGGTGGAACCCGGGGGCGCTGCACACATCAAAGATCCAGTTAAACACGAGCAGGCTGTTCCCTCCCTCCCCTCTGCCCACAGCCGGCTGAGAGGCCTCCCGGAGAGGGAGGGGTAGAAAATGAGGTGAAAAGGCCTCCCGGAGAGGGAGGGGTAGAAAATGAGGTGAAATCCCAGGATGTGACATTTTTGTGCAGAATTGCTCCCAAAGGGGAACCATTTGCTCGCAAACCCAGTCCTGTTTTCTCCCGCTGTGACAACAATTGAGGGCACAGAGCCCATCCTGTGAGGGGCCTCACCTCCCCTTCCTCAGCCCTGGCCCTGTGTGGGCCACTCACCCTCTTACAAAGCAGGGCACCACCTCATCCGTCTGGATCCGATTGAGCCACGAGGAGCAGACTCCGTGGTGGATTGGTCCCTCTCCATCTGGGAAGGCAGGGAAGGAGGTCTGTGCGTGGTACATCACCCAACGACTGTTTTCCTTCCTAAAGCCCTCCCTGCCACATGCTGTGTGAACACCTCCTTGAAACATTTCATATCTCTGCATGCATTCTCCATGAACTTGGCAGAGTTTGGCACTTGGATCCTTCTGCGGAGCTGCCCAGGACCCAGGCCTGGCATAGCTGGACCCCCACAATCCTTAGGGAGCACCCAGCTCTCCTTTGGACCTTTTTGGCAGGAGCAGCATCGCGATGCTCCCAGACACAAACCCTCCACGTCCTCCCTGTGTCCTGCAGAGCGCCAGGGCTGTGTCCATCCACACCACGACCGTGCTTGGCCACATCAGTGCTTGCGCTGCTGCAGAGGTTTGGCTACCAGGAATGTGGATTTTGGGGTGGGCAAACAGAATCCTACATGGAGCCTGGATTATGTACCTGGCCTAGAAGTGACATCTCCGTGCCACTGCCACTCTCCACGACATGGGACAGCAGTGCCAGGGTTTGGGGGAATCTACTCTTGCAGCAGGTTAAAAGGCTTTGAAGTAACATCTCCTTGCCAGAGGTTTTGCGAGGTTGGCCCTGTGCTGCTGCTGCTTTTCCCCAGAGCCCCGAGCCTGGCACGGTACCTCGGGTGCGGTAGGACACCACGGCCACGGTGAGGTGGACCTCCCCTGGGTACATCTCCGGGGACGAGCTGATGGAGTAGTAGCGAGGCTGCAGGAGGGGCAGCTGGGTGAGCAGCAGTGTGGAGGGCATCTGCACCGAGGGGAACTCCTCCAGCACCTCCACAATCGTGGGGTTCTTGGACCACTTCCACTCCTCGTACTCCTGCAAGCCCTGGGAAAGAGGGAGGGAGGGAGGAGAGAGCTCCACCTTTTCCAGGTGCCTCGAGTGATATCCCAGGAGGTCCATGGCAAAGCTGGAGCGGGTGGCAGTGAAGGCACCCGGAGCCCTGCTCAGGGGTGGAGACTCAGCCTGAGCACGGTGTGGGATGAAAACGCCCTGGCTGGGGCTGTGGTTGTCCTCAGGGCCTTGTAGAACCTGGGGCTTGGGCTCTTTACCTTGCTAAGGACCTGCAGACGTTTCTTCTCCTTGTCACTGGTGGCCAGCAGCGCGAACTGCTGCAGCAGCAGCGGCGTGGGAGGGGTGGTGATGTCCAGGTAGTACTTGAAGGCCTGGAAGATGGTGCAGGGTGGGACACGGTTCTCGTCTGTCCAGTTACTGATGACACCTGCCAGGAGGGAATCCAGAACGAGCCTGGGGTCAGCTGAGCAGCAGGGCCAAGGTGGGCAAATCCTGGTTTTCATCCCGCTCTGAGACACTGGGTTAGGGTTTTCCATCTCCGGTTACACCGTGCAGACCTATCCCTGAAATACGGTGTTGGGATGGCCCCTCGAGATCCCTTCGCTCTTCTTCCCAGTCCTAGACACTGCCCTTTCCAAGGGAATATAAACACCTTTAATTGTTGCATGGAATATCTTCCCCAAGGCCCTGCCCACCCTTCGAACCCTTGCTCCACATCCCAAGTGCAGACGAGCGATGGCTCGAGCAGGGATGAAGGAGGTGCTCCCAACCCAGGCAAACACGGCAGGGAGATGGAAAATCATTTTCCTGGGGGCCACCCACCTCCCTGAGGTGCCACAAGAACTTCAGGAGCTGGGAAAGGAGGAGAGAGGCCACCTGCACTCCCACTTACCTAGAGCCGTGTTCCTCTCCTCCAGCAGCTCCACCTTCACCAGCTGGTTGGCCGGAGGGGCATCCTCGAGTCTGTCTATGAGGGCATTGACCAAGTCCTCGTGGTTGCCTGGGAACACCCCCAGGTGGTCCCCGGGCAGGTACTGCAGCCCCTGGTGCCCGTTGGTGTGCAGGCGCAGGAAAATCGTCAGGCGGCTGCAGGGCAAGGAGGAAAAGCAGGAGAAAGTGGGTTTGGGGAATCCTTCCGGGAGTCGCTGAGCCCTGCCCTCAGGAGCCGCTGGTGCGCTGGGCAGTGGTGGTGGCACGTCCAGGCTGTGGTGGCCACGTCACCGAGGTCACAGCAGGGAGAAGGGACACTGCAGCACCCCCTGACTCACGCTCGGGGTCTTTTTAAAAGGGGAAAAACATTTTAAGCTCTTGCTCAGCAATTTTATCCGTCCTTGGCTGCCACCGCAGCCAGCTCCCCACCCCATGGGCTGAGGGAGGGACCAGCAGCGATTTCACCGTGCACGGAGGCCGGGAACACCCTCCACTGGCTTGCTCATGGTTTGCACAAAGGTGGATTCCGTGGACATCCAGGGCTCAAGGGCCGTTTGTAGCACTGTTTTGGATGCCCCAGGTGTGCGTTCAGCTCCCGGGACAGCGGCATCTCCTACCTGGACTTGGGGCTCTGCAGGTTCTGCCGCGTGAGGAGCCGGGCTGCGTAGACGCGCTTTTTGTGGATGCTGTACAGTCCTGAGGAGGAAAAGAGTCAGGGAAGGGATTCAGCAGAGCTTGGCCAAAGCTTCTGGCTTTTGTAGGATCATTGTGGGTTCAACCCTTCAGACCAGAGCAGACCACAGGGGTTTGACCTCCCTCCTGCGAGCCTGAGAGATCAGAAACCCCAGGGGTGAACCAAGCACGTGTCCCTTTTTTCAGTGACCGAGGAGGCCTCTGAAACCACCCCCACGAGACTCAGGGCTGTGCCCTCGCCTTGCCCACAGGCTCCTCTCGCTGCCAGTTCCACCTGGCTGGCAGGAGAGCGCCGGGGTTTGGGAAGAGCTGAGCCGGTGCGGCAGATCCTGCGCTGCAGGAGCCGTGCTGAGGGGCCAGGTGTCCGTGGGCCGGACCTGCCTTTGCTCCGCAACGCTCGGTGGAGCAGCATTGGACAAAATAAGCTTGGAAAGATCCCAAGTTTCCAGCTCCTCGCTTCGAGAAACGGGGTCAGGAGGAGGGAGAGCAGATCGTGTCCAAACATCCCTGTCACACACACAGACAGGGACCAGCCAGAGGGGCCTGGGACTGTCACAGGCTGCTCCGTGGGCATGGCATGGGGGGGAAAGGCAGGGCTGAAATGCTGGGGATTTAACAGACACAAAAAAGGGGGTTTGGCCCCTTTGCCCCTGTGTCTTCTCCATCTGCCCCACAGGCAGAGCCGTCCAGGGGAGCCCGTGTTTGTACCTTGTGTGAGCTCCGGGGCCTCGGCCACGTAGGTCAGGCGGAACTTGCTCCTCTTCCAGCTGCGGTCGTTGCTGATGAGGGAGTTGTTGGCTTTCTCGATGTTGACGTCGTCCCCCACGCAGAACACGTCACACGCTGCCTGCAGCACGCACCAGGCCCTCAGGCACCTCCCTGACCCCAGCTGACCCCCCTTGGCCCAACCCACACGGAGAACGAGCCCCCAGAGTTGTAGGGCTGTAGCAGCAGCTGTGGGCACATCTCGTGGTGCTCTCCTTCCCAGGTATCTGGGATGATGCAGGAACTGACCAATTCAATTGACCAATTCAACACATTGGTGACTTCTTGGTGCTCGGCACAAAGCAGAGCGTCAGCTCCACCCTCTTCATTGTGGGCTGGGGTGGTGCTGGAGTGTCCCGGTGCAGGGAGGGGGAGGCTGGGTTCGGACCCAGCTCGCACTCTGTCCTCCTCCCCCCCGCTCCTCCCTGCAGCACCAGGGCAGCCCCAGGTTACCTTGAAGACCTTCTTGGCCCAGGTCCTGAAGGACTCCTCCTGGCCACAGAGCTCATCCCCTTCGCCCATGCGGAGGATCCTCTCTCCCCCCAGCTCCTCCAGGAGCGTGTCCACGGCGCGGGCGAAGGCGCAGAAGTGGGGGTAAGCGCGGGAGCCCAGCCCGAACACGGAGAACCTGCGGAGAGGGGGCTCGGCTGTGGCTGCCCCGCTGGCAGGGGCACTGGCATGTCCCCTCCCATCCCACCACCACCCACAGCAGCCTGGAGGTGTCTGCACTTCACCAAAACACCTCGGGGTGAGGTGGGAGTGACGGGGTCTGCGCAGCACCGGCTCCTGCTCTGTCCCTCCCGCCCTGGCCCCTTTACCTGACGTTTGCCAGGGGCCCCGTGCTCTCAAAGTTGTCCCTGGAGTCAGGGCCATCGCTGGAGGATTTCCGTGCGTCCGAGTAGGAGGAGACGCTGTTGAACCGCACCTTGTAGCTCCTGTGAACAGCGACAGCACCCAGAGTCACACCGGTGTCACCCGCGTGCCTCTCACCTGGCTTCGTGCTCAGAGGGGACCCAGCTGTGGGGGACACCAAGCCAGAGCTCAGGGCTCCCAATTCCGTGAGCAGAGGAATGTGCTGCTCCCTGCTGGGGTAAAGCCATAACCCCTCTGCATCCCCCAGCTGGAGCAGGAATGCTGCACGAGGTCCCTGTCACCTCCCGCTGTGCTGACCCAGGCGCTGGCCACCACATTGTCCCCAGTGACACAGAGCTGCCAGGACCTTTGGCTTTACCTGTCCTTCCCTGGCAGCACACAAGGTCGGGTGTGTGTCTGAAGAGATATTCTGAGGGTTTTTTCATTCGTAGGAAGTGGGAAATAAAAAAACCCAAAAAAATACCAGGGTGAGAGAAGACGGGATGAGGAGGGGGAAGGGGAGCAGAGGGAAAAAAAAAATAAAATCTGACAACAGCAGAAGTATTTCTGAATTGAACCATCTTCCAAAATTGCTCCACACAAGAGTTTCTAAATTTACAGCCGGAGCAGCGAGCAGTGGTGTGTGCATGAGTCACGGCACAGCTCCTGCAGCCGGCGCGGCACGCGGAGAGCACGGCCCCGAGCCGAGTGACAGCCGGGTCACCCAGCCCCCAGAGCCACCTCTGCTCCTCAGCCTCTCCCTCTCTGCCCACACCTCCACGCTTTCCTGCTTCTCCACCTGCTCCAGCCCGCTCTGCTGGCCCTGGGCCGTGTCCTCACCCCGGGTTATCCCAGGATAGGTGGCCTCCCTCCCCAGCCTCCGGGATCTGCACGGAGATGCTCAAAGGTCATCTTCCGGGGATGGGGGATTTCCTACAATCCCAGGTGCTGTGCAGGGCAGCACAACCCCCTGGATTAGATAGACACAAAGCCCAAATTCCCCAGGTCAGGGCAGCAGCAGCAGCTTTTTCTGGAACGAGAAGGTCCTTGAGGTGTGGGATGGCTGCTGAGGGATGGGCTCCATTTGAACAGCAGGCCCTGGGATAGGAGTGCCTTAGGAATGCTTCGGAAAACCCTTGGAAAACCCTTGCTGTGAGACATGAGGAGCCAAACATCAACCCCAGCACAGCCTCAGGGCTGTGGCCAGAGAGCCCTGACAGGACCCTGTGACACTGGGGTTTAGAGAGGCCACCCCACCCTGAGGGGTCTCGGCATTCCCTGGTGGAGCTGGGAGCCCTTGGGGTGCGTGGACAGGAACTGCTCTCTCCAGCTCTGTTTTACCAGGCTGACACTGTCCCTCTTCCCAGACAGTCTCCTCCAGGTCTCCTTTCCTCATTGCCAAAGCTTTTTTTCCATGCTTTATGTCAGCAAGGTGCTGGACATGGGTTGGGGCAATCCCAAAACCAGGCTGTTCAGAGAAGCTGTGGCTGCCCCTGGATCCCTGGAAATGTCCAAGGCCAGGTTGGACAGGGCTTGGAGCAACCTGGGATAGTGGAAGGTGTCCCTGCTTGGCTCTTAGAAACTCCTGCCAACCCTTAAATCACACTTGGAGGTGTCTGGGACAGCAAGCACCGAGCTCAGGGGCTTTTAACCTCCTCAAATCTGCCTGACTGGCCATGGGCAGCACCCAAGGAGAAGATCCTTGGGGTGAGAACCACGTGTGGAATGTCCCTTCTCCATCCCGACCCCTCCAGGGCAGCCTGCATGTCCTGTTTTGTCTCTGTCCCCATTAAGGCACGAGGCCATTAGGAACCTGCTGGGTTTGCAGCTGGGGAGTCCTGCAGGGATCCATCACCTGACTCGGCTGCACAGCGAGGAGAGCACTTCGGGGCTGCAGCAGGGCCAGCCCTGGAGAGCCACAAATCGGTCCCTGCCGTGTTTGTCACTGCTCCGCAGCCCCAGTGACACCGCTCCAGGTCAGTGTGCTGGAATTGCCCTGGATCCCCGGCCAGGGCTGATCCATCCTTAATTAAGGAGCAGCCCTGTGCCAGTTGGTAGCTCAGGAGACATTCCAGGGCAGAGCAGTGCCCCAGTTCAGGGAAATATTTTATTCTTCACAGCTAAAAGGAGACCCCCAAATGATTATTCACAATGCCCTCCCTTCCCAGCCCCTGGGATCTGCACGGAGATGCTCAAAGGTCATCTTCCCATGAAGGGGGATTTTCTACAATCGCAGATTCTGTCTCCAAGGTACCGCTTACAAACATCACAGGATTATCACAGCTCTTATTTTCCCTAGAAATCTTTTCACACCATGCATGGAGCTAAATCTGGTTCTCAAGCCCTCCCCCACCTACATCTGCAAGGCTGGGAACTCCCTTCTACCTCCAACTCTTACTATTTTGGTGTCTCCTGGACAGGCCCTGGCTCTCAGAATTGATGATTTTGGGGAAATTCCTACTTTTATCTGTTTCTTTTCACAGATTCCTGCCTCTTCAAGCTGAAGAGAGAAGCTTTAAAGTGTCATCCCAGAGAATTACGAGCTGGGATCCATAGGCACCTCCGACTCTGTGCTTTTGTCCTTCCTGGGACCTCCACCCTCTCCATTCCCTGGGTCTCCAGGCAGGTCCTAGTCTTGGGTATTTGCAAATGTGAGACTTGCCCGAGGATTTCCCACTCCCTTGTGAGAGGATGAAGGCAGGGAAGCAGGCCGGGGTTTGGAGTGGGAGGGGAAGGGGTTGGAGTGCTCTTACTTCCTCTCCTCCAGGTTGGAGTTGGGATTCTTCATCTCCATTAACGCACAGCCAAATTTCTGCACAAAAGGAATAAGAAAGGCCATCAGTTTTTGCCAGGTTTTGCAGGAAACAAAGCCCTGAGCACAGCCTGGGCTGTGGCTCTGCTCCCTGCTCGCTGTTCCCAGATGTCCAGGGCTGGATGAGGTCGTAGCCCCCCAGCCAGGGGACTGTCACCTTCTGTGTGACACTGGCGGCGGTCGTACAGGATGAATTTAACAGCGGATCAGGGGCTGTCTCAGGGCAGGGAACCAGGAGATATCCCTGCTGCAGAGCAGGCTGGAGGCAGGTGCAGCACCTGGACCTGTTTTGGGTCATTCCAGCTCAGTCTGAGCCGAAAGAAGATGGTCCTGCCCTGTGCCAGTGCTGTCCCCTGCTGCAGCCACCCCTCCCTGCTGTCCTACCTCTCCGTTCTCAGGCGGGTCGCCGTTGCCGAAGGTGCTGGTGACCACCAGGACCATGGTTTCGTGCTCCAGGTGCACGATGTCGTACTCGTCCATGGACATCACCTGGGAGCACAGAGAGGTTAGGGAGAGCTGGGAGCCTCCTGGGCTGGCCCCGGTGCCCCTGGGGATGGGAGCAGCACGTCCCTGCTGAGATCTCTGCACGGGGAGGGTGGGAACAGGAGCCTGGAGGGGCACGGGCAGCCCTGGAGCCGCCACCCAAGGGGCCGCGGGCAAACAGGCGCTGCAATGGCTGCGGGAAATCAGCTGGAAAATCCCTGCGGAGGCTCCAACCCAGACCCACAAGGTCACATCCTGCAGGCCCTTGGCAGCTGTTTTCCGCGTGTTTCCTTGGAGCACCCGTGATTTCACGCCCATCATGTGTCGCGAGCCGGGAGCTGGTACGATACCTTGGCATCGAAGGCGTGTTTGAAGATCTCACACAGAGTTTTTGCATAGACCTGGGACTTCCCCGTTTCCGTGGCGTACAGGATGGTGGCCTTGACCCTCTTGGCCATGGCTTGGCCCATCAGCTTGGCTGAGAACTTCACAGCCCTGGGAAGCAGGAGTAAATCCCAATCAGAGCTTAGTCTTTGTCAGTGCCTCTACCCCAGACCCTTTTATTTCTTATTAAATGAAGAGCCTTAAAAAGTTGCGGCATCAATTTTTTTTGTTGCTATATGGCAAACAGGGAAGCCTTGGAAGAGCTTCACCTGTCAGAGGGGAAGAGGAGATGGGGGAGCTGGAACAGAGCTCGAATACCTGAATGGGTTTGAGGAGGAAAATGCTAAACCAGGCACAGGGAGTGGAATTTCTGCAGGAGCACAGAAGCAGGAGAAGAATCGGGGGCAGGTAATGCCAAAGGAAAAGCTGGAACCAACCTGGAGCTGCGGGAGGAAGAGCAGCTCCTCCATCCCTTAAATCCATCCAGGCTCTGCAGGAGCTGCCCTGGCCAGCCCTGCTCCACACAGAGCCCGGGGACACCGAGGTCGCACCGAGCTGTCTCAGTGCCTGTGATTCGCACTCTGGTGACACCGTGAGCTCCCCTGGGAGGCGCAGCCCTCCCGAGGCCGGGGCTGGCACATCGACCCGAGCCTTGCCAGGGCGGTGCCCAGCTGCCTGCTTCCCGTGCCTGCAGCCGTGACCGGGTGCTTCTCCCCCAGTTTTCCCCACTGAGGCAGGGCAGAGGGGCCCTGGGAGGTCACCAGCCTCTCTCCGATCCCGGCCGAGGTGATGCAGCACCAGGAATGCTAATTCCTTGTCTGTGGCATCCGTGGCAGCACCGTGATGGGGGACCAGGGTTGCGGGTTTGTCATTTTAGGGACGTTCGTAATCACATTAACACTGTTTTTCCTACATGCACAATATCTTTTTTTTTTTTCTAAATGGGCCACCAGAAAGGCAAAAATCCATCAGGTCTGGATTTAGGCTGACATTGCAACAGGGAAAAGGCAATTTTTGGGAGGCTGAGAGAGCACAAAGCATCTCTGTGGCCTCTGCAAAACGAAGGGCTGCTCGATTCACTCTGACAGCCCCTGCCCCAGGTTTTTGAGGTCAGCAGGACTCCTGCATCCCCTCCAGATGAGCTGTGGGGAATGGAGGCTGCAGCTGGAATGGTCACACTGGGCAGGAGGAGTCCAGCTTCCCCCTGCCCCTCCTGCCCAGAAATACTCTGGGTTTGGGGAGTCATTTAGAGGGGTAAGAAAGAGAGGAAAGAAGAGGCAGGAACTCCCCCAGGCTGGTTTGTCCTGCCTGCCCCTGGCAGATCCTCTCCATGGCAAACTCAGCCTCAGGAACATTTCTGTTTGCTGCTGTGTCACCACCGTTAGTGAAGTTCTGTCCCTTTGCTTTCCCATGGTGGCAGTGTCCCCTGTCCCCAGGACCTGCACTGGCCCCAGGGCAGGGAAGGGGCAGGAGGGGTGGGGACTGCAGGTCTGGAGGCTCAGATTTGGCCAGGATTTTGAGTCTGAGCAGGCACCAAATCACGCTCAAGGCTCTGGGCTCAGGCTGCCTCTTCTACGGCTGATAAGCTCAGATCCAGACAGGATTAATGGTGAATTACAAAAACAATTCCTTTCCCTACATCGGGAACAATGGAGATTTTGTTTTAAATTACCTGCCACGCTCACATTTTTATAAAACCATCCCTCAATGGGGCACACAGCAACAAAAGCGTGGTTTCTCCAAACCCCATGAATCCTCCTGCTCTTCCCCCAGCCCCAGTGTCAGCTGCAGGAGCACATTCCTCAGCTGCCGATCCTGTTTATGGATGCACCGCGGGGAACAGCTCGCAGGAGGTGACAGCTGAAGAGTGGGAACAAATTGATAGCAGGGATTCGGGGAAGCTGAAGCGTGGGGAGATGCTGTGACGAGCCAGGGCCACCTGGCAGCCTGGCCACCGTCACCAGGGCACACCCAGCCCTCTCCTGCCTTGGCCCAGGGCTCTGCTGCCACAGAACCAGCAGCTCCTCTCTGCCAATGGCCCACGGGGGAGGAATTTGAGCCAGGATCAGCCAAAAGGTCCAAAGTGCTCTTCATTCCTGCATCCCTGCTGCTGAGGAGCCTTGGCAGGGAGCAGGGACTGGTGTGGCCCCTTGCCAGGGGTCAACTGCCCATGAAGTGCAAATCTCAGCTCAGCCCTGATCCATCTGCTGCCTGCAGGGAGATTCCTCATTCCTTTCTCCCCCCTTCCTTCCAAAGCAGGTGTTTGGAGGGTTGGGCACGCACTGGAGGCAGGTGCTCCTCAGGTAGGGGAAAAGTCACTGGGAAAAGGAGGAATACGGACAGGAGTTTCACCTCGCTGGTGCCAGCACGGCCCTGAACAGGGAGGGGGGATCTTCCCGCCCCGAGGAAAGGACAAACAGGCAAAACACCCTCAAAAAGTGGGAAAGCCAGCCCTGACCATTAAGACCTCCTTACTGGAGAATGAACAGCTCAGGAGAACAGACAATACCCAAGATCTGGTATTCGCCTGGTCACACCCCTTTTGGTGGTCTGAGGGGGTGCTCAAAGGGCTGCCTGTGTCCCCAGATGTCCCTCACGGCAGGTAAAGCCTCCAGTGGCCCAAAGGCCAGGCTCGGGGCCCATCATCTGTAGGGCGATGCACGCACGTCCAGGACCAGCCCCAAACATTCCAGGCCTTTCCAGAGCCCGCTGGTACTTACTTTGCCAGCTTCTTAAAGCCGATGGCCCTCTTCTTGGTGGGTGTCCCATTGACCCCTTTCCAGACGTGGGTGTTCCAGGGGTCCGGCTAGGAGAGGGAAAAGCAGGATCAGGTGCTGGGGAGCGCTCAGAGCTTGGAGAAACGCAGCATCGACAGCACTGAGAGTTAAATTCCTCCAGTCAGGAAGGAGAGGAATAGCTGTCTCTTCCCAGTTCTCCCCCTCCTCTCTATACCCCTGATTCTTGGAGCCTCATGGGGCATTTTTCTGGGCAATGGAACATGCCCAGGAAAATTGCAATCTAATAAACCCTCCTGGCTCGTAACAGCATCTGGCCAATTGCTCTGTTACCTCTCGAGAGGAGCGTTAATAGGCCACAGGCAAAAAGAAGGCAACGCCAGAAGGGGAGAGGTGATGGAAACAGATCCTTCCCTCTGCTCTGGCCACAGGTTTTTCTCCCCTAAGAGGCCCTTTGGGAAGGGGAGGCAGCTGAAGCCAGGAGCAAGCACACAGAAGCTCATTCCGTGCCCTTGCAGGCTGCAATCAGAGCCAGGAAGCATCGGGGTGCCTGGTGGGTTGGTTACAGGAGTGAACAGACTGCTCCTGCTCTGTGATTATTCCTTAAGGGCTCTTGACTAAAGGTCACATTGTGTGGAAAGCACCGGAGCAGGGACGGCTGGATAATGAGGGAGTGTTTGCTCAGGGGCTTTTCTTCCCGTGGTCTGGAGTGTGAAATACCCCAGCAGAGTTTGATCCCCTGCTGGGCCTGCTGGGCCAGAGCCCCTGTCCCACTGCTGGGACAAACCTGCAGGATGGAGAGAGAGGGAGGGATCCGGGAGCCATCCTCTCAAACCTGCAGGATGGAGAGAAAGGGAGGGATCCAGGAGCCATCCTCTCAAACCCGCAGGATGGAGAGAAAGGGATCCAGGAGCCATCCTCTCAAATCTGCAGGATGGAGAGAGAAGGAGGGATACAGGAACCTTCCTCTCAGACCCGCAGGATGGAGAGGGGAAGGATACGGGAGCCATCCTCTCAGACCTGCAGGATGGAGAGAAAGAGATCCAGGAGCCATCCTCTCAAATCTGCAGGATGGAGAGAAAGGGAGGGATCCAGGAGCCATCCTCTCAAATCTGCAGGATGGAGAGAAAGGGAGGGATCCAGGAGCCATCCTCTCAAACCTGCAGGATGGAGAAAGGGAGGGATCCAGGCACTTTCCAGGCCATTTCCTCACCCACCCATTAGGCACTTGCAAAGGGGAGGAGCTGTGTGATTCAAAATTGGGAGCTCGGGTGTCCCACATTCCCAAGGAAGGGCAAAACCCCATTATTACACTGCATTAGGGGCCAGCATCGATTGGACTTGTCATGGAATTGAGGGACAGCTCGTGAAGGAATTGGATGATGTCCCTCTCCTTCCTGCACCTCCTGAGCTCCCACCCTGCCCTTGGCCACCAGGCACCGGTGGAAGGCAAAGGCGGGGACGGCACCTGGTACTCGAAGGAGGGCGTCAGGCGGTAGTTGAGCATCTCCTGGTGGAACACTGGGGTGATGCTGCCCGACATGGGCGGCACAATCCAGACCCAGTCGGCGGGACAGCCGCCCCGGCACCGGTACTCGTTCTCCATGTGCTTGATGAAGGACTCGGTGGCCGAGTGGTGGTCCACGATGGTCACCTTGTCACTCTGTCGGGGGACAAGAGAGCAGAGCCGGCAGCTGTCAACACACCCCAGAGGGCAAAAGCCAAAATTTTACGTTTGGAGCTGTTTGTCCCAAGTATTCCTCACTCCCATGGTCGTTGAGGGTGATCCAAAGTGGTCGCTGACCCCGGTCTGCCCAAGGAGCTGCCCCAGTGCTTTGGGAATAGATGTGCTATGGGAGCTCTGTTCCCCCCGTTAACTGTCCTGGGCCAAGCAAAGATGGGATGAAAGGGATGGAGCATCCTCTGCTCAGAGCCTTGGGGAGCTCTTCCAACGGGGCAGCTCTGACCCAGCTCTGGGAAGGACTCCCACCCTCAGAACTTGGCTTGCCCAGGACTGGTTTTGTTACTCAACCCTTAAGTGCAGGCGGGGGGAGAACCTGGGCCAATTCCTGCCTCGTGGATGGGTCAGAAGGGCTGGATTTTCCCCCCGTTGGGATATTCCCTCTGGCCCAGTGGAACTCAGGTTCTGACAGTGCTGTTTTACGACATCCAGGGCGTGGAGATTATTAAATGTCACTGCAGCAGCCCAAATTCGGGAGGCCCAGCCCAGTTTCAGCCACTGTCCTCGGGTGGATGTCCCCACACTTGTCCCACCCCATCCCCGTGTCCCTCCAGCCTGACCCAGACAAAGCAGGGTCCCGAGGTACCTGGAAGCTGTAGAGCACAGCGATGTTGATCTCCACCAGGGCCTGGTCCTTCCACAGCGACGAGGTTTTCCTCATATCCAGGTTCATTTTCTTGGCCACTTGCTGTAACAACACACGGCAGGAGGGGAGGGATTAAATGGCCAAAAAACGAGGATTGGAGATCTCTGCTTGGGGAGAGGAACCCAGAGGAGAGGCCCAGACTGACACAGGGCACCCACGGGGCAGGGAAGGGTTGATGTTGTGCCTTCCTCTGGGAAGAAATCCTGCCTTTTCCTCTCCATGGCAGGAGCACGGCCTTTGCTCCTCCCTGAGCGGAGGCAGGTGACAAAATGCTGCTGAGAAGGCCACCAGGAGCAGCTGGACACTCGCACTGCTCCCACCCCTCTGGTTTTCAGGAGACTGGGGAGGGATGGAGCCCCTCTAAGTAACACAACATTCCTTGGGAGGTTTTGATGGATCCAGATCTCCTTCGCGGGCACCTTGCCATGGCTTGGCTTTGTCTCTCCCAGCCGTGGGAGCAGCGGGAGGGTCCCCAAGGGCAGGAACGTCCCTGAGGAGCCACCAAGTGTCTCTGCACCCTCTCGTGTTTTAGCACTTGGCCTGAACCGAGCACACGACCAGGTGCCTGCTGATCCCTGAGATTCCCTGGGAAGCCCGTGGGAAGCTCCACAGGGATCACACAGGCTGTGTCAGACACCAGCTGGCCGCACAGGACACGGAGACCGTGACAACCCTTGGCCATGTGGCTCCAGGAGAAGGGATATCCTGTACTGCCCCACTCCAGGCAACGCTGTCCCAGCGTCCTGCCTGCTCCCCAGTGACTCCACACCCGCCAGGAGCACCGGGAATTACCTCCAGGATGTTGTAGCGGGAGTTGTCGCAGTAGTCGCGGACGCCGATCTCCGTGCCCATGTACCAGCCACTGAAGGGGCAGGCCGAGAACTCCAAGCCCCCGATCTCCAGGAGCATGTTGGAAACGGCTGGCAGCCCGTACCACTTCAGGCCCAGGTCCTTAAACCACTCAAACCTGCCAGGAAAAATGTCAGGATTAGGCAACCAGCCAGACATTCCCTGCCCAATGCAGGCAGGAGGGTGAGGGAGGTCACTTTGCCACCAGGGTGAAGGACTTGAGCAGAACATTTCCATCAGTACCTCCCTTTGGGGCTGTTTATGGGGACGAGGTGATTTTGGGGTGATGTAAGCCCTGGGAGACTTCAAGGAAAGGGAAACTTTCCATGAAAATCAAGCTGGATACGAGGGAAAGCCCTGAGACACGGACATAACTTCCTTGCCAGCTCTGCCAGCTTTACTGGAGGGAAGACCTGGGAGAGGTTCCTGCGTGAAGCCCCCAAGCCACGGCAAGGGTGGAACCAGAGGATTTCAGTCCTGCCTGAGCAGTTTTGGGGCTGCTCCTGACTCACTTGGGGTGCCGGATGGGCACTTCCAGCACGAGCTCCGGCGGGATTTCGAAGAGCTCCGGGTCGTTGCCGTTGGCTTGGAGGAGCAGGGGCAGGATGTCGAAGCGCCCGTACGGTGCCTTCCAGCCTTGCTGGATGCAGATCTGCAGGGAAAATAAAGGCAGGGTTGGATGTCTCAGCAGGTCACCCGCTCTTCAGGCACTGTGGGCGGGGAATTGTGTGGTCCTGGGCACGGCTCTCAACAGGATTTCTGTCCTTATGGTTGAGCAAAGGGAGCTACAGCAGGGGGTGGCCTGTCCCAGCCCACCCACGGCCAAGTCAGGGGGATTTGGGGTGAAAATGAGCCTAGAACTGATTCCCAGTAGGATCACGGCTTGTGCCTGTAATGGTGAGGGAGAAAACGGGTGAGAAAAGCAGAAAAGTGACAAAACCCAGCCTTTATTCCCAGAAAAAACACCCGAGGATGACACAAACCCAACCTCACCCTGCGGTGCCGCGCTGGACAATCCCAACCTGCTTGACCCAGCCCCTGGTCCCTCTGGGGGTGCTCAGAATTCCCGTGCGTCCCCAGCAGCCCCGGGAAGGGCAGGGCTGGTACCTCGGTCAGCTCCACGTTGGCGGGATCGCCCAGGATGGTGCCGTCGGGCTGTTTGTAGCCGGCGTAGCGGATCAGCTGCGCGTTCCAGATGCGGAAGTCGTGCTTGCTGTCCGTGCGCTGCGGGAAGATGGTGATGGCAGATCTGCAAGGGAAAGGCAGCGCCGGTGAATGCCGGGAGCAGCGGGAGGGGTGAGATGCTGGAGGAAAAGGGGCCTCCACCACCTCTGGGCGTGCCCCGAGTGAGCCCCAAGGGGTTGTTACGCTGGAGGAAGCCGCGGCTCTGGAATTTGGGGTGTTCCCGGCTGCTGGCTGCTAACAGGGGGGTTCAGACCGATCTGGAGAGCAGTCTGAGCTTTGCGTCGGATGCAGAATATAGGGAAAGGGGAAATAATGGGAAAAGCTGCACTCTGAGGTCCTACAGGCAGCAAGAAGAGAGAGACTTGGACCAGCAGGACACCTTCACCCCAGATCAGGTCCCTCTAACGCTTCCCAGGAGTGCTGCTGGCTGTGCAGTGGCCCAGAGCCAGCTCCAGCAAGGCCCGGAGCTGGGTCTCCACACATCCAGAGGCCCTCGGACACAAACCCTGGTGGCTCACCTGAGGTTCCCCTTGTTGGTGGCGTATTTGATGTGGTTGCAGATGTAATTGAACATCCCATGGGCCGTGGTGCAGTCCCGGGCATCGAACACCTGAAACAGGGAAGCAGCTGTGGGGGTGTTCCAGCTCCTAGGGCACAGCCGGGCAGAGGAAACACAGCACACGGAGAACTCCAGGCACCGCCGTGGCTTCTCAGGGAACTAAAGCTCCGTAATTACGTGTTCCCTGCCTTTGGAACACGTGGATGTCTGATCCAGCTGCCCCTTTTGCTTGGGAGGGGTGACTCATCTGCTGCTCAGGCAAAAACCTCCTCGTTCCCGTGCTCCCAACCTGCTGCTGTTCCTGCCTTATCCCCCCACAATCACGGATTCTGCTCTGCTTCTCTTGCAGATCAGCACTCAAAGCTGGAACAGGACAGGTGTCTGTCAGGTCTGAGGGACAGGGAATCATGGAATCATGGACTGGTTTGGGTTGGGACTTTTAAAGAGCATCTCATTCCACGCCCTGCCCACGGCAGGGGCACCTTCCACTACCCAGGTTGCTCCAAGCCCCGTCCAGCCTGGCCTTGGACACTTCCAGGGATCCAGGGGCAGCCACAAAAGCACTGGGAAATCAGGAAGGAGGATCAACAGCAGGGGCTGTGCCCATTCCCTGTGTGAAGCAGCCACAGGAACTGCTCGGCAGCACTGGGTTTGTGCCAGGTTACAGGAGGAGAGGACACCTCTGTACCGAGGGATTCCCTAGGGATCACTGATTCCAATCCTGTTCTGTGTTTCCCGTGCCAAAAGTGCACTGGGCCAAATCCTCTCCCGCTGTACTGAGGACAGATGTGTCCTGCTGCCTCTCTCCAGGTGGAGCAACAGGTTTGGAAGCAGCAGGAAAGGTGCTGGAGCAGGATCTGATTTTGGAAAATGTCCCCTAGAGCACCAGCTTGCATTTCAGACACAGCCACCTCATCCCCACCTACCCCACGGGTGCTTTTCCAGCTCCTGCCGCTGTCCCAGAGCTGCTGAGGGGAGCTGTGTGTGCTGAACACCTGCCCCTGTAGCTGTGCTGCGCTTCCCAGGTGTTGGAGAGCAGGGTTTGCCTCTCCCAAGCTCCAGCACACCCCGTGGCAGGAATCTCCTGGATGTTTCTGGTGGGATTGGTGCTCACCTGCAGCTTGGACCACTGGATCCTGCCCACGCACCGCGCCGCGTTCCTCCAGGCGTGCTTGGCTCCGTAGATCAGCTCCGTGTCTCGCAGCTGGTAGGTGTCAGTGGCCTCGATCTCCTTGGTCACCTCCTCCAGCCTCTCCATGTGGGCCTTGGAGCCGGATCTGTGAAGGTTGGGAGCAGAGGAGGTGGAGGCTCAGGCGGAGGGCAGGGAATGCTGCTGCTCTCCGCCTGGAATTCCTTGTTCCTACACAGACACACAGGGATTGTGCAGGTGGTTATCCCAGCTTTGGGATAACAGGTGAGCAAGGACCGGGGGGGAGGACACTGGCTTGCACAGAGACACAGCAAACACCAGGAATGAGGCTCCACTCAAGAAACAGCTGCTCAAGGAGCACCAGAGTCTCTCCTTGCTGTGACTCGCAAGCGTGGGAGATCAGATCATGGAATCATGGAATCGTGGACCGGCGTGGATGGGAAGGGACCTTAAAGCTCATCCCATTGCACCCCCTGCCATGGGCAGGGACCCCTTCCACTGTCCCAGGATGCTCCAAGCCCTGTCCAACCTGGCCTTGGACACTTCCAGGGATCCAGGGGCAGCCACAGCTTCTCTGGGCACCCTGTGCCAGGGCCTCCCCACCCTCCCGGGGAACAATTCCTTCCCAATATCCCATCCATCCCTGCCCTCTGGCAGTGGGAAGCCATTCCCTGTGTCCTGTCGCTCCATCCCTTGTCCCAAGTCCCCCTCCATGTTTCTTTTCAGCTCCTTCAGGCACTGCAAGGCCACAATGAGGTCACCCCAAAGCTTTTCCTCTCCAGGCTGAACAATCCCAACTCTCCCAGCCCTTCTTCCCAGCAGAGCTGCTCCATCCCTCTGATCATCCTGGTGCCTCCTCTGGCCTGGCTCCCGCAGCTCCAGGTCCTTTCCTGTGCTGGGCCCCAGGGCTGGAGGCAGCTCTGCAGGTGACACGTGTGACATTTCGGCACCAGCAGCAGCCTCGGGGCTGTGGCCTCCTGCAGGCAGCACTCACCTCTTTATGGAGGAGTAGTACTGGTCGATGAAGTCCTTGGCCAGGAGCAGCACCTCCTCCTTGGTCCTGGTGTCCTCTGACTTGCGGATGTGGGGGCTGGGGGTCATCACGGAGCCCATGCAGATCTGCTCGGTGCACGCCGTGGCCTGAGCGGACAGGAGGGAACAGGAATGTTCTGGAGCCGCCACGGCCCTCCTGGTCACCTGAGCTGGGCTGGGGCGGCCAGTGACCACCTGCACAGAGGGGGGTGGTGTCTGGCAAACAGGGACATTCCCAGCTGGTTGGGGACGCCAACCAGTGTTGTGGTGTGGTGACAGCCAGGCCACGTGCAGTCACCTCTTGTCCCTCCTGATCCGGACAACGGAGAGATGGGATTCACACCCCAGCTTGGCATGAAGTCAAATATTTCTCATTATCCATCGCAGACGGATTTCCCTCTCCCCTTTATCGCACCAGAGGTTTGAAATTCAAACCCTACTGGAGACAAGACTCCTCCACTTCTGCATTCCCGGGTAAATCCGTCTCGGAAACGCGGTGATGCACTCGACGACGCTCGGGGAATTTTGGCCGGTCCCACTCTACTCACCATGGCAGTCTTGAGGTGCAGCGTGTCGTGGAGCACGGAGCCCGTCTCCCAGTTCTTGATCTTCACAAACCGGGGGCATTTGGAAGGGCTCCCGTTGAGGGTGTTCTTGGTCGGGGACTGGCGCCCGGATGGCGGCGGCTGGAAAACAGGGAACACCCGGCACAAGGTCAGAACTCAGCAGCAGAATACAGGAAAAGGTCACAACCACACAGGATCGTGTATGGGTGGATGCCTGTGCTTAAATTCCGGGGGTGACACAGCCAGGCAAGGTGGATTATCCCAATATTCGGCATTTTTTGGGATCCTACAACGGAGCAAGCCAGCTTGCAAGGGAGTTAAGAAGTCGTGTCACGTTACGGGACAGCCAAACCTGCGGAAAATGAGTTAAAATCAGAGGTGGTAGTGACTTGGGAGAATGTTGCGTTCAAGTTTCCCAGAGGAAGACTCTCCTCCAAAATCGGTGGGATGTTTCTTTCCGAGGAGCATCACCTGCTCAGGTTCTGCAGGTGCCAAGCTCTGCTGCTCCGGTGACACAGAGCTAAGAGCTGAGCATTCCTCTGAGCAAGCCAAAGGCACAGCTCCTTTGATAGTAATGCTGGGAGATGTAGGAATGAGGATGGATAAATTATCCAAGGAGGTGGGGGCTGCTGAATCCTGCATAGTTGGATTTCTCCCTGACTCTCTGCCTTGGGACGGGCTCACCCAGCACTCCTTGAGTTCTGTGCCAGCACGGGGAGAGCCTCAGCCAGCTCCTGAGGAGAAGAACTGGTTACAGGTGCTTCTTTTTTTGCACATTCTCACAGATAAAATCTCAATTTTCTGCTGTGGCCCTTACTCACCCCAAGCACTTAAAGCTTAAAGAGCCATCAGTGTGTGCCGGTGGGGACAGGCGGGTCTGCAGCGGCTCTGGGAAGCAGAGATCTGTCTCCTAGGAATCAGATCTTGCACGGGGATGTAATTCCATCACTGGAACCACGGCGCTGTTGCTGCAGCTCTCCAGGGGACGTCTGAGAGCATCCTGGCCAAACCTGCTTGTGTTTGGCACCACTTCAAGGCTCCGCACAGCAGATCTGGGCTGGGACTGGATTTGCTGTCTCTTCCTACACGAATCCTGAGGCTGGGGTCCCTTTTGAATTAATCTGTGAGGGTTTCTTGAAGCTGGCACTGCCTTCAGCAGTGTCACCCTCCTTTCTGGGGGTCCCGGGCTCATGTCAGAGTTGCAGACTGGCACAAATTCAGCCTGAAGCAAAGAACCAGCACAGGCTGGGAGCAGCTCCTGGTTCAGCAGGGAAAGCAGCAGGAGCCACAGGGATGACAAAGCAGCCGAGGCTGCGGGTCTGACTGGTTCCCATTTCACCAGAGGATTGCTCTGCTTCTCCAAAGCTCGGGGAGATCGATGCCTGCCCGATTCCAGGGCTGGTGCCTGGGCTGGACAGACACCTCTGCACTGCCCTGCTGGCACTGCTGGCCAGACTTTTTGCTCAGTTCTTGTTTTTACCATAAGCTCCAGACTCTTTTCCCCCCCTGGAAAACAGGGATTTCAAGCAGCCTGAGGCTCGCACTGTAATGCTACGCTCTGAAAACATATTCTGGGAACAGGGGACAGAGGCTGGAGGGGGAGGGCAGAGATTTACAGCCTGACCCTTCAGCAGGACCTTCTTGAGTCCTGGCAGTTCCCAGAAGCTGCTCCCTGCACCTCCTCAGGCCGTGCTGCCGTGGATCTCTGACATTCCTCATGTCACGAATCCCATGATTTTCCCTAGGAGCGTGTCAAAGTCTACCCCTTGAAGCCAAATGACCACACACCGCATCTCGGCCTCCCCTTTCCACGCCACAGAAACCAAATAAAAAACCTCATGTAGAGCTCAAACCCAGCAGTAAATAAACAGAATCTCCTTGATGTAGTCTTGGAAAACCACTATTTTTAAGCTCATTTTTTTCAATTTTGAGGAATCCAGCCTGAACTATGGCAGTGGCAGCTCCTGGTCATTTTTTCCCCCTGCTCGTTTTACTCTTCCAAGAGAATTAAATCATTCTTTAGTCACCAACAGCGTCCTGTGCTCCCCTGACCCACCCTGAGGAGCAAAGGGGACAATCTGCCGCCCTCCCTCTGAGCCTGACTGCTGAGAGCAGCTCTCTGAGATGGGCAAAACGTGCTGAAAACAGCTCAGAAATGCGACCAAAACCAATCCTCACCTGCAGCTCCACCTGCCAGACAGAAACACCAGGCAGGGAGTGTTGATTGTATCCAGCACTTTTTAATCGGAGTTTTGATCTCCTGACAAGGTGTGCTGCTAAAATACTTCTTGCTGGAGCAGGTATGGCCCAAAAACGTGCTGGGAATGCAGATGTGGCAACGTCCCCATCCTCGGAGCAAAGGGGACATGGGCTGCTTAACATCCGCCTCAAACCCCCTCCAAACTGCTCCCGTTCCCTTTTGTCTTTTCCCTGCAGGAACTGGGCAAGCTGGAATCTTGGAAGAGCCATTAAGGTCGGGAAAGATCTCTAAGATGGTTGATCCCAACCTTGGAGTGAGCACCGAGCTGTCAGCTGGAGCAGAGCACCGAGTGACATTTCTTGGACACTTCCAGGGATTAACGGGACCCCGTTAATCTGTTCCAGTGCCTGACAGCCCTTGCTGGGAGAGGGAGCAGGGGGATGCTGAATCCTGGGATGCCGAATCCTGGGATGCCAGCCGAGCTGGAGCAGAGGTGGCAGGTCTGCCAACCACATCCCGGAGCAGCTGTGGAGAGAGAGAACCCAGGAGAGCCTGGGAAGGAGCTGTGTGTGTGAGTCTGTGTGTGTGTGTGTGTGTGTGCGCCTTCCCTGCACGCCGAAACTGCAGCCAAATATTCCCCGCCGCCGTGCCAGGGAGGCTGCGTGAGATCCTTTCATGTTTTAATTAGGCAGCTGGGATATCGGTGACTCAGGAGCGGGACAAGCCGAGCCGCACACGCGTTATGCAAACAGCTTTTACCGGCACTTTGCGGCTCCGGAGCTGCCTGCTCCTGCTGGGGGGAACACTGGGGGCTCCTTGGGGACGGAATGACAGCGGACATCTCCGTTCGGGGGCTCTACAGGTCCTCACGCTGCGGTGGAATCGCTCGGCTGAGTCCCGTGGGCTGGGCGAGGGCAGCAGCAGCAGCAGCCGGGTCGTGGATTTATTTCCGTGCTGACATTTCCTTCCAGACTGCATCAACTCCGCTCGGCTGCGAGTGTGTCCTTTGCCTTTAGACAGCTGCAAATCACCCTCGCAAGCTGCTCTGAGGCGCTTCCCCTGAGAGCTACGCGGGCACGGAACCCTCGGGCTGCTCACAAATCAGTCCCTGCGGACTGAAACAGGACCTGGTGCAGCCACGGCATCCTCAGGTTTTAGGGCCAGGGGGATCGGGCTCCTGGGAAACCAGCAAAAAACGCGGTGTGGTTTTGTAAAAAAATAACCGAGGGATGGGGATCGATGCCCAGCGGGGCTTTCAGCACCTTATTACGAGCCTCAGTGAGCATTCACCACCTGGCCAAGCGAATCCACCCAATCCTGCTTTCAAAAAAAAAACCAAGGAAAGTTCCCACTTGGCTTGACTTTCCCCTGTGTTAATAGTATTTATTGCTGCTTGAAAGAAGTTCAGCTGCCTTGACTGCACACAGCCCCGGGGGACGGCTGGGGGAAAAAGCACACTGCTTCCAGAAAAGCAGGCGTAAGGATTCGGGGATAAGAAGGATAAAAAGAAAGCTGTGCATCCAGTGGAAAAAAAAAAAAATAATAAAGAGTTTAATAGCGGCTTAAGACTGGTGGTTTTGGCAGCCCCAGCATGGAGAGAAATTAAGCTCTGCACACAGAAGGTTATAAAGTGCTTATGGTAACAGACACGGACACGCACGGGGCTCAGCGAAGGAGCAGGAAGACGGAGCCTTTCCAGAGCTGGGGCAAAGGGAGACGAGCACTGACCTGTCCCTGGGCTCGAGATTCGTGCCACAGTGCATTGTCCAGGTGCTGGCACGTGGGGGCTGCCCAGGGCCACCCCTCCCGTGGCTGCTGCAGCTCGGGGCTGCTGCCACTCGCGTGTGCCCGTGCGGGGTGACACCCACCCCGAGGCTGGCTGTGCTGCTGGGACACCTGGCCGCGGTCCTGAGGTGAGGGGAGGGTGGCAACGGGTCCCAGCTGCACCTCAGCACCCGGCCAGGCTGGTTACAGCCCCGCAGCGTGGGCAGGGCTATCCCAGTGCCCTCTGTGGGCATCACAGGGTCTCATGTGTCTCCTGTGGGTCTCTGACACTGCGAGGCTGCGGAAGTGCATGGGAACATCATTCCATGCAGGATTCCCAGGAGAAAAGCATCCAGCTCTGGGGTCCCAGCTCAGGAAGGACCTGGAGCTGCTGGAGAGAGTCCAGAGGAGGCCAGGGAGATGCTCCCAGGGCTGGAGCCCCTCTGCTCTGGAGCCAGGCTGGGAGAGCTGGGGGTGCTCACCTGGAGAGGAGGAGGCTCCAGGGAGACCTCAGAGCCCCTTCCAGTGCCTAAAGGGGCTCCAGGAGAGCTGGAGAGGGACTGGGGACAAGGGCTGGAGGGACAGGACACAGGGAATGGCTTCCCACTGCCAGAGGGCAGGGATGGATGGAATATTGGGCAGGAATTGTTCCCTGGGAGGGGGGGGAGGCCCTGGCACAGGGTGCCCAGAGAAGCTGTGGCTGCCCCTGGATCCCTGGAAGTGTCCAAGGCCAGGTTGGACGGGGCTTGGAGCAGCCTGGGACAGTGGGAGGTGTCCCTGCCCATGGCAGGGAGATGATCCACCAGTCTGGTCCCCCGTGTCCTGCCCTGGATAATCCCATCAGGGAGACCCTTCTGCCCAGGCACTGGCAGAGCTCACGCACGTCATGTTTTCCCCGAGGTGATCTTGGTGGCCTGGCAGGGTCTGCCTGACGTCTCTGGCTTTGCTACAAACGTGGAGTTAATCTCCTTTTGGCAAGGAAGCCTGCGAATTTATGGCCGTGGAGTGTGAGGAGATGAAAAGGCACCGTGGAACGCATTATCTGGAGTGCTCTATTGAATTACCATCAGATGGATCCAAAGGACTTTAATGATGCAGCTTGGCTCGGTGCCACCCACGGGGATCACGTTCCCCAGGGAGGCCTCAGCGTCCTGGTCGCTGGCTGGGCTCTCACCCCACGTCAGCCCTTGGATGAAGAGCATCATTCTCCAGTGACCTCCATTCCCTGCCTGAACCACAGCGACTTCAGCTCCTGGCCCGAACGGGCTCTGGGACCCATCGCCTCCAGCTTTTGGCATCAAATACACGTTGTCCCTGTGGGTTGTCCGCGCTGTGAGAACCCACCAGGATGGGTCACATTCTCATAAACGCCGGGAATTTTGGTTTTCCCACTCAAAGCAGCTCCAGCCACGGCTTCTTACCTGCTCTGCTTCGGAGTAGGGGTTGTTCAGGACCACGGGGACGTTGCTCTTCCCCCAGAGGTCCCCCAGGACACGATCGTTCTCCATCCGAGCCGGCACTGCTTTCTGGGGATTGTTCTCCCCTTCCCTGAAACTGAAGGGTTAAAAATCATTCGGGTCCCTGGGTGCTGGGACCACGGGCACAGGTCCTGCCCCAGCTGCTTCCCACAGGAGCCAAAACTCGGCCACTGCCCCGCGGGAAGGAAGGAAAGGCTGAGCCTCGGCCAAGGCGATGAATCACCGAGGTGAGGACAACCCAGACACGATGGAAATTCCACCTCAGAGCCACAGGAAAGCCCTGTCCCCACACTGGCTCTACAGCAGAGCCTCTGCACCCCAAAACCTGAGCTGGAGCCCTGGGAAAACAGGCACGGAGGTGGGGAAAGGAGGCTGGAAAAGCTCGTGGCAGGAGGAGTTTGCAGAGCAGCTCGGTGTTTGTGAGCAGGGAAGAGGAAACAAAACCCCAGAACGAACAGGAGGCTCCCAGGAGCTCTCTCTCCTCTTCCTGACCTTTCCAGATGCTGTGAGTGGAAGTGATTTCAGTCAAGCAAACTGAAGGCTTGCCCCTGGAATTGCTGGGGATGAGGGGAAGGTGGGGGACCGAGGGAGTCCCTGCACTGGCGGCCCCGGCCCACGCGGCCACACCAGAGTCACTCAGGTGTAACTCAGGTGTAACTCACTGCACCACACACGTCTTGGGGTGTGGGAGAGGCTCTTAAATGCCACCCGAGCAGCTGATGCAAAACCTCTGCCACGTGAGCCCTCACCGAGGAGAAAACAAAGGGGGTTCGGGGACGTGACATTCAGGCGAGGCAGGAGGTGGCACCTGTGTCACCAGCACCGCAGAGGCCACAGAGGGAAGGGGCTGCCTGGGTTGGGCTGAGCAGGGGCACGGGCCAGGATGGGCACAGGCACTGAAGAAACGACTTCTGAAATTGCTTTGCTCCTGCTGTCAGCCCTTAAAAGCCTTCCAGATGCCACTGAATCAATAATGAGACTCCTCATTAACGGTGGCAGGGTTTGGGCACTGACCAAAGTAGGACACTTGCACCCAGGGCACAATTCCCACCAACACGATGCTCTTGATTCCATTTCAGAAAGACAAATAAATACAAGAAAATTCAGTTTCACAGTCCTTGAAGTCCTTTAGCTTAAGGAAAAGACTTCATATAAAGAGCATCTCCCTGTGCCTTGAGTTTTCTGTCATTTTTCTGCTTTTACAGAGCCGTGCTCAGCTGCCAAAATATTTCCCTGGGCTCTGGCTGCCTTCCAAACATTGGAAAGTGGCCACCTTGGTGCAAACGAGGAGGCACAGGTGCCTTAGGGCCGTTTTTCCTGGGATTTCTGTGCCCCTCCAGGCCAGGAAAGCTGTTCCCTGGTGACCTGGCTCCCAGGGGGATGTGAAATGGTTTCAGTCAGATAAAACACAAGGAACCCCACCCGCAGCGCCGCTGCCAAAGGCAACAGATCCCGATCTCTGCTGCAGGTGGTGGTGATCCACGCAGATCCCAGAACCCGCGTGGATCCCCACGGATCCCAGGGACAGGGACGACCACGAGCCAGCAATCCCACTGTGCCCAACCCAAAGGGCGAGCTCAGGGTCTCCTGCCCAGTCTCCCTCCATCCCAGTAATCCCCAGCAGCAAGGCGGGGAATTAGCAGGATGAAAATGCAGCCGATCTGGCTCTCCCCTCCGAGCCAGGCCCAGCTGTTAAATCTCCCGGAGAACTCTCATTTCCACGGCTGCACATCCCTGCCCTCCTGCCCTGATCCCCACCGTGCCAGGGAGCGTGGAGCCAGGTCAGCACAGGGCCACCGAGCACGTGGAGTCACCTCCAGCAGCTGAGGAGCCCCAGCTGCTGCTCCTCACCAAATCGAGGCAGAAGCACCAAATCCATCGGGAAGAAATCCCTCGGCTCTCCTGGAACTCGGCACTTAGCAGAGGGAACCCGCTGGAAAACCACGGTGCCTCTGCAGGGGCCCACAGGAGAAGTTTGGGATCAGCCAGAGATCCCACAGGCACCTCCAGAAGGATGCTGGAACGAGCTGCTGCTCCCACAGAGGTGTCTGCAGGGCCACTGCCGGCACGAGGGAAGCTTGGAGAGGGATCCATCCATCGGCAGCAGCCGGAGGCCTCCCAGTGAAATGGGATCTCCTCGTGTGCACAGCAGCAAAGCCATAAACGTTGGCAGCTGGAGACACCCCAGATGCTGAGTTAAATTGGGTATTAATTTGGGGGTTTGGGGATTTACAGGTCCTGCTGGAGCAGGGGTTGCTCCCATTCCTTGGCCTCGAGCACCAGCTGACAGCGAGGTGCCCCATCCCGAGGGACAGGGACATCCAGGTGGGAATTACCCCGATGCCCCACGTCCCCTCGCGTGTCTGCAGGTGTGGCAGGAGCGGGATTCGTGCTGCTGTTCCCGACGGATTTGCGGCTGCGTGAGCACGGCAGTGAGGGGCTGACCCTGCCGGAAAAGCTGGAAAAAGCTGTGCTGGAAAAGCACAGCCAAGCGTGGCTGTGACAAAGCCACCAGAGTGACCTGGGGGGTGTTTCTGCTGCTGTGCCTGGCCAGGGGCTGCCCTGAGCCAGTGCAGAGCTCCCCCGGATGAGGCTGCCCAGAAGGATCCGGCTCTGTCTTTTTGGAGAGAGGCAGGGAGAGAAAAGCCCATTCAGAGCAGCCAGAGCCTCACCCCAGTCCGAGCACAGATGGAGGAATAAAAATAAAAACCATCAATTACTTCATTTTACAAATATTTCCTGCGCCTTGCTTGTAAGGGCCTTGTTTGCGAGCTGGGATAGGAACAGGATTTTTGGGATGAGTTATTTTCCTCTCTTGACGTGGCTGCTCCAGCACCCAGAGGCACAGGGCGACCTGGCACGTCCCTGTGAGGATGTCACTCACAGCTCGAGGGGGCTGAGGGGACAGCCACAACACCGTGTCCGAGCTCGGCCCCTGGATAATGATTCCAGAAGGATTTTATCAGCAGGAGAACCCAAGGTGGGCACTGGGGAGGGCACAGCTCCCTCGAGGGAGCCAGGCTGGACATGCCCAGGGATCTGCCTTGGGAGCATCCCTGGGAGAGAGGAGCTGGCTCCTCTTTGGAGAAATCCTGGCCAGGTTGGACAGGGTTTGGAGCAGCCTGGGACAGTGGGAGGTGTCCCTGCCCATGGCAGGGGGTGGAATAGGATGGGCTTTAAGGTCTCTTCCCACCCAAACCATTCCATGAGATTTTTTAAATCCCCACTTCGATGTCTTTGAGGAACTGGAAGCAACGCTGAAGACCGAGGCCGTTGACTGGATGAACTCTCCCAAAAGCCAGATCCAGGATCCAGGCATCCCTCTCTGACCACTCCCAGATCCATTAAACACTCTTAGCCAGATCTCTTGGATCCAGAGGGATCCAAAACCCTGTTTGAGGTTTTTTTTCTGTTCTGAAAGCCAAATTTGATACTTTAAAAAGGAAAGAGGAATCCTGCCCTCCCCCACGGGTGCCAGGCAGAGCCTGGGATGCTGCTCCCCTCGGAAGAGCATCTGGCTGTTTGGAGAAATGAGAGGCACCACTGTTTTCTTTTGACTAATTTGATGATGTTGCAGTGCTCCGAGTGATGAAGCAGAAGGGAAGTTGCTGAGACAGCCCTTTCAGAAATTTCTCCAAAGCTTTTCCAAAAAGAAATTAAAGGGAAAAAATAAAAAAAAAAAAGAAAAAAGAGCGAAAGGAAAGTTTATCGGTTTGTCACTGGGCTCCTTTGAATTCCCTTGGCAGAAGGATCTCTCTGACTTCCCAGGCAGAGAGCAGAGATAGCCCTGGCTGCTGCCATCCCAGTTTGGATGGGTGATAAGGATGGGTGATAAGGATGGCAGTGCCCACACCTCCGGTGACAGCTCCGGTGGCACTGATAACACCACCCTGTGCTGTGCCCATGGAAGGGCTCCTTCCTTCCAGACTCTTCTCCTCAAAAACGGGAGCTTGGGGCTGCGTGGGAAGAGCTCACGCCTTGGGAGAGGAATTCCTTCTTCTTGCCTCATTCCCTGATTTTTCCTCGGGAACGGCTGCACTTGCAGTGCTCCTCCTTCCAGTGCTCAGGGCTGAGTTAAGCAGCTCTTGCCTCACCTTTCTTTTGCCCCGTGGAAAACCACATTCCAGAGGGCATGGCATCCTCAGAAGTTAAAATTCCCGTGCTTCCTTTCCTGGGGCGGTTGGAAAATGTGCTGGATGCAGGCTGGAGGGCTAAGCAAGGTCTGGACAACAGCACAGGGAGAAGGGATGGGGCGGGAGAAGGGATTTGCAGGGGGCAGAGGATGGAGCAGAGCTCAGGAAGGAAGCGGGAATTTGGAAGAAGGAATATCTCCAAAAGCTGGGATGCGCTCCCTGGAGAGGCAGCAGGGACGGTGTGCCCAGGGTGGGAGTCCAAGCAAGGAACAAACAGGAGAGGGGATGTGGGACAGCACGGAAGGAGGAGGACAAAAGCCTCGGGGAGAACCTGTGGAATGATCTGGAGAAGATCCTGCGGCCTCAGAAAGTCAGGACACAGCTGGGATGTGCCCGGCGCTGGGATCAGGGATTAATGAGCCGAGCAAGCTGCGGCCTCGGGGAGTCTGTGAAATATGAGGCTGGAAAACGCCTTTGAGGAGGCACCGACACAAAGACCTGGGAACAGATCCAAGCAATCCCAAAGTCCCACAAGCACAGCTCGAAATTCAACCAGCACCGAGCTGCAGCCGCCGCTCCTGTCCCGTCCCAGCCATTCCCCGCGAGCACCTGGAGGATTCCAGCCTTTCCAGGGGAAAACCAGAGCTCAGGTGTGCTGGGAATCCCACACGGATCTCCTTCGGGATCACACCTGGATTGTCTGCTGGGATCACACACAGGAGAAGGGCTGTCCCATGCCGGGGGATGCGAGGAGCAGCAGGGCGATTCGGGGACTGCTCTGATGCGTCTGGGGGGAATACGGGATAGATTTGGGTGGAATATGGGAAATATTTGGGGGAAATACGGGATATATTTGGGTGGGATATGGGATAGATTTGGGGGAATATGGGATAGATTTGGGTGGAATATGGGATAGATTTGGGTGGATATGGGACATATTAGGGTGGGATATGGGATATATTGAGGTGGAATATGCGATATATTTGGGTGGAATACGGGGTAGATTTGGGTGGAATATGGGATATATTTGGGTGGAATACGGGATATATTTGGGGGACTATGGGATAGATTTGGGTGGAATATGGGATATATTTGCATGGAATATGGGATATATTTGGGGGAATATGGGATATATTTGCATGGAATATGGGATATATTTGTGTGAGATATTGGATATATTTGGGGGGAATATGGGATATATTTGGAGGGAATATGGGACATATTAGGGTGGAACACATGATATATTTGGGTGGAATATCAGATACATTTGGGTGGAATATCAGATATATTTGGGTGGAATATGAGATATATTGAGGTGGAATATGGGATATATTTGGGTGGAATATGGGACATATTAGGATGGAACACAGGATATATTTGGGTGGAGTATCAGATATATTTCGGTGGAATATGAGATACATTGGGGTGGAATATGGGATATATCTGGGGGGAATACAGGATATATTTGGGGGGGAATATGGGATATATTTGGGGGGATTATGGGACATACTGGGGTGGAATGCAGGGTTTCCAGGCATAAAATGCCTCTCTGGATCAGTGACCGGGTCAGAGTGATGAGGAAGAAGCCTCGGCCGAGGGAGCAGGGGAAGGTTATTCCCTGCCAGAGCTCCCTGCATCCATTTCCAGAATGGCACAAACGTGGTAATTCCAGGGAACCTTTTCCTTTCCGAGGTTTGAAAGTTTTGTGTCCAAGTGCAGAAGAATGAAGACGGATCAGAAATGCAAATGAAATGTTTTGAGCAGCACAAAGAGATTTTGGCGGTGCCGAGGAAGGTGGGAGGAAGAGAATTTTCTCTTCAGGAACTGCAAAATTATGGGGTTTGTTCCAAGGCAAGCTGGAACCTGAAACCTTGAAACCTTTCCTGAGCTGAATTCCTGCTCTCAGCACACTTCTCCCTCTCGGGGCTGCTGTTTGGACTGAAACTGCCATGTTTCCATCATGCTGCTCATGTTATGGAAGAGACCTGGGAAGGAAAATAAATCAGCTCGGTGGGGAGGGGGGAAGAAGAAGGGAAGATGGGACCTGACAATCTCCCCAGAGCTCCGAGGGAAAAACAGACCTGGGTTCGCTGGCAGGGAGTGAATCAAACTCTATTTTTGCTTCCTAGCCCACGGTGAGCCTCATGGCAGAAATGCCAGCTCTCATCATACCTTGAGCCCCGCGCCCGTGCTCCCTTTTCCGACTGGAGATGGCCTGAGCCGAGGAGCTGCCGTGGTCACAGCCACTCCGTGGTCATGGGGGAAAAGCCAGCAAGGAGAATTCCCTCGGGGAATGCAAACCATGGGGGCAGGGGATGGAGAGGAACTGATTGTGTACCCAAAGGTAGGATCAATCAATCAATCAATCAATCAGTCACAGGATGGATTGGAAAGGACCTTAAAGACCGGCTTGTTCCACCTCCTGACGTGGGCAGGGACACCTTCCACTATCCCAGGATGCTCCAAGCCCCGCCCAGCCTGGCCTTGGACACTGCCAGGGATCCAGGGGCAGCCACAGCTCCTCTGGGCACCCTGTGCCAGGGCCTCCCCACCCTCCCAGGGAACAATTCCTTCCCAATATCCCATCCAACCCTGCCCTCTGGCAGTGGGAAGCCATTCCCCTTATCCTGTCCCTCCATGCCCCTATCAGAAGTCCCTCTCCATCTTCCACGTAGGCTCCCTTCCAGTTTTCCTTGGAGGTAACACAGGAGAGAGGAGCTGCAAGCCCGAAGCACCAGGTGTAGTCTGAGCTGTTTTTGCCAAAGCCCATCTCGAGCGAGAAGTTTTTGGCTGCCTGTGGACAAGCTCAGCCGTGTGCCATTCCCTGTGCCCTGGGAACGCTGTCACAGCCCCGTGAGCCGGATCGGACGGAGCGCCGCCGGCTGGGAAGGTCAGCACCAGGCAAAGAGGAGACAGAACAGGATTCGTCCCAAACCCGTCACCTCCAGCTGGATCAGCAGCCAAATGGGCCAGGCTGGAGGTGTCCAGCTCAACCTTGAGCGAGGTTTTGCACCCTCCTGGGTGTGGGTAGAGCTCGAATCCTGCGCTATTCCTGCCTGGAGAAGTCCCAGCCGACGCCCGGGAGCTGCATCCATCTGACGAGGCTTGCTGGGGTTTTTTTGGCATTTCCTTGGCATTGACCAACACGCTCTCCAGTTATCCCCTCCCCGTTATTCCCTGACCTTTGTGCACTTCTCCTGCCATCCAAGAAAACTTGGAGTGCAGGAGACCTTCGGGATGCCCGGGCTCTGCGTGAGCCCGAGCCGAGGAGATGAATCATGTGCAGCCCAGCCCCGCAGAAACGCCCTTTGCCCCGCACGGCAGCTCCTGACAGCTTCTCCTGCAGTAAATCTCCTTTCCCACATCTCTGCTCCAGCCTGGGTCTTCTCCCTCACACCGAGTCCTTCCACAAGAGCCAGGCTTGGCTGCAGCTTTTCGTCAAACAGGAGAATCTGACAGAAAAGTGGATTTTCAACCCCAAGGTGTAGATATTACAAAGATTTTCTATTTTATTAGGCTATTGAAAAAAATATGATTGAGATTTTGGTGAAGTCCCGGCTTTGCTGCTTCGGTTTAAGTGAAATCAAAGCATTTCTGTTTAATCTCTGACTAGAGGAGACGCCTCGAAGTCAAACCATGTTTTTCATCCCTCCCCACGGCTGGAGCAGAATTTCCTCGGAGACCCCGCAGCCGGTGGGATGGGGGACACGGTTTGAAGGGTGAAGCTGCACCTTGTTCAATCCTAGTGTTTGGGGTTGTGTCCCCTGGGCTGTGACCGGGTCCCTGAGCTAAACCAGAGGGGATTTTGAAGCCCCTCTGCACATTTTGTATCCAATCATGACCCTTTCAACATCTCAGTTCCTAAACCAGGCTCTCCCAGGATGGGCTGGGGTTGGATTAAAGGATCCACAGCCCAGACAGGTTTTTGGAGGGTGTGCTGGGCTCGGGGGGTTAAATCACTTCCCATTGCACAGCAGATTTCCACATTTTCCAAATCCCAACAGTTCCCAAGTGTACAAGACCTGGAGGGTACCTGAGGTGGGGAGGGGATGGCAGGAAGGACACCCAGACACCGGCACCGAGCCCAGCAGATATTTTTTTCCCTCTGACTCAGTGGGAGCACCCTGAGGAGCTTTGAGGTACCGTGTCCTCCACGGGAAACAGGAATAAATTGGGAGAGCAGGAACGACGTGAAAACAACTGAAAATAAAGCAAGGAAGGTGGAAAACACAGGGGGTGTGGGTGGGATTGGGATGGGAGGGAGCGGGAGCTCAGCCTTGGCTGGGAGCCCATGGCGGGGACCCCGCTGTGGCTCTCCCCTCTTGTTTCTGAGAAAGAAAAATGAAGACAATTTTTTCCCTTTTCCTAAGAAGCGTCTGCAGCAAGAGAACTTGAAATTACAGAGAACTTGAAATTACAGATCTTTCCGTGGCTGAGCCACGGATCTGCAGCTCCAGCAAACCCTCGGGGCTTTTCCAGCCGGTCGATAAGCGAGGGCAGCCACAACCTGCTGCAGCTCTTGACACTGCTAAAATGTGTTTGGGGGCTTGGGGAAAAGCAACAGGAAAAGGCAACCTATCAGTGTTAATAAATGGTCAGGAGGAGAGGGAGTTGGTACCGAAAAAACCAGCTACAAACAACAGCTCTGTGAAGCAGGAAGGGCCCCGGGGAGCTGCTCCAGAGCTCAGGGAAACGCTGAGGAAAATCGGGAGTTGTCCCACTTCCCCCTCCTCAAGAGGACGTGGGACAAGCGTTGTCCACGTCCCCACCCATGCACACGAGTCCTGAAATAATGATCTCTGCTCTAGAAGGAGCAGGGGCAGATCCATCCCGGCATTTCAACAAGGACTGGCCATTCCGAGCTCTCCGTGAGAAACATTTCCCCCCTTCCCATCAGGTTGGTCCCACTGCCCAGGGCTGCACTGGGGCTCCACTCCCCTCTCCTAAAAGGTTTGGAGACTCATTTCTCCTGGGAAGCACCGTGCCCCGACCTTCCTGCCTCCTCTCCCGCAGTTAAAGCGGATTTCAACTGGAGAGCTCTAAAGCAGGACCGCAAGGATGGGAATACCATGGACATTATTTGGCAGGTGGGGAAACTGAGGCACAGGATTTTGCTTCAACTTAAAACAGATGAGGTTGAGAACGTGCAGCAGAAATTTATCCCAGCCCAGCCCGTGATCCACCACATCACACAGCTCAGCTTTCCATGAGATATGATTCCCGATCTCCCCCAATTTCCCATCTTTCTTCCACAGTCTTCTCCCAGTTTTTCATCTTCCCCTCACCACCCTCTTCCCCCTTTTTTTGCACCCCTTCCTCTCCATCTCCACCCTGCTGCGCCAGGCTGCAGCCAGCCGTGGAGAGGCGCCCGCCGACGCCTCGGCGAGCCAAAACCAGCGCGTTTCACCAAAGGTAAAAAATGGAGTTAGGGACCTACCAGTCCACCTGGACTTCTATATCCCGTGTCTCTACCTTGGAGGGCGCATCTCCACCGCTGTCCTTACTGCCGCTCTTCAGCAGGTCCAGCACGGGCTCGATTTCTTTGAGCAGCTCATTGTCTTCCACGCCGCCGTTGAGACAGGAGTGACCACAAGCCCCGTCCTTGCCCTTCCCGGCGTCCGGCCCTTTGCTGCCGGGAACGACGCCGTTAACGTGGACCATCGGCTCCACCTCCTTCCCCGTTTCCCTGGTCCACACGGAGCCCATGGCTGCTGGCAGTGGCTGCTCTTTGCTGGGAATGCTCGGGTTGGACAAGTCAACCACCTTCGGAGCCGGGCACAGGGGTCTGGTGACACGGATGGTTTTGGGTGTCCCGTCACCCGCAAAAGTGGTCTCCAGGTGAGTGGTGAAGCCCTCGGGGCCGCGCAGGATGAGGACCACGTAGGTCTCGGAGGCGATGCTTCTCAGGATCTCCAGCGCCGTCTCATAGCTCATGTCCACCAGGGGCCTGCCATTGACGGCTAGAATGATGTCCCCAGCCTGGACGAGGCCACTCTGCTCGGCAGCCCCGCCCCGGATCAGGTCGGAGATGATGACGGGCGGTTTGCTGACGCGCTCCTTCACCAGGAAGCCGAGGCCGCCCACCTTGCGCTTGAAGAGCCTCACCGAGATGACGTTGGGCTGGATCTGCTGCACGCTGAACACATTCTCTTCCATGGCAGCCCCCTCCTCCAGCCCGCACTCCAGGACCTCAACACTGTCTGGGCGCGGGGAAATTCGCTGTCGGAGGCGCTTCCCAACGCCGGGGTGGGAAGGGGCAACTCTGGCTTTTAAGGAGCTGGACTCACTGGAAAACTCCCCTGGGCTTCGGCTGCAGGGGGGCTTCCTGCGGCATGCTCAGTGGCAGCGCTCTCCGAACCGCAGAAAACAGGGAATGTCACCCCCGGGAAGCCAGGCTAGGGGCCGGGCAGGCAGGGCTGGGCATGGCGTGGAGTGGGAAACATTCCAGCTTCCAGTCAGCCGCTGGTCCCGAGGCGGGCAGAGAGGGGGAGGCAGCCCGCTCTGCTCACCGGCATCCCCGCCGACGGTGCGCGGGCTTCTTTATCTGGAAAGAAGGGAAAAAAACAACAAAGGAGGGAGAAAAGTGAGGCAGGGTAGGGGCAAGTGCCTGCTGAGCACGGGGCTCGGCACGCCACAGGCACCTCGTCCCCACAGATGTCACCCCCCGGGCTGCGTTTGGGAGCCAGGCTGCAGCCTCGCAGCGCTCCGGGCTTTGTTTCCTCCACCTCCCCCTGCGAAAATCGGCACCATCTGTTCGGCGGGGGCCGGGAGGGCGCGGGGGGAGCGGGGAGCCCTGGCAGGGCCCGCTGGGCACGGGCAGTGCCGGGCAGCCCGGCTCGGCCGCTGCCCGCTCTGCCCACCCTGCGAGGCTCACGAACAGGTAGAGCCGCGCGGGGCTCGGCGGGGATTTCTGCCGGCTGAGGATCCCGTGTCCGTGAGTTTTCCAGATCATCCAACAACCCGATGGGTGAGAACCAGCCGGGGGACGTGCACCCGTGCCCGGGAGGAAACCTGTTCCGCAGGTGCTGTCACTCCGAGGGGGCTTCAGGAGCAGCAGCCACGAGCAGAATGAGGGAGCAGAAGAGGCCGCTCAGCTCCCCTTCCCCTGAGTTAGGAGAACACTTCCAAAGGCAGCTGCTTTTAAGGCTGGCTGCAGGGATCACCGCTCGGCTCCTCCTCTCCCCATATTTCCAGCCTGGCACGGGGAGAAGGAGGCAGCGCTCGCACTCCCCCGAGCCCAGCCCTGCCACCCGGCTCCGAACTGTTCCCGCACCAGCTGCTTCAGCGGAGGGGAACCATCGCCAGGAGAACACGCCCGGAGCTCATCCTGCCCTCGGGAGAGCCCCGTGCAGCTGGGCACGGCTGTGAACAGCCCTCGCAGGGCTCGGGGAGCCACATCCCATTGACTCCTGATGGGACCCTTGTTCCTCCTCGGCCACGCTCGGCTTCCATCACTTCTGCTCCCAAACCCTCCCAGCGCTCCCCGCGCGTTTCTCAAATGCTCTGGAGAACGTTTCGCTCCAGGACTGTGCTCTGACGCTTTGCATCGAGCCAGCACTTTCTTTTCTTTTTTAAATCTGAGTTGTGGGCAGAGAACAGAGGGCACTTGATCTGCAGGCTGGAGGCACTGACATGGCAAGGAAAACAATCTTCCCTCTCCCCATATTCAGGGCAGCATTTGCACCTTCAGCCGCTCTGCCGGGAGCTCCCTCCAGCTCCCAGAAGGGACAAACAGGGATCCGAGGAGCAGGACGGTGACACCAGCGCCACTTGGGTACTTTAATCCTCATGTGAGGAGTGCTGCTGACCCCAGGCTGGGCTTTTTACCGGAATAAAACAATTAGAGATCCGTAACCCAACCCGATGGGTTTAAACCCTGCGGTCCTTCCCGTGCTGCGACTCGGCCCTGCAGAGCAGCAGCAACAGCTTGCAAGGGGTTAAATGCCACTGGGTCACATCCTCAAGGGCTAATTAACGCCCTAATTGGCAGGTTACTTCCTGCAAATGACACTGGATCAGGACCCCGGGATGGGCTGTGCCGCCTCACAGGGCTCGGGCAGCAGAGCAGGATAGGGAAGGTCCCAGTTTTGGGGAGGATGGAGGGAAGCAGGAATTTGCTTCTACCAGAAAGGTTCTGTCGCTTTCCTTCCCTCCCACCCCTCCATCCCTTCCCCATCCAGACCCCTCTTTCACCCCAGCCGAGCTTTCCCCCCTTTCCCAGGCTCTTCGGGAACCACAGGAGCAGCTTCCTTCTCCTTGCCAGGATCTGATTTTCCTGACCCGGCTCCCCCAGCCCCGCCACAAGGTGAGCGTCACCCTGACATCCAGGCACGGCACTGAGTCACGCTAAACTCATTCCTAATGCTCGGCTGACGCCGTGGGGACGAGGGTGGCTTTGGAAGCAGCCGAAGAGCCACGGCAGCATGGAACCGCAGCTTCCTGCGAGGGGTCAGCCCTGCTGTTTGCTCGGGATCCGCCACCGGCAGCGCAGCGCCCACCATCTCCTCACCCTGGGCGAGGTCTGCGTGTGCATCGTGCCCGTCTCAGTGGGCAAAGCCACGGCGGGCACCGCCTGGCGCGGGTCCCTGCCACTGCCAGGCGTCCCCAGCCGCTCGCACGGGCAGATGCTGCACAGCTGGAGGGGACCGTGGATGTCCTTCAGCCCCGCTCGACCTTACAGCGGGACTTGCTGAGTTCGCTGGAAAGAGCTGAGAAACCTCAGTGTTTCATCCCTCAGCGGGATAATTTCCAGCTATTTCCATGGAAAAGCTGGTCATTTCCTGAGTGTGTTCTTCCCCAGCCTGCAATCCCAGGGAACACCGGCAGTTCTCGGCGCTCATTTTTCCCTGACCCCAAACCCACCGACACCTCGGCATTCCTGACAAAACGGACAAGAAGAAAAAAGTGGATTTTAAGTGATCCCTCAACACCCAGCCAGGGCTTTCTCCCTTTTTTTTCTGCTGCTCCTCAGAGTCAGGAAGGCCAGGAAAGAGCCAGAAAGGAGAGGCACAGGCAAAGAGAGTGAGGACAGCCAGGCTCTGAGCCCCTCAGCCTCCTGCTCCTTTAGAGAATAGTTGGAGAAGGATTTTCACAGAATCATGGCATCATTTACGTTGGAAAATTATCTTAAAATGGTTGAGTCGGATTATATTCCAGCTGGAAAGCCTTGCACAAACTCAGACTGGAGAGAGGAGGCAGAGGGAGAAGTTCAGGGGAGCGGGAGGCACCTGGGAGCGCTCGGAAGCCTCTCCCAGTGAGGGTCGGGGCTCCCCCACCCCAGCTCCCGGCGTGTCCCAGGTCTGATTCCAGAGGGGACACGTTTTGGATGGAACCCAAGTGGTTCAGCCCCGTGGGTGGCTGAGCTGTGCTGAGCTCTGGGAGCCCACAGATTCCCAGTTCTCCCTCCCAGCACCACGAGGACTCTGATTTACGGACCCCAGAGCCGGCTCAGACATTTAAAGCTACTGGAGGTATCAGGTCTGACTCCTTCAAACAGCGAGAGGAGAGTGTTGAACAGGGTTTCACCAGGGTGGGAACACTTGTTTCAACCCAAAAGACAGGCAGGAAATGGTAAATCCATCAGCAAGGCCGGGCTCAGCTCCCTGTCGGGCCACCTCGCTGGAATAAACCTCTACGGATGGTGCCATCCCAGTCCTGCCTCAGTTTCCCTGCCCTTCCCAAAGCACAAACCCAACTCAAACGACAGGAGAGCAACAAACCCTGCGGAGGGGCAGCACCCCAGACAAGCCTTAACCCCGATCCCCACACCAATCCCTGGGAACATCCCTCCTGTGGAGGTTTTCAGGGAAGAGCAGCAGAGCCGGCTCCCCTCCGGCAGCGACGAAGGCGTTGGCTCAACAAACCAACCCCACGAGAAGCTCCTGGAGCTGCCAGATAACATTCCAAGAACAAATTCCGGCACAAATGTTAATGGGATGATTCGATTTCCAAGGCAAAGCGAAGGAGAAATCAATCTTGGGAAGCTTTAACACAATCTCCTCCCTCTGCCAGGCAGGAGCCGCCGGCTGGGCCGGGCTGGGCCGTGCCCAACGCCAGCTCCTCTCCGTGGCCGCCCGCGCTGCCCTCGGCCTCGCAAATCCATTTGGAGCCCTGTTTTCCCAGTGATAATGGCTCCTGGATCCGCGTGCCAGCTCTAAATGGGCACCATTGTCCCCTTTAATTGGTTTTCGTGGGATTTATCGCGCTCGAGGAAGAACCCCGGTGCTGATGGATTGATGCCCGTTTAATTTTTACGACCCACGGAGCATCGGCGGATGGGATGAGGAGCGCTGGGATGCAACATATGCACGGTTCCTGTAAACCTGCGTGGCTGTGCCTCCGAAAAGGGAGCGTTCCAATGATTCCCTGGCAGGCAGCTCGCCGGTGCCAGCAGTTCCACGCTCCGTCCCCGCCCAGTGTCTCCTCGTCCACGGCCTTTTAATCCTGGGAATACCCAGACAATGTTCCTCCAGCTCTAATCATCCACCTCCCCCCAGCCTTCCCTAAATCCACCCAGGAAGGGCGAGACCTTTTCCCTTCAAAGCCAAGCGATGGCTCCGCTTCTCCGTTCCCATTCTGGGAATCATTATTCCAGCTGAGCTGTGACTTTGTCTTTGCCCCCAATAAACCTGATTTCCACCAGGAGTGACCGGAATGAGGCACTTTGGCACCTGCACAGCGCCCTGGTGCCACTGCCCGCTGAGCTGAGCTGGACACCAGCAGGCTCTGGAAGGATGCTGCCAAAGGGATGGGATGCCAAGGGCTCCACCCTGGAGACCCCCTCACCTCCCAGTGGCTGTCTGCACCAAAACCATTCCTGTTCCTGCAGGAAGAGCAGTTAATTGAATAAATCCTTGCTTCTGATAGAAATAAACCCATGGCCTGACCCCGAGAGGGTTCATCTGCCTCTAATCAGGGGTTGTTCCCCAGAAAACAAACCACGACTGTTTGGTCATGGCCACGTCGTTGGGATAAAGCTGCCCCAAAGCCCCGGGACCTGCACATTTATCCAGCCCCTGGGATGGTTGGGTGTCCATCCCCTCCCCAGGGAATGAAACAGCCAAGGAAAGCCTGGTCCTGCTGGCACAACAGCCCCTGGAATATCTAAGCAGTTCAAATGATCATTGGAGATCCCTTCCAACACAAATATTCCATTTTTCCCGATCTGATCCTATCCCGTCCCACTCAGACCAGTATCCTTCACACTCCTGAGCATGGAGCAGCAGTGCTGGAGGAGGCAGAGCCACCCCAAAACTTTCCTGCGATTTACTGGAGCCCCTCGCCCCCCTCCCCTTCGCCCCATCCGACACAACCCGAGCAGACCGCACGAAACGCATTTTAATGTTGCCAAGACAACTGTGTTGACAAAATCCCCCTCTTTTTTTAGCTGCCAGAACCGGGGTCTTGTTGTAATTTGGAGTTCAGGGCTGAGCAGATTTCTGCACCACGCCTGCCATTCCTCTTTTGCTGTTTCCTACAATATTTTCCGGGCGCCTGCGGTGCGCGGCTCCAACAGAATTTAGATAAAAGCGTCAATTCTGCCGCTCGCCCCATCTCAAACTGATGTTCTTATTAGGGCTTGGCCCATCTGTAAAACCTCAATTCTGCCACCATCAATTTTCTGAGAGGTTTGGAATTATACCAGTGACTCCAGCGTGACAAATTGGAGCGGTGTTAACACACCGCCACTTTGTCCTGGAAGACAAAATAGGTAGGGAGGAAATAAATGAGAAAATGCCACTTGATGGATGGTCTGGCAATCCAATCGCAGCACGAGAGGGGAATTGGGGCTCCATTTAGGGAAAAAAACAAAAGGAAAAGAAAATTTCAAAATCACAGCAGGTTGGCTGGAGCTGTGATAGCTCTGGAGCTGCCAGCCAGCATCAATAAAGTCAGGGATGGAGCTCCCAGCTCCGAGTCCTGGTTCTTTTCAGCCACTCACGTCCCCTCCTTTGCTTCTGACACCCCAAAGTCCTTCTCGCACGGTATTAAATTTCCCAACAAATCCTATTACCACTGGTTTTCTCAGGAGGGACTCATATCCCTGTTTAAAACCCTCGGGAGAAGATCGGGCTCCTCACAGCACAAGCCCCCAGCCCCCAGCCAGACCCCAGTGCAATTCTGCCCCTGAGACAGCTCTGGGATTTCCTGAGCATTGTCACCACCCCTCTTCAACACGGGAAGGTGCAGGATTCCTCACTTCCCCACGGATGGATCCGGCACGTGGAGCCAAAGCAGAGCTCTCGCCCTCTCTGCCTTGGCATCCTCGGGGACGTGCCGGGGGAAAACCGAGGATAATTTGTTCCCCCGAGTTTCTGTCCGCGCTCTGCATTAGCACTTGTTGCCATAGTACCAACAACAGCGGCAAAGTTCTCCAGGGGCCTCCAGGGACCTGTTCCTTGTCCTCCAAGGGCTCTGACTCCAATTCCAGCAGGATTCAGGAGGGGAGATGGTGTGGAATTTCCTGCCTCCTGGATTTGCTAAAGGTGCTGCCCGTGGAGAGAGGTTGTTCCTTGGAAGCAGCACCAGCCACATCATCCTCACCCCTCCAGCATCCCTGAACATGGATGTGGCAAAAAACCCGAGAGGGTGCGTGTGGGAGAGGAATGGAAATGGGCCCCATCCATCCCAGGGGTTTTCCCCTTCCCCATGGAAGCTGAAGCAGTCCCAGCCCCTATCCTAAACCAGTTTTTCCCTGTGCCAGAGGAAAGGATTTTGGCTCCCCAAGCCCCTGCTCCTCACTGCTGCCATTTGAGGCAGGCTGTCACCCCAGGGCCGGCTCGGAGCCCTCGTCCCAGATGTGGCAGTGATGCTCCATTTCGCTGCCCTTCGGGGCCTCGGGATAATCCCTGCTTGGAGAACACTGAGCTCCCCAGCCTTTGAAAGCGAGGAAGAGCCGCACGTTCCCAGCACGTCTGGAAACATAAGCCTGAAACTCTGGAAAATGGGATTAAGACAAGCCTCCCCTAGAAGGGCACTGCTAGATCTCGTTAGGGATTTCGGGATTGTCACGGAGAGGAGAAGCCACGGAAAGCGTTTCCTTGGCATCATTGCCCCCGTTTTTGCAGGGACACGCGTAGAACCTCCAGGTTTCCATGCTCCACACGCAGAGCCACCACCCTGGTGACATCTGGGCTTCCCACAGCCACATCCCGAGCCAGATCCCGCACGGAGGGTGACAACCCAGGGTCCCTTATCACATGCGGCCCATCAGGGCTTATTCGGAACGAGCGTGATTTACCCAGCCTCAGCCAGACAGCGGCTCACAGGCCTCTTCAGGACACGATACATTTATTTTTGGAGGGATCAGATTGCATCTATAGATTTGATTTAATGCACAGATACGATTGGAGCAGTGGGAGTAGAACAAAGGCATCTGAGCTCCGCTCGGAGCCGCCTCTCCAACCCGGCCCCTCGTTATCGGGGTTGGGTTTCTTTGAGGGAAAAATTGATGGTATCAACAAGTATCAAACAATATCCTCGTTACTCGGTAAAGGTAAATGCTAATCTATGCGAGCTGAGCTCATGTGACTTATCAGTTACTAAAAATAGTTGTTTTCAGGCACTGATTTAGGGAATCTGGCAGATTTCCTAAGCCTTTGTACAGACACACCAGTGAAATGGAAAAGACAAAATACACAAGCAGAGCAGGGAGGGGAAAAAAAATCTGACAAAAAATGGCCCTGAGGGTGAGGGAGGACCAAGCCCTCCCCGTGAGCAGCCACACGACGTTAATTCCGAGCGAGGATTCCAAGGAGGATTCAGCCCAAACCCCTGTGCCTAAGATGGCCTCTCGCTCACGGTTGTGGTGCTGGCGGGGGAATAAACAGAATAGAAGGGGAACAAGGAATTGTCCCTTTCCCGGGCTCCGGAGGGGCTATGATGCTTCCCCCAGAGCCGGTACCTGAGTAGGGAAATTCTCCCTCCAACCCCACGGCTGCGTGGGAAGAGACTCCGCACCGGGAGTTTGTTTGCAAACATTCGAAAGTGCAGAGTCTGTGCCTGAGTTTGTGGCATCTTTAAGGAAATATTCTGGGAAATACAAGCTGCGAGAAAAGAGAGGGAGGAGGAAATTGCTGATGCCAACCTGAATTCTTTAAATAAGGCTTCCCCGCTGAGACCTTGAACAGAAAATGATAACCAACAAAACGTGCAGGTAGAAATTCGTGGGAGAGTGATTTCCCCCCTGCTCCCAAAGCCTCCCTGCAGCTTCTGTGTGATCATCCCTGTAGATTCCCGTCTGCCAGAGCCGCTGGCACTTGGGAATGTGGGTGAAGAAGAGGAGCAGGTGTTTAAAGCAGCCGAGCCTCCGGCCGCTGCAGCTGCCCCTGCGATCTGCCCCGTCTCCCATGCCACACAGCCCCTGCTCCCCCGGGAAGGAAGGAAGGAAGGAAGGAAGGAAGGAGACGCTTCCCCTCCATCTCAGTGAGAGGCGGATCCGCTCCTCGGGGACTCGGCACATCATCGTCAAGTCGCCTGCCAGAATTTCCTCCCGACAGTCATAACTTGGAAACGTCGGGAGAAAATGTCTGCACCGGGGCTGGGGGTGCTCGGGGAGCTGAGGCAGGGACCCAGAGCTGGACGGGGCAGTGCGCACCCACCCCGGCACCAGATGTTCCAGGTCTGCCCGCACAAAGATCTCTTTTTTCCCTCTGCTTTCCCAGTAAGAACCAAAAGCTTTCAGCTGCAAACCCGGCAGGGCAAGCAGGGTTCATCTCCTCCGATCCCCGCGGTGACAGCTCCCGCCGGCATTCCCGGCTCGTCCAGAGGGACCTGCGAGGTCCGTGGTGGGCAGGAGGGCAGAGGGAAGGGGAACAGTCCGGGCTGGCCCCCCGTTCTCCCTAAAGGACAGGAGCCAGCCCTCAACAGGACATCCCGAGGGCTGGAGCCGCACTGGGGAATCTCTTCCCTGCCCCGGGGGGAATGGGGGTCTTGCTTCCACCCCAGCGCCCCGGGGGCAGTCAGGACACCGTGGGGACAACTGGGACAGCCCGGCCCCGAGGGACAGGGCAAATAGCGAGGGCACGACCTGGCGTGGGTCACTCCCCACCCCAGCACGGGGCTTGGTGGCGTCTCCTGCAATCCCAAGCCCTGCCCGTCGGGGTCCGGAGGCTCGGGGGCCCCGGCGCTCCGGGCAGGCAGGTTCAGCACCCGGGACAGCTCTGGCGAGGCGGGTGGAACAGCTCATCCCCCGGGACAACGCCGCTCCAACCGGGACAGTGCCCCCCGCCCCCAAAACCGCCTTTTCCCGGGAAACGGCATCCCCAGGGAAAACCGCCCTCCCCCCGGCAGGCTGGCATTCTGGGGAAACTGCCCCCTTGCCCTCCGCATAAAACGCCCCTGCTAATCCCGCTCCGGAAAACTGCCGGTCCCGCTCCCCGCGCTCTCCGGGCCGACCGCATCCGGCCGCCGCCCGCCCCTCCGGGCAAAGTGCCGGCTGTCCCGGGCTCGCTGCCCGCCTGCCACCCCCGCACTCCGTCCACCTGCCCTGCCTGCCCTCCCCCGGCCCGGGCACACCGTGTGCCCTCCCCCGGTGCAGCCCCCTCGCCCCATCCCGACTTGCTGCTCCGAGTTGCGGAGGAGGGAGACTCCGGTTCCCGCAGCCGGCTCAGCGGGGCCACGGGGCGAGCCGGGCTCGGAGGCGCTGGAGGAACTTTGCGGGGTGCGGAGGGACTGGGGGGGACACCCACAGCGCGTCCCGGGGGTGGGGGGCGAGTGGGAGCCGCGTCTCGGCGCGGCCACCCGGACCAGCAAAGCGGCTTTCTGCGGGCAGGTCCCACACGTGTCCCCCGCTCCGCAGAGCCCGGCTGACCGCGCTGGCAGGGCTGGGGTCCCGCTGTCTCCTCCGCTTCCCCCGGCCAGGGGCACGGCGCAGCGGCGCGGCTCCGGTACCCGGAGGCGGCGGCGGCGGCGCTTCCGATGGGGCGCACAGTCCCGCAGCCCCTGCAAAGTTTCCCGGAGAAGCGGCGCCCGCTGCGGGGTTGGGGGGCACCTACCGTGCGGNACCCCCCCAACTCCCCCACCAATTAAAGAGCTCACAGACACCCCCCGGCCCCCACTTGTTGCTGGGAAGCTCCGCTGCACCCCCCGAGGGCCTGACTCAGCCTGCCCCGGGCGAGTGGGGGGCTGTGCCTGCCGCGGGGGGCAGCGGAGGGGCTGAGCGGTCCCCAAGTCCCTGCCCAGCCCTGCTGCAGCCCCG
>VZTF01002167.1:465966-485229 GCA_013397755.1 Cnemophilus loriae
GGGCCGGAGCCCGGCGGGGCGCTGGGCTGGGCTGGGCTGGCAGGGGGGGAGCCAGTCCTCGCTGCGCCCCTTTATCCCAGCATCACCGAAACGAATCCGCTTTGACGTCCAACCAGGGTTTTTATGGGTGTGGAGCGAGCCGGTGCAGCCCTCATTAGGAGACACTCCGCTCTCCAAATCATACATCTTTTATATAACCTCATTTCCAGCGTNTTTTCCTGCCAGCAGGAAGCCCCCAGTGCCTGCTCGGTGCCCAGGGCAGACACCACCATTCCTTCGGGATCTTCCAGTGCTCCCAGTCCGGGTCCGGGCGGTGCTGGGACGGCCCCGTGCCTCAGCTGCCGGAGCTGCCCCTGGGCTGCACACGGGGCAGAGAACAAAGGGTCTCCTCACCCCGTTTCCCCTCCTGACTCTCCATCTGCCCCCAACATGGCCCAGAGCAGACCCAGGCTTGACATCAGCCTCCAGCCTTTGCGACTATGCTCATTCCCATGGCAACAACAAACACACAATTATAGATATATAATATTATATAAACCGAGCGGGCTCTCGGGCAGGGGTGTGAGGTTCACCCGCTCCCAGCCTCCTCCCGAGCCCAGCAGGCAGCTCCCGCTGGACAGGGAGAGGTGTCCTGAGCCGGGTGAAGGTGCCCAGCCCGTGGATGCCCGGCAGCTCCGGTGCCACCCAGCCCGGGCAGCCCCAGTGCCTGGCTGGAGGAGGCAAACAACACACGGCACAGCAGGCGGCTCAATTACAGAACTTCCCGCAGCGCAGGGGGAACGGAGCAGCCCTGTTCCTGCCCGCCACACCGGGAGCTGTGCAGAGGTGGAGACGAGGAGAGGACGGGCAAACGCAGCAGCAGATCCGGGGCTGCCTCCCCCGTTCCGCCCCTCCTCACAGAGATCAGGCTGTAACACTGTCTGGGGCTAAGGAAAACATGTTTCCGCCTATTTAGAGCCAGGAGGACTCATCTAAGAGCGAGCGACCCAAGGGCATCTGCTCCGATGCACCGGCCTGGGAATGCAGGGAGGAGCGGGCACGCACCGGTGACAAAGGACTCCGTGACCCAGGCGCAGGCTGGCAGTGGGCAGCTCAGCCCGGGCTGGGAAAAGTCCAAGCCCCTCTCCTTCCAGGGCTCACAGCTCGGAGCCTTAGAGCTGCAGGGCTCTGTGGGCCGGTCAGGGAAGCTGGAGCAGTTTTCCTCGGACAGGGGTGCGGGCAGACGCAGGCTCACGCAGGGCTGGTGGCTGTGATGTCACCTGTTCGAGGGGACTCTGCACTGCCAAAGCCACCCCAACACAGGGCGCGGGCTCCGGCCACCAGCACCTCCTGCTCCTCCTCTTCCAGCGGAGGAAGCAAAGCCCTGATCCAGGCGAGCAGAGCTCCCTGTGCCACTCCGGGACACGGCTCTGGAGGTGCACCTCCCCCACCCACCACCCTCGGCAGGATCCCAGCCCAAGAACCAACCCAGAATCCCAGGGAGCCGAGCTCTGCTCATCCGTGGGCCACATCCTCACGGGGCACGGCCGCGCTTCCTTCCCCCGCGGGAAACCGAGCGGGACAAGGCTCGCTTTGGGATCATCCGGAGCTTTGCTGCTGCCCGCAAATCCGGGCGAGCCAGGAGCAAAGCGTCCCTGCGGGAAGGGAGCCGGTGGCCTGTGCGTGTCCTGTGCTCCCCCTGCGCCCGGGAGGAGCCCCAGGTAGCCTTTCCCTCCAGCTGGAAGCCGTGAGTCAGCCAGGAACGGAAAGCTTGGAGGCTCACAAACAACTGAGGAGGAGGCAGAGGTTGGGCTGCGAATGGAGAAGGTGGAGCGAGACCCTCCCCAGCACACCCGCACCGCTGAGCCCCTTCCCGACACAGCTCCCGGTGCGACAGCAAAGGGCCGCACCTTCCTCCCTCCAGCAAAAAGCGTCTGGGGACACGATTTCTCCGCAGGGAACGTGTCCCTGTCATCCTGCTCATCCTCCTCGGGCAGCCCCGGAGAGCAGCCCCCAGCTCTGGAGAATCCCCCCCACNCGTCCATGGAAGTTGTTTCCCCCTTTCCCACAGCTGGCAGCAAATTCAGGCGGTGCTGCCTGGCGAGTTATCCCCCAAAACCGCTCGGCAGAGGGAAGAGCCTCCTCCCTGCCCCTCACAGCGCTGCTGCCCGGTTCCCCCTCTCCTCTGGAAGCAGCTCAGCGCCGCTCGCTCCCGGCCATATGCTGCCAGAGGTTAGGGATACAAACCAAATATAAACCCAGCACTTAACGCCCAAATTTCCTTCCCACCCCGCCGATCCCGCTCTTTTCCCTGCTGCCCTTCTCCCTCACCCACCTCTCTCTGGGGAGCGTGCCGAGGAGCCGGAGCTGGATCCCTCAGCCGGAGCTCCCAGCCCGCTGGGATCCGCCGGGAATGTGCCGCTCAGGATGCTCGGCTCTCCCTAAGATCCTTAGGAATGCGTGGCCTCGGCACAGATCACACACACAATCTCCCCGGCAGCCGCGGCTCGGGAGTTACTGGGCTGCTATTTCCATGCGTCCGGGGGATTAAAGGCCGCGGACTAAAAGGAAGGGCTGAACATATTTATACTAAAGCTTTAGGAGCTGTGGAACGGCGCACACACCACACACACGCGCACCAGCTGATAGCGGGGTCTGGCACTGCCACTGCGGCGATTTGGGACAAATCCCAGGATTGTCTGTCTGTGCTCCAGTTTAGAGCGAGCGCCGATGCTGGGCTTTGCCTAGAGGTGGCACTGAACCTTCGCTCTTGCCTTTTGCCGAGCCCCCGGCACAGCCTGGGGAGTCCCGGCAGCTCTGACGGGCTGGGGAAGGGTTGCTGTGACCGTCGCCACGGGCACGGGTGGGACCCGCTGGCCCCTTCGGAACCCACCGTTTGCGGGCTCGGGGGATGCTCTGGCACCGTCCCCTCCCTCCGCACGGGGCAAACGTTGGGGTTTATCAAAGCCAGGTGTGGAGCAAAACTGCGGTTTGAGCAAATCCTTGAAACCTGGGAGTTCACGGCCAGGGCAGCCGTGGGCTCCTCCATCCTCCCAGCTCCTCCATCCCTACGATTTTTGGGGTGGGAACTCTTTGCCCCCCACTTCCAGAAGCCGTCACAGCCCTCAACGACCAGGCAGAGCTGTGACAACGTGAAACCTCCCGGCACAAACCCCAGTGTCCAACAAGACACCTGTAAACCCCACCAAAAGCCCTGTTTCTGTCCCAAACCTCCCCGCCCTGCGGGTCAGAGGTGGAGAACGCTGCTGGAAAGATTCCTCGGGAGCTCCTCTCTCCCCCTCCGAGGGCACGAGGTGGGTGATGAAGGGTGATCTCTCTCTCTCACACGTGGGCACACACGCACGCAGCAAATCTAATAAAAAGATATTAGTCCGAGAGAATTTGGCTCCTGGCATTCAACTATCTCGAGCTTCATACAGACACCAAAGAAATGAGATTATGGGAGCACACAAACAAGAAATTCCAGGGGGATGAATTCATGTTTCATCGCTGTTACAGGGCAGGGAAGGACCTGTCTGTCTTCCCTTGCATTTCTTTTTTAATTCTACTTCAAAATCTGAACCCCCTCCCTTCAAAAGTCACATTTCCTCCAGCCCCAAGCCCTACCACCTTGCCATCGAAATCCAAATTGCTCTCATTATCATTTTAAGGACACGTTGAAGCGCTGACAAACACCCCAAAGTTCAAGGACTTCTTGTAAATCCGGGGTGTAATTTAGATTAAAAGATCCCCCTGCTTTAGAACCTCGCTTGGCAGCCTGAAAGGGGCTCGAGTCACTCCTGGGTTATTCAGATGCAAACTCTGTTTTGAAGCACAAGTGTCTGAGCTGAGCCATCCCCAGCAGCTGGAAGTTCGGGGGCAGATGCTTCGCAGCGGCAGCAGAGCTCCACGGCTCCACTGGAATCAGCAGAATCGAGATCATTAGAGCCAGCTGAAACCAGCCGGTTCCCAGGATTTCGTGCCATCTGAGCCCCTGTTTCCTTTCCAGTGGGATCAGGCCCCCAAACGGCACCTTTGAAGCTTTAGATCAATCCTTGGCGTAATTACAAACCGGAAAAATCCTTTTCGTGTCAACCTTAAACAGTAAATTTCGGGCTTGAAATTGTTGGGGTTTTTTTCAATGAAGTGACACATTCCTGAGGGCTGTGGGTTAAAGACTCTTTTTGTAAAGCCCCAAATCCCTAATCTGAAGTGAAAAGTTATCGCTGGAGCACCTTGGGGTGGGTGGTGACAAGCACAGGAAAGGGCCCTGCGTCAGCCGGGGCTGTGGGTAAATAGGGCCGGGAGCAGAGGCGAGGGCTGGAGCAGCCTGACGAGCCTGATAAGCCAAATCTGCGCAGCATTCACTGCAAAAAAACCGGCACAAAGCAAACCCAAAAGCGCAGGAACAGCTGCTGCCGAGTCCTTCATTTCTAAAGAGGAGCAAGGAGGAAAAAATAATACGACAAAAATAATCCACCACGCACCAGCAGAGCCCCTCGGTGCCGCCCCGCAGGGAGGAGGCTCCAGTTCCCTGCTCCCCCCAGAGCCACTTCAATAAACGGGGAATTCGGGCACCCCACGAGGAGGAGAGAGCTGTGAGCCCCTGCTGAGGGCAGGGTTAGACGGGATTTTGGAAGGAATTGTTCCCTGGGAGGGTGGGGAGGGGCTGGGATGGGATTCCCAGAGAAGCTGTGGCTGCCCCTGGATCCCTGGAAGTGTCCAAGGAAAGGCTGGAGCACCCTGGGATGGTGGAAGCTGTCCCTGCCCACGGGAATGAGATGGGCTTTAAGGTCTCTTCCCACCCAAACCATTCCGTGATTCCATATCCCAGCTTCTTCCAGTCTGGATGGAGCAGCAAAGAACAAGGAGAAGGTGAAAACGTGGATGGCAAATCCCAACTCCCAAATTAATCACAGCCCAGCAAAATAATCGTAATTTTAAAAAAAGCCTCGAGTGATGTTCACCTCTGAATCGGCCCCGTTTGCCTGATTCCAAACAGCAGCCATGGATCTCTCCCGGCCCAGCTCCCCAAAAAAAAGAGGGACAAACAAGAACTCAAGAGCTGGAGCTGTCGGATTTCCCCCCTTTTCTTCCCCAAATCCACCAAAAAGCCTCTGCTCAGCCTTGCCACCAACTGAGGAGAAGTTTGCAGATGCTGTGCCAGGAATTTGGGTTTATTCCTGGCACGGCTTTAATGGGATACTGAAACTGCTGGAATTTGAAGGTATTTAACAGCTCCTTCTCAGCCAAGACGAAGGAAATTCCCCCAAACCACTTCGCTTTGAGCCAACAAACACCAGCCCAGCCAGGAGAGCTCAGCACGAAGCCACTGCAGCAGATTTGGACATGCCAGGCCCCAAATAAAATTAAAAAATTCAATACAGAGCTTTTTGGCTGCCTCCAGACGCTGCTCAGTGATTCAGCTGGGAGAGGTTCCCCCCCAGAGCCAAATCCTGCCCCAGGAGCAGGACTGGTCCCAGTAACGGGAGGGAACTGGGGCTCAGCAGCTCACTGGGGTGACCTCTGGGAGCCCCCCCAGCCCTGGGAACCCCATCCCTGGGTAGGGCTGGAATCTCCAAAAAGGTTGATGGAGATTTCGCCTGGAGTCAAAAGCGTCCCTGACGTCCCCTTGTGAGACCCCACAGGTGGATTTCAGCCCAAATCCCAGCTCCCTGCTGTTATCCCACGTATTTCCAAGCCAGCAGCTCCCAAACCCTTCCTGTTTCTGAGGTTTCCCACTGCATTTAGCTGGATTTGTCAGCATGAGGCAGAGGGAGAAAGCCCAGCTGGGACAGGAAAGTGCCCCTTTCCCCCAGGGAAGGGACACCAAAGGCATCCCAAAAAGAAAACCAACACCCTAAACCTTCCAGGGTTTTGGTGCTGTTGAAGGGAAATTGTCCCTGGGTTTAAAATCTGGAGGATTTCCCTCTCTGGACACATCCAGAGAGTGATGGCAGATCCACCAAGGGTGGAAGTGCTGCCCAGAAATCCCAAACCAGCTGCCTTGGGGGGAATTAAAAGAGGTTTTCCTCCAACCATGGATAAATCCCAGGCAGGAAGAGATTTCCTGATCCCTGGAAGTGTCCAAGACCAGGTTGGACGGGGATTGGAGCAACCTGGGACAGCGGAGGGCGGCTGGAGTGGGATGGGCTTTAAGGTCCCTCCCACCCCAAACCGTTCCGTGACCCCACGCTGGGCACACCCAGATCTCCCCGATCCCACCCCTCGCACCTGGATCCTGTCCAGTTCGGGAGGAGGTGAAATCCTGGGATATCCTGTCTCTCCATGCCAGGAAAACACGGTGGGGGCCCCACCTGTTTTGATTTCCAGGCTTTCCTTGCACCTTAACGGCCTCCAGCTCTTTGGGACGGCTCGTTCCAGGCTGGGGAAAAGCCTGGGAGGGAGGATGGAGCCCCACAGGCTGCACAGACCCAGCCCCACAATTTTTTTCTGGACCAGCATGGAATGATCAGGAATGGGAGGGAGGAGAGGTGCTCGGGATACCAAAGAGAGCCGGCATCCAAACTGCTCCGTTTATTTATTTTATTATATTTTATTGTTTTATTTTTAGCAGTGTTATTTCCCCTTCCTCATCCCGGGGTGTTTTGCAGCAGGAGCAGCTGATGGGCTGGAAAAAGGCTGGGAGTTGGGAGGTGCCCATCCATGCAGCCCAAGGCGGGGACTGGAGGCTAAAAACGCAGTAAACAGGAAAAACAACCTCACAAAGAACCAGGCCACCTCGGACCAGCGAAGCACTGCCCCATGAAAGGCTGGAAAATAACCAGTTCCTCCCCAATTCCCATTTAAAAAATGGGAAACAAAGGCGCAGAAAGGATCAGGGTGAGCCAGCAGGTTTGCAGCACCCCCAGGGCCAAACTTCAAAGGGAAAAATAAAAATATCCAAGCATTTTTCTTTTTTTTTCTTTCCTCACCTGCTTGCTGGATGAGAGGCAGAGCCCAGGGGTTTCACAGGACCTCCAGGAATTCCTGGAGCAGGGGAAGGCTGGGAAATTCTCACCCCGATGGAGCAGCCACAGGCAGAGGAACCCAGCCTGGGGCCTGGCAAACCAAGGGCTTCTGTTCGCCACCGAGACAGAATAAATCAGAGTCAGAAGGACCAGGAAGGAAAGAAACAAACCCTGAACGCGATCAGGATCAAGCAAGAAAAGAGCTGTTACAAATCTCTCCCTGCTCCTTGGGCTGCTTGGAGCATTCCCAACCCCACTCTGCTCCCCAGGGAGGCTTCTCATCCCGGGGTGAAAAGAGAAAAATGTGGGAAGTTTGGGGACACCTGAAGCTGCTGGGGGAGGAAGGGAGGGATGTGGAATTGCACTGGTGCGTGGCTGGGACCGGTACTGGGAGTGTGGGAGAGCTGCACGTGCTGGGAAGGACCTGGAGCTGCTGGAGCCAGTCCAGAGAAGCCACGGAGCTGCTCCGAGGGCTGGAGCCCCTCTGCTCTGGAGCCAGGCTGGGAGAGCTGGGGGGGTTCACCTGGAGAAGAGAAGGCTCCAGGGAGACCTCAGAGCCCCTTCCAGGGCCTAAAGGGGCTCCAGGGGAGCTGGAGAGGGACTTGGGACAAGGCATGGAGGGACAGGACACAGGGAATGGCTTCCCACTGCCAGAGGGCAGGGATGGATGGGATATTGGGAAGGAATTGTTCCCTGGGAGGGTGGGGAGGCCCTGGCCCAGGGTGCCCAGAGAAGCTGTGGCTGCCCCTGGATCCCTGGCAGTGCCCAAGGCCAGGCTGGATGGGGTTTGGAGCATCCTGGGATAGTGGGAGGTGTCCCTGCCCATGGCAGGGGTGGCCCCGGATGGGATTTAAGGTCCTGATGGTCTCTGAGCTGATGCCAGTCCCTGCTCTGAGTTTTCACCTGACCCCCACAGTTTGCCCAGACCAGGGGTCACGTTCTGCTCTGCCCCGGCTTCACCCCAGTGCCAGAGCTGTCCCAGGGATGAACCAGGACAGGATCGGAGCTGCCCCAGCCCAGGGCGATGATCACACACCAGGAGGCTGCTGACTTTTCCCTGCTGCAGCTACAAATCCAAATAAACCCCACCTTGGACACCTCTCGGCATAATTCCACTCTCCCACAATGAAACCACCGCCTCTCCAGAGTCTTGTTTTTCCCTCACCGCCTGTTTCCCTGTTTCCCCTCCCCTCTCCAGCATCCTGCTGCTTCCTAAAGAAGTCTCTCCCGCCTTCTCCAGATTTTGGACTGATAACACAACCTCAGCTGTGTTTTTCCTGCTCTCGGGGTCCTATCAACGCCCTGCAGGGGAGGCCAGGGCAGCCTCTGGCCCCGAGCTGCTCTCCCAGGGCGCAGGAATGAGCCACAAGGACCAGAGCTCTTCAAACCTTCGATGCAACAGAGAGAGTTTGGTCTGAACCAGGCTCCCCCTCCTCTTTTTCTTGCTCTCTCTTTATTTTTCTTCTTCTCCCCCTCTCTCCCCGACCTCTTATTCCCAGTGGCCAAGAACATTTAGTCTGGCCGGGAAAAGGAAATCTCATTACAGAATTATGGTTCATTTAGCAGGTCCCACTGGAAGCCCTGCAATAACCACTGGCTTCCTAACAGGATTAGCCCAGTGTCTGAACCTCCCGCTCTCCCTGCAGGCATCTCCCTGCCCAAAAAACCCCAGAAAACCCCCAAAACTCCAGAAAACCCCAAACAGCCACGGAAAACCACGATTCAGGCGGATGCAGGGAGGGGAAGGTTGAGGGGAGCTGAAGGTGGAGGATTTGTTGGTGTGAAGGCGGGCGCTGCCAGCAGAGGTTTGACCAGGTTATCCCAGAGTTATCCCAGGTTATCCCAGAGTTATCCCAGCTTCTCCAGCTCCAAATCCCACTTTTCCTCGCCGTCTTGGCCTCTCCCGACCTGTCCATTCTCCCCCAGTGGTGGGAACTGGGGATATTAATGTTGGAAACACCAGGAACACCCCAGATCACACAAGTTCAGGTTTGGCATTCCCTGCCTGCTGCTCCCAAACCAGAATCCAGGTGCTCCTGGAAGCTGCTTGAGCTTCTCCTGGCATCAGTCTTGGAGTCTGGACAGTTTTTGGTTGGAAACACCAACACAGTTCCTGGGGTCAGCTCTTGTTAAGAGGGTGGGGAAATAAAATCCAGAGGAGAAGGTGAAGAAAAAAGCCAAACGATGCGGGGCCAGCAGAACAGCCCAGACCAGGCTTTGCCTTCAGCGAGGCTGAAATCCCTCTGCTCTTCCCATCCCTGTCCCCACTTAGAACCAGGAAAAGGGGCTTAAAGAGCAATAAATCGGGTGTAGAATGCACGAAACCACCCCTGGCGTTTTCCTGCTCTCTGCACCATCCCTCCCTCCTCTCTTCCCACAGTTTTCACTCCGGGCTGGTGGGGCCAAACCCAGGAGATCCCCAGCGTTCCATGAGCACACCAGGTCACACCTGGAGGGGACACAGATGCTGTCCCCAGCAGCAGGGACATCAGGCTGAGGGTGGCACGTCCAGCTCAGCCTGGAGCTGGCTCCGTGCTCGGCCCTGGGCAGGGAGGCAGCAGCAGGAACGTGGAAAATATTCTGCCTCCAGCAGCTGCTGGAAGTGTCTCAGCAGCAACATCCCTGCAGGTGTTCCCTGCGAAAGGAGGAGCTCCAAACAGGAGCAGGATTTGCCTGGATTGCCTCCCCTCAGAGCAGGGGGAGGTTTAATCAAAAGGAATTGGAATATTCCTATTAAAATAGGGAATTTTTTTGACCAAGTTTGCTGAGACTGGGCTCTCATCACTGCCTCGCTCCATCACACCCCTCCTCATCCTCGCTGCTGACCGCACCAATTTTCATGGGAAAAGGGGATTTATTTCCTCAACCCCTTTGTCTGTCAGTGCCCCAGGAACGCCAAGAGCTGTGGGGCCACTTCCTCTGGGAGTGTCCCTTTGTGGGGACGCTCCATGGAGCAGCCTCTGGATTGGGGGGTGACCCACTGAAGGTGTTCAGGGCCACAGCGACACCTGCAGAGACCCTTCCCAGATCTCCACGCTCTGATCCAAGTGTGTTCCCCACCGTGCCCACACTGTCAGGCTGGGAAATGCCGTCATTAATGCACACGTTAATTGCAAACTGTGACAGGCTGAGGTTCAAGGATTGCCACCGACGGCACAAATGAATCCAAAGCGATTTCTGAGCAAGATCCCATGGCCCAAATCTGCCTCGGGATGATCCTTCAGCACACACAGAGCGTGATCTAGCAACGATAATAATAAATAACCGTAATCAATAAAATGCTCAGTGAGGGGTGGTCCTACGTCGGGGGTGGGTAACTCTGGGGTGGAGGGGGGTGTTAATTTTACAGGTAGGTTAAAATGAACGGAATTCATCCCTGGAGAGTTCACCCCTCACGTGAGAGCTGCTCTGAGGTTTATCAGCTCCGAGGTCCCATCGAATTCCCCTCCCCGCAGGGATTTCAGAGCCTGGCCTGGTGTCCCCACTCTGTTCCACCCTCTGTTCTCCCCTCCAGGGGTGTTTCAGGCCGCAGGTTGTGTTTGTAGGGAATCAGCACGGAGCAGGTTTCGGGGATGCCAACCCCATTCCACCCAAGGAGCAGCAACTCGGTTTCCCCCCGGAATTTCTGCACCGTTAAAACTTCTGCGAAAATGTGACTTTATTTCCCGGCTTTCCCTAATTTTCCCAGGGCAGAGCCCACCCCAGCCAGGCCCCCTGGAGCTCCTCGAGGACCCTGCCCGTGGAGCCCACGCGGGGCGGGAGCCCTGGGAGGCGCTGGAGCCCCCAGAGCCCCGGAGCTGGCGGTGTTTGCTCCCACCTTTGATGCTCTGAACGAGGCAGGCATGGCTGAGACACATCATTAGGAGGAAATAAAAGGCCAAGGTGGGTTGTTTTTCTCAAGGATGAGCCCTGCAGCTCCCACGCTGTTCCAGCAGAGGTTTTCCAGCGTTAACAAGGGTTTGTCTGGAGCTGCAGGGATGAGGTGGCCCTGGAATCGCTGTGTGGGCAGGGGTTAAGTGCTGGGGGCAGCAGCAAGAGGGGTTTGTGCTCACGGGGTGCCAGGGACCTCCTCGGGAAGGCAGCGGGGATCTCCCGGGTCTGGCACCACCAGCCCCGAGGGCAAAACCTGCGGTGAAGACTCTGGGCAGAGAGGAGGGAGGGAGGCTGCAGAGAGCAGGGAAAGTTTCCCTCACGGACACTCTGGAATTCGGTTTGCAGAAGCTCCTGAAGCCAAGAACTGAGGCCGAAAGGGATGAGGCGTTTCTGGAGCTCATGGGAGCACGGGGGTTGTGATTATCCCGCCAGGAGGGGGCAAATCCCTGCTCCGGACCTTCCAGCACAGGGGGATGCCCTGTGGAGAGGGGAGGACAGACGAGCCCTGTCCAGCAGCGAGCGTGGGCAGGGAAGGGGCAGCCTGAGCCCTGCCACAGCTCCGGGACAAGGATCTCATTCCCTCAGCCCAGAAATCCCTCTCGTACCCCTCACCTCGGCTTTGGGAAGGGTTTTTATCCCGTTTTCCCTGAGCTGGCACAGAGCCGTCCGTGCCCTGCCTCCCCCTGGCCCTTCTGCATTCCCAGCACTGCTCCCTCCCTCCACCGGCAGGACTGGAATGTCACTGGGAGAACTGGGAGTGGACAAATCCGACCTTTCGGCAGGGCACAACAACCCAAAGCATCGCCCACGGGGGAGAGGGGGACACAGCAGGTCCCGACACCCAGAGTGTCCCTGCAGCTCCCCCCCACCCCTTTCCCATTTCCTCTCTCTCCTCGTTTGTTTATTCGGCCATCCAAGCCTTCAGCAGCAGCAACGGGGTCTGGCAACCCAAAACTTCCCCTGGGGAAGAAGTTCTGGCATCCAGCGGCCGAGTCAGGAGACTCTGGAAAGTTGCTCCGAGCCTGTCTCATCTCAGGGCTTGACATATCGCTGCTGTCCATTTCCCTTCCCAAGGAAATCTGATTTGTTCCAAAGTTTATAGTTTCAGTGACCTAATCCCAGCATAGTTGTTCCTGTTTCCCCTTAATTTACTGCCGCGGCTTGTATTAATTGATGGATTGCAGAGGGTTCGAGCCAAGCTAATTGTTTTAGGAACAGAAAAAGAAAGAGGAGAAAGAAAGGGAGATGTGAGGTCCCTTAGTGGATTATGGAGGGATTCGGAGGGGGAGGCGTCAGCCACTGGGAAAAAGCTCCAAACAGGAGCAACTGTCTGGAGAGGTGGAGGCTCTGCAGGCTCGTGCTCCCCGCAGCCAGAAATAACTTCCCTGGGATGACCTTGGAGTGGGAGAGTGGGGCTGGGATGGTTCCTGTGCTTCACCCCCTCAGCTGAGCTTCTCCTGTCCCTGCATGGGACAGGGGAGCTCCCCGAGCCCAGGGAAAAGGGAAATGTCACCCATGATCCAGCAGGGATGGTCCAGGGAAGCACAGGCTGCTCTGAGGAGGTGATGGAGCAAATCCTCCTGGAAGCTGATCCCACCCGTGACGGGTGTGGGAGTCGCCAGTACCTGATCCCACCCGTGATGGGTGTGGGTGTCACAGGGAGCTGATCCCACCCGTGACAGATGTGGGAGACACCGGGAGCTGATCCCACCCGTGATGGGTGTGGGAGTCGCCGGGAGCTGATCCCACCCGTGACGGGTGTGGGAGTCGCCAGTACCTGATCCCACCCGTGATGGTTGTGGGAGGCACTGGGAGCTGATCCCACCCATGACAGATGGGGTTGTCACTGGGAGCTGATCCCATCCATCACAGGTGTGGGCGTCACCAGGAGCTGATCCCACCCGTGACGGGTGTGGGAGTCACCGGGAGCTGATCCCACCCGTGACGGGTGTGGGAGTCACTGGGAGCTGATCCCACCCGTGATGGGTGTGGGAGTCGCCGGGAGCTGATCCCACCCGTGACGGGTGTGGGAGTCACTGGGAGCTGATCCCACCCGTGACGGGTGTGGGAGTCACTGGGAGCTGATCCCACCCGTGATGGGTGTGGGAGTCGCCGGGAGCTGATCCCACCCGTGACGGGTGTGGGAGTCGCCAGTACCTGATCCCACCCGTGATGGTTGTGGGAGGCACTGGGAGCTGATCCCACCCATGACAGATGTGGTTGTCACTGGGAGCTGATCCCATCCATCACAGGTGTGGGAGTCACCAGGAGCTGATCCCACCCGTGACGGATGTGGGAGGCACTGGGAGCTGCCAGCAGGGATTTATCAGGTGTAAATCACGGGCAGCGGCCCTGATCTCTTCCCGGGAGAGGGGACAGGCCCTGTGGATCAGGAAGAGCAGTTCAAGCTGTGAGAGCTCACCTTAGCAGGGCCTTTGACGTACCAGAGTCCTGTCGTACTAGAGAATGGAATCATGGAATGGTTTGGGTGGGAAAGGACCTTTAAAGCTCCTCCCATCCCACCCCTGCCGTGGGCAGGGACACCTTCCACTGTCCCAGGTTGCTCCAAGCCCCAGCCTGGCCTTGGACACTTCCAGGGATGGAGCAGCCACATCTCACCACCCTCATCCTAAAAAACGCCTTCCTTGTATCTCATCCAAATCAACCCTCTCTCAGTTTAAACTGGGAGTTATGAGCTGGCTCCAGTCCCGTGGAATCCTGGGGCGAGGGAGGATTTGGGATCTCCTCTGCCCTCCCTCATCTCCCTGCCCCTCATCCCTTCCATCTCTCCTCCATCCCCCCTGGGAGAACCAAATCCGAAGCAAAGCCGGGACCTCTTCAGGCAGTGGAGAAGCCTCCTGGAGATGGGGGTGCACAGAGGGGACACCCCCGGAAGAAACTCCAGCTCCCACGAGTCCCCAGCACCCTCCGAACCACAGCATCACCGAAGTATTAAAGTTTTCCAGGCAAGGAACTCTCTCCTTGTTGTTTCCCTGGCCAAACCCCCCCGCCCCGCCCTTTTCCATAAATCAGCCCAGGCTCTTTCAGCACCGCTCTCGCAGAGAGGTTGATTTATTCAGGAGCAACACAGGGAGTTTCCAGATTCACACTAATTGCTCTTCCAAATTACTTAATAGTTGAAATTGCAGTCCTCTCTTTGGAAATCATCTCAGACAGCTCAATAAAAACCTGTCAGCGGAGAGACAACTGCAAATTGATAAAGTCTTTGAGACGAGGGTAATATCATTGTTGTCTGGCAATTTATTCATCTGAAACCCGAGTGAGGAGGATAAACAGCCTCGCTCGGTGAGGAAGACACCGCCCGCTACCGAGCTGCTCAATTTTCCCTTCCAGAGCTGTTCTGATTACTCGGAGAGAGAAGAGGCAGCACTGCTGAAACCAGGCAGCCACGGCAGCGCCCGCGAATAAATCGCTCCAGCCTTTCCCTCCGCCGAGGAGAAACAGAATTTAAAAGAAATATAATAATAATTATAATCGTAACAACACAAGTGCTTGTGCTGGTTCTGGCAGGAGGCAGGGGCTGTTGCTCCTCTCGCGGGGGGTGTGGATTCGGGAGCTGGCTGGAGGCCGCAGAGCTCCCGCGGGCTTGAAATTGTCACCCGGGAGGGAAGGGGAAAACTTGTTTCATTTTGGCCGCTTCCCAATTTCCCGGCCGCTCCGGGGGCTGGAGGGGAGGGAGGGCCGAGGGGAGGCCGGGGCAGGGCTAGGGGGGCACGGGGAGAGCCGGAGGCGTGGGGGGCTCCTGGTGGGGCACAGCCCCGTGGAGGAGGCTGCGAGGGGCAGGACCAAGCCAGGGAAGCTCCAGGGGGATTGGGGGGACGCTGCCCAGGACGGGCGTGCCGGGAGCGTCACCTCTGCCATGCGACGCGTTGGGGCGCTCCCATTTTAGGAGCATCTCCTCTGCCGCGTGATTTTGGGGCAGTTCTGGTGTCAGGAAGGACCTCAGCACCAGGCTCCCCGTGCCGGGGTGACCCCACATGCTGACAGTGGCAGCTCCCCCCGTTCCCACCCAGCCTCGCCCCTGGCACAGCCCCCCTGCCCTCTCGAGGGCCAAAACTGCTCCTTTCTTGTGGTTTTAAATCCATTTCTGGAAGGTTTGGCAGGAGCGGGGTGGGGGAACAGGCTCGCTGTCACCACTGACTGACGGGCAGCGGTTCAGACTCACAAACTTCTTCCCCTCCCATCCCCAGCTCAGGGCATCGCACCAGGAACATCAAAGAGAAACTCGTCGGCGGGTTGGGCACGGGGCTTAAATGCAAAATACCCAACGGAGAGGCCCCCAAACCCCCCAGTTTTTCCCCAGAGAGCAGCGTGGGAGCGAGGGGGTTACGAGGAGCCGCTGCCCAGCACGGTGCCAGGAGCCACAGGGATTTGAGAGCCAGCCCGGCCGATGGCTGCCATCTGCTCCTGGCACCTCGTGTCACTGCCGGAGCCCGACAGCGCCCGGGAGCGGGGAGAAAACAATCCCAAACCCCGGCCAGCCCCGAAGCAGCCCCAGCCCCACGAGCCCCCGCCGGGGGAAGCGGGGTAGGGAGCGGGGAGATGCTGCGACACGGCCGGGCGGGGACACGCAGTGACACATTCGAGCTGCTGGAGCCCTCTGGAGTGGTCAAAGAGCTGTGAAAGCTTCACAGCCAGGGCCGTGTCCCCCTGTCCTTTGTGGGGTGGCTGGGGACAGGGAGAGAGCAGGAGCAGGGTGTGGGGTCCCCGTGACGCTTTTCCTCACTGCTGGCACCCAAGGGTGGCCCAAAAGCAACAATTCCCTGCAGAAGCCCCAGCGCCGAGCGGTGCCCTCGCGTCCCGAGGACCGGCGGAAGCTCCCGGGGCTGCAGAGGGAGGGCTGAGGTGGCGGTGCCACGTTAAAGGGCACTGGCGCTGCCACCCGCGGGGCCGCGGCTTTGATGGCACCCCAGGGGAAGAGCAGCCCGGAGATCCATTCCCGTCCCTCCGGGAAGGCGTCCAAGGGAGCCGGCTGGGCAGAGCAGGCAATTAAAGCGAGGAACGGGCGAGCGGCGGAGCAGAGCCCCGGCTGCCACGTCCGGGTGACCTCGGAGCCGCGGGGGAGAGCGGCCGCGTTTCCTGACCCACATCCCAACCCCCTCCTCTCGGGGCTCGGGGGAAGAAAAACCCTTCCAAAAAAATAAATAAAAAGAAGTCTCATTCATCATTCAGCCTCTGTTTGTTTTCTGCACTCCGCTAGGCTCAAACAAGCAAAACAGATTAGCTGGGCTCATTTGTTTCCTACTTAATTACACCTCTTCGGTGCTGATGTAATATTTCAAGATTTGGGTTGCTAAGGCTGAAAATCCACCTGCCCCCCTCCCACACCCACCTTGGCTTTTCATTCCCATCATGAAAAAGCCCAGATGGAGATTTTTTCCCGAAAAAACTCCTCTAATTATTGAGGAATTCAAGGCTCTGAATGCAGAAGCTGCCAGCGAGCGCTCAGGTTGTCAGAAGCAGATGGACGCCAGCTCCAGCTTTTGATCACAGGCTCGGAACCCCTCCCCAAAAAACCAGGGAGAAGGGGGGGAGGGACCCCGCATCTGCAGCAGCACACAGCCGCGGATAACTTTAGTCATTCCCCCTCCCTCTCCAGGATTGCTTTGGCATCAATCGGACTTCCCAGGAAGCCGGAGCAGCTGCGGTGCCGACGCAGTTCGCAGGATGAGCTCCGCGCTGGAGGAAGGAGCGCACGCCTCCCCGCAGGAGATGCTTCCCTTCCCTTCCCCTTCGGATGCTGTTCCTCCTCCCGTTCCCCACAGCCGCACCCCACATCTCTGCGGGTGCCCAAAATCCGCTGTGCTTTACCCGAGGCAGAGCACGGCCCCGCCAGCCCATGCGCGGAGGAGAAGCTCAAGGTCCCCCAGGTGGAGCAAAGGCGCACCTGGGAGGGGTTTTTAAGGCTGTCAGTGCCTAAAAGGGTCCCGCAGAGCGCAGCCAGGAGGGAGCTGCCGACCAGCTCCGGGTGCCAACGGCATCCCCAGCCCACCCTGCCGAGGCCAAAGGTGTGTCCGAGGCGAGGAACGAGCGGAGCAGGCAGAGGGTTGGAGATTGGGAATGATCCCCCCGTGATTCCCAGGCCGGCAGGGAGCTGAACAGACCCCCCTGATCCCATCCCGAACAAACCTGGAAAACTCGGAACCAGAGCCATTCTCAGCCTCCGGGCCGCGCAGAGCCGCCCTGAGCCACCCCCCCGGAGTGTCCCCGCCGCCCCCAGCCTTACTCGTGTCCGGAGAGAGCCGCAGAGGCCACCGGGCGTCGCGCCCCGCTCGCCCCCGCCGCAGCTGCCGCTTGGCCGGGGCCCCGCTCCCCCCGCCCCGGGCTTCGGGTCCCGAAAGGAAGAGCAAACAAAAGGCACACACCGAGGCCATGGCTGGTCCACAGGCAGGGGCTGGCCGGAGCCAGGGAAGGAGGCGCTGGGCAGCGGCAGGAAAAGGGCACAGCCGGCGCTGGAGCTGCGGGAGGGCTGCGTGAGCCGTGCCCAGCCGGCTGCGCGGTCCCCGCCGGCTTTCCCACGGTGGCATTGCCCCTCAGCGGGTCCGGCAGTGTCCTTGTCCCCTCGCCAGCTCACGCCCAGGACCCACCCTGCTCATCAGCCCAGCCGGGACATCCCCTGTGGCTCACCAGGGTTGGGATGGGAGGAAATCGCTGGTGGTTTTGGGGTGACCGGAATGCCCACTGGGCATCTGGCACCGGCCACAGCCCCCGCAGCCACCGGGGCTGACGGAGGAGTTGGGTTATTCAGTAACTTTTAATCTCTCCCGGCTGGAAGCTGCTCCATGCCTGCCTAACCACGGCTTTGAGCTGATTTTCGGGCGTTTCGTGGGGCTGCGTCTCCCTGGGTGGGGTTGGGAAGGAGGGTGAGGATGGAGAAGCTCCGGGGTTGAGTTCCAAGCATCCATCTCATGGGAAAAGCAGGAAGAGCCCAGCAGCCCCTCAGGGCCATGGGCACGTCAGAACCTTTTCTTCCCCAAAATGCTTTTCCCAAAGGTGCAGAGCCGGGAAAAGGCCATTTCCACTCCAGAGCCGGGCCGAGCAAGGCTTTTTTCGCCCCAAACCAGGGGAATTTTATCCATCTATAAGGAAAGGTTGATTTTTTTAAGCCGCTCCTAGAGGAGCGGGCAAGGAGCTCCTGTCCTTGCCGCGGCGGAGGGGTTTTGTTTGAGGTCGATCGGGAGATAACGGAGCTTTCCGGGCGTTTGGAAGAGTTTTCCATTGATTTTTCTCAGCTCCAAAGGGAGGGAGAGCACAAAGGCAAATCCAGGCTCCTCACCACAACCTCAGCCTGCAAAGTCAGGCGTGCCCGGACGATTAGGAGGCATCCAAGGGCTGCTGCGTTAATTAAAGGAGTCCTTGGAGATTAAATCATCCCCAGGGACCTCCTTGTCCCTGTCCCTTCCAACTGTCCCATCCAGCATCCACCCAGCAGGACGAGCTGCACCTCAATTCAACGTTAGGCTCTGCTGCAAAGCCCCTGGACATCCCCAGAAACAATTTTCTTCTTTAAACTGAAGAGATTTTAACTCCCTGAGCAGGGAGAAATGAGCTTGACCCGCCTATCGCACCAACATGTCCATGTCTCTCTTGCGCAAAAGCCTCGGTTTAACTCCGAGGAGCCCAACAAAATAAAATAAAAATAGTTTTTGGTGTCACACCGCTGCTGTCGACACCTCCAGAGCGGGTCCCTGCCACACTTCACACGATCCTTCCCATCGCGAGGTGACTCGGATACAGCTCCTGAGAGCAGGAACCCTGCGTGCCCTCGCTCCAAACTCCCCTTTTATCCAGCTGGGAGCCATTGAATCCAGCACTTCCCTTTGCCAAAGCCTGAATCCATCCCTGCTGCCCTGCCCCAGGGCCATTTAACCAACAAATCTCCACGGGAAAGATTTTTGAGCGGCCACCTCCCAGCAGAGGCATCGGGGCAGTTCAGCGGTTCTGAACCCCCAGCTGGGGTTTCCCAGCCCTGGATTGCCGAGATCCATCCCCACACACCGACCGGATTCATGGAAACGCGGAGGGAGCAGGAGGAAAAGGGGCTGTGACTGACGGACAGGCGATTTTTCCATCTTTATAATTGAATTTATAAGGGGCTTGGACATCTCCAGCAGCACTGGAGGAAGCCGTGGATGGATGGATGGATGGATGGATGGATGGATGGATGGATGGATGGATGGATGCATGCCCTGGAGCTGCAACCAGGCAGGAACAGGCAGCTCCCACCAGGGAAATTGCCGTTTTTGCAGCTTCCCAAATATTTGAACGCAAACCCTTTGCCTTTCCCACCTCATTCCCATGGCAGGAGTAGGGTTGGATCCACAATTCCCATCTCCCTTTAAGAGCTCAGCACAACCTTCCCAGCCCCTCGTCCCCCAAATTCCCCCCACAACAGGCACTCCGGAGCACGTCATCCCAT
>VZTF01002167.1:485254-496745 GCA_013397755.1 Cnemophilus loriae
CACGTCATCCCATCCAGCAGCATCCCAAACCCCTGGCACGCGGATCCAGCCCGGAGCATCCCCAGCACAGCCCAGACCCCGCTCACCGCTGCATCCAGGGATGGCCACGGTGTTGTTTCCCAGGAAAAGCCGTCGCAGGGTGCTCCGTGGGGGTGTGGGAGCAGCTCCCAGGGCCAGGTGCGTTGTATTTAAGGTGTGGGACTGAGCAGGGATAATGAGGCAATCAATCCATTTTCCTCCCAGCGCCTCGGGCAGGTCTGCGCCGAGCCAAGCCTAGCCTGGGGGCAGGACCTGGGGCACGGCTGGTGCCGGCCCAGCCATGGAGCAAGGGATTCCCAGGGCCAGAACCAGGGAATTCCCAGTGCCAGAATAAAGGAATTCCCAGTGCCAGAATAAAGGAATTCCCAGTGCCAGAACCAAGGAGTTCCCGGTGCCAGAAGCAGGGAATTCCCAGTGCCAGAAACAGGGAATTCACACAGCCACAACCAAGGAGTTCCACTGACAGAACCAAGCAGTTCCCAGTGCCAGAACCAAGGAATTCCCAGTTCCAGAACCAGGGAATTCCCAGTGCCAGAACCAAGGAATTCCCGGTGCCAGAACCAAGCAGTTCCCACTGCCAGAACCAAGCAGTTCCCAGTTCCAGAACCAAGGAATTCCCAGTGCCACAACCAAGGAGTTCCACTGCCAGAACCAAGCAATTCCAACTGCCACAACCAAGCAGTTCCCGCAGCCAGAACCTTCCCCTTCCCAGCTCTCCGGAGCCTCCCTGCACCCCACGATGTGCAGGTTGCCAAAGCAGAGCGTTTCCCACTGGCAGAGCTGTGGTTTAGCTGCTCACAAAGCACGGATGCGCTGCTGGAAATGCAAAATGAGCTGGGAAGCAGCCAAATGTTTTGGGTTTGGGGGGCTCAAGGGCTGATCCCCATGTGGGAGGGATGATTCCAGCAGCAAATCCCTCACGGAAGGGGTGAGCAAGGAGCCATCCCCATCCAGGGTGCTGGAATTGGGGATGAATGGAGCAAGGAGCTGGGAATAAGAGTTAAGGGAGAGGTTAAATCCCAAAAAAGAGCTTGGCCATGTGGAGGAAAGACCCATCGTGCTGAGCGTTGTCACCCTTGGGATTTACAGCACCAAAAATATCCGAAACCCAACCCAGGGACATCAATCCCAGTGTCCCCGAGCTCGGGGGTGGCCGTCCCCTCCTGCAGCCCCCTGGTCACGAGAGGCTGTGGGTGCAGTGTCACCACACACAGAGGGACAGCAGGGCCCCAGGTGCCACCCCAGCCAGCAAGCCAACCCCTGGAAAAACCTCTGGAGAAAACCAGGAATGCCTGGAGCGAGATTTTCCTTCACGAATCCCAGTGGGAGCTCCCAGCCCTGCGGCACGGCTGGGGGGAATTTGGCAGGTGCGGTGCAGAAGCAGCTCGGAAAAAAATGGACAGAATGGTTTCCAGTCCCTCCCTGCCGCATCCCAGCGCTCCCAGACAGAGATCCCACATGGAATCACGGCAGCCCCAGCTGCCGGCCCAGCTCGGGGTGGGGCTGGAGGAGGCTGCAGCTGAGCTGTCCCCACAGGAGCTGCTGCCTGAGGAGGATGGGAGGAGAGGCTGAAGGCTCATCTGCAGTGCCTGGTGCTTCCATGATGCTGGAATGTGCTGGGATGTGTCTCTCCACCAGCTGGAAGTGGGGCCATGGAGTCAGGGGGTACCACGGAGCACCCCTACCCCATGGCTGTCCCTAGGATAGGGGGCGCAGGGATTTCCTGACACCCTCCAGAGCCCCCCGGGGATGCCTGGAACCCCGAGCCGCTGGGAAAGGTCACCCACACCCTGGTGGGACAATTCCCCTCTGGGACAGCTTCTCCCCTCCAGGTGCCCAGGCACAAACCCCGAGTGTGGGATTATTTTCCTTCAGCATTCCAGATCCTTCCCCACCCCACAGGGACCTCACGGCACACCCAGGGTGCCCTGACCCCCTGCCCACGCCTCAACCCAGGCACAGAAAGCCACCCTATCCCAAAAAAAATCAGGAATAAATAAATATCTGTGGGGCACAGGAAAACCTTCAGCCAGTTTTTCTACCTGCTGCTGCCCAGGGCTCGGCTCGGCTCTCTGGAGGAGGCCGCAGGTGTCAAGTTTAGGGCAAAAAGCTGGGAATTGGGAATCTCTCCTCCTTCCCAGAGCCGCCAGGAGGAAAGGGTCCCGCGCTGGGAGCCCGGCGGGAGCTCACGCAGTGTCTGCACTCACAGGGGGTCAGGTTTCTGTCCCCGAGGGCGGCGTAAAAATAGAGGTGAGGAGAGGGAATCTGCTGAGCAATGGGACAGCAGGAGCGGGGGCACTCGGACCGGGGCAGCCCCGTCCCAGCAGGTGGGCGGGAGATGCTGGAAGCCCCCGGGGGACTCTCCCTGGCTGGAATTAATCCCGCCGGCGAGCCGGGTCTCTCTGCAAAGCGGGATCAGCTCCGCGCTGGCTCAGAGCGACAATCCTGTTAAAGGCCGGGTGGCCACGACAGAAGTGGCCAATTAGCCCGGGCTCGGGCAGCTGCCTGCCCGGGGGTCTCCCCGAGGCTCGGGCTGTCCCAGCGTGTCCCGCTCCTGGCCCAGGACAGCCCTTAATGAGCTAATCAAGCGCTAATGAAGAGCTGGAGCTTTACCCAGGCAGGACCCCCCCCGGGCCGTGCTGGGGTGGCTGCGGGGGGCTCAGCCCACCCCGGCCCCCCCGAAAGGACCGGCCCTGTGCTCCTTGCGGCTCCTGAGAAAGCCCAGACGAGCCTGGGGAGGAAACATAAATCAGAGCTGCGAACAATGCCCCATTGTGGGGCTCTGCCGCAGCCCCGCCGCGGAGCCCGGCCTGGGCAGCACCGGCACGGGCGGGATGGGCCGGGGCCGGCTCGGGGCTGTGGGATCCCCGCCAGCCCCAGCCCGGCTCCGAGCGGTGCCCTCAGCTGCGGATTGTCCCCTCTGCCCTCGCCGGGACCCCCCGGGACTGGCGACAGCCCTGGCCGCGGGCCACCGCTGGTTCTCACCCTCCCGGCCCCGGGCTCGGCTCCTCGCCAGCCTTTTCTTCTGCTGCTCCGGGGCGGAAAGGGGAACCCCAACCTGCCACGGCGCCCGGGGCCGGCCCTGCGGGGACAGCGCTGCTCCCACGGGGAGCGCAGGCTGGTGGCCAGCGGCCAGGTCCGACAGCCACACCTCGGCGTACCTGAGGCGTTAAGTTCAGCTCAATAAAAGACTTAACTGGGGGGGCAGAATTAAACAAATCAAGGCAGATTTGTGTCTCTAACAAGCCCCGTGTGTCCGGAGGGAGGGTGGGTGACCCAAGCAGCACTGGGACACGTGGGGGCACATTCAGAGCCACCCTCCCTGGTGGAAACAGAGGTGGTTCGTCATCTCCAGCATCACAACCGACCCCGAAAGTTTCAGCACCCCCGAGCAAGCCCTTTTTGGTGCTGGTGCATCCCGATTGTGCCAACACCACCGGTATCCAAGTGGGAATGACGCCGTGGGCTCCACCCAGCAGCAGTGACAGGAGAGCTGGAGCTGCTGGCCTGGCGGTTGAGCTCCTCTGTCACTCCCTGCATTTATTCCTCGCCTGTGAAATATTAATGGCCCGTGATTCATCCCCAGCGAGGAGGAGGTGACGGCCACGTGTGCCTGTCCCTGCTCACACACACGCACAGATCCACCCAGGGATGTATCCAAAGGCATCCCCAATCCTCCAAAGCCGCTATTAAAGCTGGTTTGGGGAATATTTTGGAGATTTGTCCCCGTCCTGGTGCTGGCATCTCATTAACCACAAGCCAGGAGCGAGCTCAGCCTCCCTGCACTGGGCTCGGCGGGGGCTCTGCAGTGCCACCAGCAGCTCTGTCCCCGGAGCTCGAGTCACCAGGGCTGCCCAGTTACACACCAGTGCCAACCAGTTACCCTCCAGGCTGGTGGCAGCCCTCCAGATTTACCAAGCAACCCCCTGCTTACTGCACATCCAGGAGATGGTAACACCCCGGTGAACCCAGCGAGGGAGGCAGAGAGGGCATCGAGTGGTGGCTCCTTACCCCCAAACCCCCCATTTCTCCCGTTAGGAGAATCCATCAGAGCAGCCCCTTCCCAAGAAAATCCCCCCGGAGGGCTCCGTCCCCGCTCCCCGCCCGGGCTGAGCTCGGTTTAATTGGTTCCAGCTCCTGCAGGCTTCGAAAGATGAAAAGCCCTCGACAGGAGAAGTGTGGAGCCTTCATGGTTTATTAATGGCGAGCCATCATTATTTTACCTTTCAAGTGCTCGGGCGATGGCGAGGAGGGAAGGAGAGGGGGGAAACCGTGCGAACTTCCCGAGATTTTCCTCTCCATCTCCCCGGTAGCCCCAGCAGCCAACGCTGCCGCTTTTCCAGGGGGGCCGTTCGGCAGATTGATGGTGGCATCCCGGGAAAACAGCGTGGGAGAGGCGAACAAACGGAGCAGCAGATGCCAGGAGCCCGCAGTGCTCCATCACCGGGCTCAGCCATCCCCGCGGGGCCCGGCCGGGGAGGAGCATCCCCCTGGCCCTCACCCGCTCCAGCCCCTCCGCTGAGCACAGCCGGGTGCAAATTTATCTGCTGCCGGCCCGTAACGTGCCCGATTCCCAGGTTTTTTTTGCTGCTGCGTCTCCCATCCGAGTGTTCGCTGGGAATTACGATCCCCAAAGGGCTGGGCTGGGAGCTGGCACGGTGGGAGAGAGGGGAAAGGGGATTTGGCAGTGCTGGGCCAGGCGGAGATGCTCGCAAGGCTCTGAGGGACTCATCCAGACCCCACCACGGATAAAAAATCCCGGGATACGACGAGGAGAGGACGCGGAGCAGCACAGGGCAGGGCAACGTTTTTTCAAATGTGTTTTGTTTTTTTGTGTTTTTTGTTTTTGTTTTTTTTATTGGCATAAATAATTCATACACTGTCACCTCACCAAACACTGCACGAGAAACCACGGGAACAAATGGCTATCCAGGTCTGCAGGTCCCAGAGATTCGCACCCAGCCAGACAGCGCAAATTAGAAATTACTTTCTTCGAGTGTAGAAAACGTTAGAAATGTTCCTGTACAAATTTACAGCGGGGAGAATCCATCGTGCCTTTCTCAGAAATTCCATTTTTTTTTTTTCCTTTTTTGTCAGTGGTTTGCAGGGGTGATTTGTATTTTTATTTCTCACNGATTTTCACATAATTCGGCCCCAAGGGGAGGTGAAAAGGAGAGAAGAACCACAATGAAACTCAAAATCAGATGCAACATCAGTTTAATGATAAAAAGTCAAGTAGCATTCAGCAAAAACAAAAGCAAAATATATATATATATATATATTTATATATATATTTATAAAAAGAAAAAAGGGGTGAGGGGCGGGGAGGGAAAGGGAACTGAAAATCAGCTCATTCTGCAGAACTACCACGGAGAAAAACGAAGCAGGCCGGCGAGTTCAGCTGGAAACTGTACAGGATTGAGGTCTGTATATATCTATATACATACATATAGAGATATGTATATATATCCATATATACCTTATGTACAAGGCCATGGAACGCGGGAATTTACGGGGACCTGAAATCAAAGGCGGCGCTCGCAGCTGACCAAGCTTCCCCCCGAAAGAGTCGCGGTTGGCAACAGAATGGATGAATTCAAATAAATTCAAATAAATTCCTAGAAATTCCAATAATTTAAAATAAATAAAAGGTGAAGAAAGGAGGAAGAGCTTGACCCTTGGGGGGCAGAGAGAGGCTCGTGGCACCAGCAGCACAGAGCCCTTCTCCTCACACAGCCGAAGAGGCCGAGTTCCAGGCACCGACTCTTCCGCAGAATCCGAAATTGGCACAGGGAGGGGTTGGATTGGGTGTTGGGAGGGAATTTTTCCCTGTGAGGGAGGCACAGGGTGCCCAGAGAAGCTGTGGCTGCCCCTGGATCCCTGGGAGTGTCCAAGGCCAGGCTGGACGGGGCTTGGAGCAGCCTGGGATAGTGGGAGGTGTCCCTGCCCGTGGGGTTTGAGGAACCTCCCAACCCAAACCATTCCATGATTCCATGCTCTAGGAAAGGTTGAGCAGCTCCTCCACCTCCAAGACATTCATTTGTGCCTCCCATCCACCCAAAAATCTGCATCATCCCAACTCCTGCCACGGTCAGGGACCAGATAAAAGTCATGGGGGTCGAACTCTGAGCTCGTCATTCCCAGAAACTGCCCGGTCAGGGCTCAGCGAGGATTTGGGAATTTTTGGGGAAAGGGAAATAATAGAAGGAAAAGCTGGACCAGAGGATATCCTTTAGCAGCCAAAGGAGGACACAGAGCTTTGGGGCCACCTCTTCCACCACCGGGAGGGTCCACACGACCCAACCCCAAACGTGGCGTCCCCATCAGCATCGCAACTCCGGAAAAAACCTCCGGCGGCAGCAGCAGAGTCAGGGAGCTCTGGGAAGAGCCGGGGAGGGTGACGGGAGCAGCCGAGAGCCGCAGGGCTGGGCCAGGAGAGCATCACTGGGATGTGGGAGCCGGGGAGGTGCCCTGGGGCTGGGGGCGGCTCCTGCGGCTCAGAGGCAGCGCTGAGCTCAGCCCGGCTCTGCCCGGCACGGCTGGGAACAGCCCTGGCTCTCTGCTGGCTCCCTGCTGAACCGAGCCTGCGGATGCACCCTCTCCCTCCTTCGGGAGCTCCTGTTAGAGGCCATTGTGGAGAGCTTCTCCTGCACTCCCTCCCCTCTGAAGCGCTGGATATTTTTAAACTGGGCCAAAACAAAAAAAAAAAAAGGAAAAAAAAATCCTTCACAAAGGCAGAGTCAAAAAAAAAAACCCCAAACCACAACAACAACAAAAATTAAGATTTGTTGGTTTGGTGGGTGGGGTTTTTTTTTTAATAATGAAGACTTGAAAAATAAGAAGGAGTGATGGAAATAACACGGAGTGGAAGGGAAGGAGCTGCTCCTCGGAGCTTGTTTGGGATAAATTCAGGACAGCTCTTTTTCCCATTGTGCTGTGCCCGTGGCTGAGACTCCACGGCGAGGGGAGAGGGGGACAAAGAGCGTGGAGAGGAGGGAGAGGTTGGCTGTAGGAATATTTAGCTTCTTCCAGATGCCCAAAATCCAGTGAGGAAAGGTGTGGCCAAGGAGGAATGAGATGGGACAAGGGGGAATGGCTTTAAATTGAAGGAGGGCAGGGATGGGTGGGATATTAGGAAGGAATTGTTCCCTGTGAGGGTGGGGAGGGGCTGGGATGGAATTCCCAGAGCAGCTGTGGCTGCCTCTGGATCCCTGGAGGTGTCCAAGGCCAGGTTGGACAGGGCTTGGAGGAGCCTAGGACAGTGGAAGTGTCCTTGCCATGGCAGGGGTGGGATGGGATGAGCTTTAAGGTCCTTTCCCACCCAAACCATTCCACAGTTCTGTGGCTGAGGCTGCAGCCCAGGGAGGCCCTGACACCACGGGAGAACCAACCCAACACCCACCAGTTCATTGCTCCCTTGACTCTTGGCCGATAAAATCCATCAGGTGTCTGCCAGCAGCTGGGACACATCAAGGTGAGACTTTCCAGGCCAGGAGAAGATTTGGGACACAGGGAGCAAACCCACAATGTCCCCAAGACGGACATTTTCCCTTCCACCATCAATCCACACGACATCCACCAGGCTCCAGCCCTTTGCCACCCCGGTGACGAGCGTCACCCCCGGTGTCACCTCCTTCCTCTTTCCAACACTTTCCCTTCTCTCCTGCTCACCTGAGGAGTTCACAGCTGCTCAGAAAACCAAACCCACGCAGCCAGAAGGACACCGGCCATCGCTCCCTCTGAGCGGGGTTTGGGGGCTGGGGACACCTCCCCGTGCCCCCCCAGCACCCAAAACCTCTGGCAAGGGGGTGTTCTGCCTCCCCCGGAGCCCGGGAGCAGCACGGCTGAAGGCATTGGTGAAAGCTCAGAGAGACTCCGAGGTTTTAGTGCAACGTTTATGGCACGTGTGCGCAGCAGGAGGAGCTGGGTGGGAGCAGGGACAGCGGAGGCCGTCGGTGGGCTGGGATAAAAGGCAGGGGAAGAGGTGGGATGAGAAGGTGGGATGAGAAGGTGGGATGAGAGGATGAGCCCGAACTCAGGGACCCCAAACTGTGCAGCAATTAACCCAAACAAGGGCTCAGCTTGCTCATCCCACTCAGCCTCAGCCCCAAACGCTCATCCCAGCTCCGTGCGCTGCATCCCAGAGGGGGATGTGAGTGCACATCCCAAAAAAACATCAGCAGGAGACTCCTCCAGGTCCTTCTGGGGGCTGGATCCACCCCTCCCTGCTCCTGCCCACCTTGGAATTTTCACACGTGCGCGTGTGGGGATTTTAATTCCCCCACAATTAAAATCCCATCTCGTCCCAGCTGCAATTAAGTTTCTAATCTTCATTTACTTATGCTAAAGCACTTCCAACACGGGCGAGAAGGAGCTGGAGGAGCAGCCAGACAAACCAGGGCTGGTTAAGTTTGCAAAGCCTCGTCACGGCTCCAAATTAAAGCGAACCGAGACTACAATTGAATTATCCGGGTTGGTTCCTATCAAGCAATTATGCTCCATAAGAGCCTGGGAATGCAATTTGCTCTCGTCTGACAGCTCATCTGAGGGGCTGGAGGGCCCATCCGAGCTGGGGGGAGAGGGAAATACCAGCACATGGAATTCAGGTGGCAACAGCAGCTCCCAGAGAGAATTTTTGGGGAAACTCTGGGATTTGGCTGATGGGAGATGAATGCGTGGGGGAAAATGGTCCTGGGCACGGCTGAGATGTCCCAGCGTGGGGCTGGGAGATGCTCTGTACAACCAGAGCCTGTCTGGATTCCCAGCTCCGGGAATGAGCCCGGGAAGGCCGTGGGAGTGGGGACAGACCCCAATTCCAGCTGCCCTGCTGTGCCCAGCCCCAGAGCATCCCCAAACCCGGGGTTTCAGGAGTGAGGAGCAAAAGCAGGAGCGGGGCAGTGCTGGGGAGGGCGAGAGGGCAGGGCTGGCTGATGAGACACGCACCGGGAAAAGAGGATAAATTACCGGGAATGTGGAGATGTGCCCCGCTGGGAGGGAGACCCGCGGGGGGACACGTAAGTGGCCGCGGCTGGGAGGGAGAGAAGCCACTTGTGAAAGGTCAGCGCTGCCCACGAAGGGGCTGCGGGGGCGCGGGGGGAGCGGGACAGATGCATTTCCCCGTGGGGGGCAGCTAATGGCAGTGGCACTCCCTGGCCCCGCAGGATCCCGGGATAAACTCATGAATCAGCGACATTCCCCCTCTTTTTCGTGACAAAAACGCAAAGAAATAAATAAAGAGAATTAAATAAACCCGCAGAGAACCGAGAACGGGCCCTCCCCAATCGGGCATCATCGTGAGCACTGGACTGGGATCAGAGGAGCCCTGGGGGTAAACTGAAGTCATTGTCCTGTGGGTCACCCCTGCTCGGTGGGGGGACTGTCCCCAGAGCCACCGCCTGCGCACGGAGAGCCGCCCGCTGTCCCCATCCCACCGCAGCCGGGCGTTCCCGGGGCTGCTCCGGCTCCTCCCGCCCGCGCCGAGAGGATTCCCGGCATGATGAAACGCTGCGGGGGAAGAGTCTCGTTCCCGGCCCGCTGTCGGCCTCGCTGCTCCTCCGTAGCGCAGGGTGGGAAGCGGAGAGGAAGAGGAGACCCGCTGGGGGAGGAAGGCACCGTCCCTTAACTCCTCGCGTCACAGCCTGGAAGGGACACAAGGAGCAGAGTCAGCACTGGGCGCCTCCTCCCGTGGAAACGTGGGGGTTTGCAGGGAAGATCCTTGGAAAGAAAAAACCTCCTGGAGCAGCTTTGGCACGGAGCCACTCCCGAAAGCAGCGGCACCGGGGGAAGCTCCTGCGCCTCCCTGCCAGCCCTGCCTGGCTCCTGGAGCATCACCCAGAGGGGAAAGGGCTCCTCGGGTACCACCCCCATCCCTGTGCTGATCCCTCCAGGATCCTGCAGGGGGTTTGTGCCCCGATCCCTTGGATGCAGGCATGGCAGAGCCCGAGGGCACCACAGCTCATCCCTGTGCCCAGCCAGGATTCCTGGACTCGGCGGGGAAGGCAGGACCTACCAGGAACAACAGGCAGAGCCGAGTCCCTGTGGAAGGAATCAGCTCCCGTGGAAAGCTGAGCTGGAACATCCTGATTAGCGAAAGATTGGGCCGGTAATTAACAGGGAGCTGCGGGGCAGCCCCAGCCCAGGGCAGGCAGAGCACGGCTCAGTGATTGGAAAAACATCCCCAAACCCAGCGGAGCAATCCCACAGCCGCCTTGGGGCCCAGCATCCTTCAGCATTCCCTGCCCCGGTGCCTGCTTGGAGCGTGGCTTGGGAATTCACTTCCCTCCTGATGAACATCTCCCGTTCCGGGTGGTTTGGGGGCCACCTGACCGCGGGCTTCACGCTGCTCCCGGCAGCCCCCTGGGGACAGGGAGCGGCACAGGGGACATTCCAGACACTCTCGGGGCCGCCCAGATAAGGAAGAGAGGCACTTTGTTATCAGCAGCAGGAGAAATCCGCATCTCCAACCCTCGGTAAAGGACCAAGAGGGATTCCTGAAGCCCCCGAAATGTCCTCACTTCTCTCCCTGAGCTCACATCTCCCTCCCTCCATTCGCATTTCCAGCCTCCGGGGATGCACGCTGGGAGCAGGAAAAAATCCCCCCCCGCGAATGCCACCCCCTCACGGGCGAGGTTTTGGTTCTATTTGTCACAATATGACAAATTCCAGGAAGGAAAATGAGTTTCTAAGCGATTGCTCTGCGTTTCGCCTGCTGTTCCCAACAGGGCAGATCCCGAAATCCCGGCTGGGGACCCACTGACGCTGTTTCCTGGAGCAGAGGGATGTGACTAAGCCAAAGCAATGGAACGGAGCAGGATTTGGGCAGGGGAGAAGAAGGGACCGGGCTGGAAGCTGTGGTGGCTGCGGATCTGGGAAGGGACCCCAGGCAAGGCGTTTCCCCATCGGTGAAATCCGGGAATAGGGAAGGATGGGCAGGGATGGGGACTTACTCTGCTGACTTCCAGAAGTGGCCCGGGTGGGAAAGGCGGCGGTTGCGCTTTGGCAGTTTCTCCAGCATGTCCATGAGCTTGGTGAAGGTGGGTCTCTCCTCCTGCTCGTAGGCCCAGCAGAACAGGAGGATGTCCTGGAGCCACAGGGAGAGCGCGTGAGGAAACCTGGCCAGGCCCTCTCCCAGCGGGAATTCAACGAGGCTCTCTCGCACTGGGAATTCGGCCAGGCCCTCTCCCACTGGGAATTGGGCCGGTCCCTCTCCCACTGGGAATTGGGCCAATCCCCCTCCCACCACCACCCTTGCCCCCAACCGCCACGCCACAAGGACCCCGTCACCATCACCGCGTCCTTGGGAAGGGCTGGGATGGAGGGAATGTGCCCATCCCGTGAGGACCCCATTTCCATCCCCATATCCTTCAGAAGGGTTGGAATGGAAGGGATGTGCCCATCCCATGAGGACCCATCTCCAACACTGGATTCTTGGGAAGGGCTGGGATGGAGGGGA
>VZTF01002167.1:500162-523332 GCA_013397755.1 Cnemophilus loriae
GTTTTTGGAAAAAGCTGGAAGGTTTGGCTGAAAAAAAAAAAAAAAAAAAAAAAATTTAGATAATGGGAGAATTATGTGGGTGCAGAGGAATGGGGGGCTTGGAGAGGGGCAGGTCCTGTGGGCACAGGACAAAATCCTCAGGAGGAGCATCCAAGCACCCTCAGATTGGATTTAACACATCCGAGGCGTTAATTCCAGTTTCTCACTGGGAGTTTTTATCATCTTTAAACCATCTTTTCCTCTTGCCGTCCCTGATCCCCAAATCCCTGGAGGGAAGCGGCCCCTCCGGATCATCCCTGAGCCTCCCAGGCTTGATGGAGGGCAGCAGAAATGAGAACGAGGGAAAACGTGGGGAAACCTTTTCATCTTTTCAGGAAACTTGCGCTTTCCATAAGGGCAGAGCTCACACTTGAGGAAAAAAAGGGAAAATTACGTCTCCCCGCCCACTCTCACTTAGTTGGATACGATCCTTTAATTACTTCTTTATTTCTGTGCTGGAGTTATACCTCAGGGAGGGCAAAAAAAAAAAGAGCCAGACCCTTCCAGCTGTAATTACTGCGGGTTTGATGGGAATATTGCCTTGGATAACGGGCCCACGCTCCCTAATCCCACAGCCTTCGAGGTATCCATGAGAAAATTAATCCTCTGGGTAAAAATCTGCGTCCGCCTCGGGAAGGGTTTATCGAGGTGGAATTGGGCTCCTGCCCTCAGGGAGGTTTGTGGGCAGATAAAGGGCAGGAGGAATGAATTGGTTTGCCGAGGAAAACTTAGGAATTCTCATTTTTTTGGCTTTTGGCATCTCGTAGAGCTGGCACCACCATCAGCCCCCTGCAGGGATGGAGGGGAGAATTGGGGTGTCCAGGAGCTCCCAGAGATGTGTCCCCAACCATTGGCATCTCCATCCATCATCCAAGCACCTCCTCATCAGTTCCCACCCCAGGAGGATGCAGGGGAGAGATGATGCCAGGCTGGCATTCCCAGGATATTCCAGGTCCCATTGCCAGAAGCCACCCTGATCCATGGCCAAAACAGGAGAATTTGGGAGAATCAGGGTGCCCAGGGGCTCCCAGACCTGTGTTCCCAACCTTTGGCATCCCCATCCATCACCCAAGCACCTTCTCACTGGTACCTGCTCCAGGAGGATGCTCAGGAGAGATGATGCCAGGCTGGCATTCCCGGGATACTCCGGATCCTGTTGCCTGGATCACCCTGATCCACAGCCAAACAGGAAGATTTGGTAATTTAGGGAGAATTGGGGTATCCAGGGGCTCCCAGAGCTGTGTTCCCACCCCAGCCCTCTGCATCCCCAGGCTGGCATCCTCAGGATACTCTGGATCCCATTGCCCAGAGCCAGTCTGGTCCAAAACAGGAGGATTTGGCGATTTAGGGATGGTTTCACTCAAAATTTCTCGAAGCAGGAAGGTTCTCCCAACCCATTGATGGGAATTCCATCCGGCAGCGTCCCCTTGGATTTGGGGCAAGCCAACGGTGCCCTCGTCCCCTCCTGTGCCCAGAGCAGCTCCCAGCTGACCCAACCATGCCAGTTCCCTGCTCCCATCCCCTCCCGGTGCCCCGGGACTCACCCCAGTGCAAAGACATCCGAGTGCTTGGAGAAGGGCAGCTTGTCCTCCTCGGTGTCCGGAGAGAGCTGCCGGATGATCTCGGGGGCCAGGTGGCACAGCCAGCCGTTCTGGATCCGCAGCTTGTTCTCCCTCCTGCCGGGACACGGAGCCGGAGCCGTGGGCACCACGGGAGGACAGCACCACCCCATCCCCAGCTTCCCACCCTTTCCCAAGGTTTTTAAGCCTGGTTTTGCCCACGTCGTCCTTGCAAAGTCAGGTTTTAACCCTGCTCTGGAAATGTTGGCACAGCTGTCCCTGCCAAGCAGCAGGACAAAACTGGGGCACAGGATGGTGGTTCCTGCTGGGACACGGAGCCGGAGCCGTGGGCACCACAGGGGGACAGCACCACCACATCCCCAGCGAGCAGCCCCCAGCTTCCCACCCTTTCCCGAGGTTTTTAAGCCTGGTTTTACCCGCGTCATCCTTGCAAAGTCAGGATTTAAGCCTGCTCTGAGAAATGCCCCAGCCAGGCAGCAGGACAAAACCGGGGCACAGGATGGTGCTTTAGGGGGACTTTGGTTCTTCCAGGCTGGTGATGGGGATTTAGGGTCTGCTGGGGCTCCTGCTGTGCCCTTTGCACCAAAACCCCTTAAAGGATCCGGGGGTAAAGTGGGGATAAATTCCCCCAGCGGCCCCACTGTGGTTGGAGCAGGAGGTCGGACTGGGGACCACCAAGCGTCTCTTCCGAGCAAACCCATCCTAAAATAACAGCCTGGGAATTGGTGTTTTCAGGTGTTTGGCCCCAAAACAGCCCCTCCAAGTCCAAGCCTCCAATGCCATCTCCCGTGGGAGCAGCCTGCCTTTATAACAACCCCTCATTTCACCTCATCTGTCCTTCCTCCGCCCCCCCGAGCTCCCCCTGCTCGGGATAAACACGTTGGAATCCTTTGGCCAACGGCTGAGGGAGACATCGGTGGCTTCTCCATCCTTTACATCCTCCAGCAGGCACCTGGGATACACTGCTGGCTTCAGAATCCCCAGATCGTCGGTGCTGGTGACACCCGAAGCAGCTCCCTCGTGCATCTGAGCCCAAACTCAGCAGCAGGACGGAGCAAAACTGTCCCACGTCACGCTGGGCTGGAGAAGGACGAGCCCGCTGGCTCGTGCCGGGAATTTCTCCCTGTTTGTGCTTGGAACCCTCCCAAAGATGGGGATGAACAGGGCTAAGGGATGGCTGTGGGGTCATCTGTCCTCCTGAATGTCAGCCTGGGGCCAAAATCCCACGGGACACCATCCAGGGATGGGGTCCCACCTCAAAGCTGACTCATAACCCCAAAATAGCACAATCCGGATCCTCCCGCCTGCAGAGCCACCCCCACCGCCAGTCACAGGTCTGGCAGTGACCGGAATTGGAGGGGAGGATTGGAGGGAATTCCAGGGAAGGACCCTGCCACTGCCGGGAATTGCTGATGGAGCCTCCCTGTCCCCTCTGGGGTGTCAATGGCTCCTCTGCACTCCACGTGTTGGAGTCTCCACCGCAATCAGCGGCTCCGGCGCGGCTCGGACCCTCCTGAGCCGCGGGAAAAGCACTTTGGCACAGAGGGGAGGCTTTCAGCTGCCCAGCCCCCTCCCTCCACCCTCCAGCTCTTAATTACAAACCAACGTTAAGCGCCTGGGCAATTAAAAAGGCTTCGGCTCGCTCGTCCTTCCCTGTGCCTGCCTCTCCATCCCGGGAAAGCAGCGGGATGCAGTGGGCAGCACTCGGAGCCAGGTTTGCTCCTGGGGCTTTTATTCCTGCTCGTTGAAGTGGCTCAGGGCTGCGACGTTCCACGAGCAGCCTCGGGATGCTCCAGGGACCGGACTGGGACGCACAGCTCATCCCTGGCCAGGCTCCTATGGGTTATGAGCTCCCAGCAGTGAGGCTGGGCTTTGACAGGATCCCAAAAGTGGCTCAATTACAGCAGCTTGAGGTTTTATGACCAAAGTTTACCTGACTTCACAACAGACCCGGCCGAGCATCTTCCAAGCCACCCCCCAGGGCAAAAGCAGGAGCAGAAGAGCTCCTCAGACTCCTCAAGACCCACTTTGTGCTCCTCCTAATTCCAGAGCAACCCCACTGAGCCCAAAAACATTTAAATAAAGGAGGAATAAATCTGATTTCACAAGGAGGAGACCCGAAGTCACCAAATCTCTGCAGGAAGTGTTTTAACCCCAGTGAAACCAGCTGAAGAAATGTCACCGTTCTTAACTTGACCTCCAAAAATTTGCTTCCTTCTCCATAGATGTTTTTCCAAGCCTCTAAGGACCCAAAATTGGGGTTTGTCTCCCTTCTTCATCTGAGAGACACCAAAACCAGCAAAAACCGCCCCTGAAATAGGGACATCAGACCTGCAGCCACTTCCCGTTCCAAAATCCGTGGTGGCCGCGGATCCCTGCTCTTCTCTCAGCTCTCCTCCAGCAGAAAACCTGTGCCACCAGAAACCCAGGGCACAAATTTTCCCATTTTCTCCATTTTTCTAGCAAAACCCTGCTCATTTCTATCCAGCCTTGCTTTCCTGGCTGTCCTTCCTCTCCTGAGCCGTCTCCTGGATTTTAACCCCACAAGGGACATCCCAATCTTGGGCAGAGGGGGCCACACATCGGCCACCTCGTCCAAAAACCCATTCCCCCCATCTCTCATTCCATCTCCGGAGCATCCCTGACCTTCACAGCAAAGATTCCTGGCAGAACTTGGCCGGTTTTGCCCAAATCCTCATTCCCTGCTGGAATGAGCTGTCCCTTCCTCCTGGCAGGCCCTGAATCCCAAACCCCCGCCCAGCTGCCGAACCAGAGGCAAACCCCACTTTGCCACAGCGGGAGATGCCGGATTTCCTGGCCTCCCAAAGCTTTCGGCCACGTTTGTGCTGAAATCCACTGGTATTTATCCAGGCAGAGTGGAAAATCTGGGAGTGCACGGTGTGGGATGCACAGAGGCGGCCGCTGCCGTTTCCTCAATCCTTTGACCTCATCACTGGGAAACTGGGGGAAAATCCATCGTTTCCAAGGGGCTTTTTATCTCCTGAGCCTCTTTGCCATGGAGGTGGAAGGAGCAGGAGAAAACTGCCCGAGCTTGGCCTGCGCTGCTCCCAACACAAAGGGTTTAATTGGAAATCCAACACGAAGGATTTAGTGGGAAAGGTGGGAAATATCAGCAACGTTCTTATTTCCCGCTTAAAAAAAAAGGAGAATATTATCTCTGTTCTTCCTTCCCCACTTCTGTTTCCTTTTTCCACGCCAGCTTTGCTTTTCCTCCTTTCCACAGCTGCTGGAACTCTTTGCCCTGCCATTCCTACAGCTGGAATTCCTCCCAAAGCAGCGGGAAAAGAAATTTAATAAGGAACATTTACCAAAACCTTCAGATTTAAACCCTCCGAGACCCCAAAATGTCACAACGCTGTGGAAGTCCCAAGCTTGGCTCTTGTTTTCCTTGTCTTGCTCCATGCTCAGCACAGACACGACAGCCAGATGTCTGTAATTCCCAAAATGTCACCGGAGTGGGGACAGCACAGGGATGGCATCACTCAGTCCAGGCAGGAGATGAAGCAGATGCCAGGGAATTGTAATGATGGGAAGGGAAAAACCAAGGAATGAACCAGCCCTGCTGCCACAGGAGCATCTCCTGGGTGGCTGCAGGGTGGTTTGGCCATGGAAATGATGCGTCCCATGGGAAGAGGTTGGTCCAAGAGGCACAATCTGCCTCTCTGAACCAAAATTCCGGAGATCTGCGCACAGCATCGTGCTCCTTCCTACGGATCAAAACCAACTCCCTTTAAACAGAGCAGCCCCAGGACGCTCCAAGGCGCCTTAAACTCCTGTCTGCCGAGGCTGGGGACACAAAAAGGCATGTGGAGAGGGATTTTTTGGGATCTTTCCCCATGCTCCCAGCTTTAGGGCACGGCGAGGAACTCCAGTACGTCCACATCCTCCTACCTGCCCGCTTGGAGAACTCCGGAGATGCTGAAGAGCCCGAAGTCGGTGATCACCACCTTCCCGTTGTCATAGAAGACATTCTTGGACTTGAGGTCCTTGTGGAGGATGCCCTTGGCATGCAGGTACCCCATTCCCTGGGATGGAACAGAGAGAGGAAAACACCCCGAAGTTACAAAGGCGGCACAAACGGACGGGATAACGCCGGAGCGGGGACGATCCCATGGGATGCTGGGAGCGCCCGTGAGCCGCCACGGCACATCCAAGCTGGGCCCTGCAGGAAGGGAAAGTGTCTGGAGGGGTGCCCGGTTTGGGATGGGCTCCTGGAGGGAGAGGGGATTGTGGTGTGGGTGTCCCAGCTGCCACGGCGCCCACTCATCTCCCTGATTAATTGATTCCGCGGGGAAAAATTAGCGCCAGACCCACCCGGCAGCTGCTTCCCTGGAATCCTCTGCTGGGAAATGGATGGTGATGATGTTCTCGCCTCCGTTTTTTGGGGGGCTGGGAGGGGAGGGTAATAAGTCACCGCTCCGCATCGCCCTGGCGGAGCCATCGGCGCTTCCGACGGCCCCATCCGCCTGGAAACGGGCGCCTCGCGGGAGTCCTGCCTTAATTCCTTTCCCCCAGGAAAAACTGCTCGGCGGTTAATTAAAATTAGTGCTAATGAGGCACAAAAAGGCCATGGGTGGGAAATCCAAGCTCTCCTGTTTAGCGTCGGCAAATCAAGCAGACTGCCGGCAGCTCCGTGTGGCGGATGTTCAGCTCCGCAGGATAATTCTGGGAGCAGGGAGGGGGATAAATCACATTTATCCCAACTTCAGCAGGGATTTTGATGCTGTCCCACTTTTCACTCCCCTAAGCAGACTCAGGGAAAACTTGATCTGCTGCTGAAGGATCAATGCCCAACAGGCCGGCAAACTGTTGCTTAAGAGGGAATATTGGTTGTCTGTCAGTGGAAAAGGGGGATTTATTAGCTGGAATTCCATGGGGATCCATCCATCCTGAGTCTCGTCTTTTCATCTATCATCATTAACCACGCAGGCTGTGAGAGAATTTATTTTTAAGCTGGCAGCTGACGTGGAGCCAGAAGACCCAATCCAAATTCCACCATCTGGAAAAAGTGGGAAAACAAACGGAAAAACACCCCGACCCAGCAAGGTGTGGGGGTTTCACTGCGCCCCGTGGGAAGCAAATCCTAAAGAGCTTCTGCCAAGGGATGCTGGAGGAAGGAAAGGATTTGGGGCTGGACGCCAGGACCCTTCCAGGCACCGGGATTAATTAGGGGTCTCCAGTTCCCAGCACGTGAAATGATGATGAGGTTTAAAAATCGGCTTTCAAATGTCGCTGTCACCTCCGGAAAGCGCCAGGGTGGAGCAAGGAAAACATTCCAACGTTTCTGTGGCCAGGTGCGGTGCAGGGCCCTGAGCATCCATGGATGAGCTCCAGTGCCACGGGAATGCTGTGGGGCTGACGGGATCTTGCTCCCACCTGCTCCCACATCCAGCGGGGAGCTCACCTCCACGGAACCATCAAACACAGCCTGGCCTTTCCTGAAGGAATTTCTCCGGGCAAACCCCAATCCCTCACCTCGCTCCACGCAGATCCCACTGCAAATTCCAGCCCTGCCACCCCTGCCGCTGGGATGATCCGTGAGGAAACACTCTGGGCCCAGTAATGCCTTAATTTGCTCGGCTGTGTGAAAAGCCAGCTCCCTCTGCCGGCATCGCTCCCTGGATAAATCGTCCTTCCCCTCCCGAGGATCTCGGGATAACCTTGCACCCGCTAATCCAATAATCTGAGCAGCTCTCCTGGCACATTCCAGGACTCAAAGGATAAAATCAAACAACTGCTGTGACCGGGCAGCAAATCCAAAGCCGCCGGACAATGCAGCCCCAAGCCCCCCCAAACCAAGGTGCTGGGATTTTCCATCGCTTCCCAACACCTGCCGCTTCCAAGTCCACCAAAACATCTGCTGGAGGTTGGTGTGGAAAGATGGGAATGCTGGGGGAGCTGCTCCTCAGCAGGAATGGGCCACGTGGTTGGGTCATGGCATTGTGGTAGGGCTGGACTTCTCCAGGAATTCCCTTTAGGGGCCCAGAGAGAGCCTTTGGAGCTCTGCTAATTCCTCCAGGGATCTGGGGCGGATACAAAGTCCCTCTGCCTCTCAACACCACAGAGTTGGAGATTTCCAACTGGTTCCTACTATGCAGCAGCTGCAGAAAACAAGGATCTCTCAGCCTCATCCTCGAAACCCACACGGAGCAATGAACCCACGCAGGGAAAGGGGCTGAACCGAGCCGTTCTTCCCACTGGGAACATCTGGAAGGCAAAAGCCCCGAGCACAAAAAGGGGGGGAAAATACAAGGCTAAACTGTGATGCTTCAAGTGTTTGCTCAGCGGGAAAAATCTGTGTCTAAAAGGTGGAAAACACGGATCAGAAGTAGGAATTAAGAAGGGAGAGGCTCTGGGCTGCCTCAGGCACTGCCAGCTCAGGCTGTGGCTCCGAGGGTTCAGGCTGTGCTCACCCGTCAGCTCCTGCCTGGTGACTCCAGGAGAACTGAAGGAATTTAAACTTAATAGTTAAAACCGGGTCTAAATAAACACAAAATAGGCGGTTTAATAAGATGCAGCCTAAGCACCATCCAGGGAAAAGGCACCATCCAGGAAATACTGCCAAACATATTCTGCTTTCAACCTGGATTTGAATATTTGAGGGGGGTTAGGATCTGCCAGAAAACCTGATTTTCTGTTCTTTTCCCACTGTGAAATGTGGGATCAGCTCCAGGTTTGGGCTCCGGGGTGGAAGTGTTGGCTGACCTCGAGCAGGGCACGGGGGCAGTGTCACAGCTCCCACGGCAGAACGTGTGCCAAATGTTTTTGGTGATAAACACGTTCGGAATCACAGCACAGCCCCGCTCTGGCAGACAGCTCAACTCCTCGGTGCCGCTGCCGACATCCCATGGGAAGCTGTGAGGGCTCAGGACCCAAATTCCCGGCCACTCCGCCCTGCCACGGGAGGATCCTCCCCGGGATTGTTTACAGGGACATGTCTGAAGCATGGGAGATGCACTTGGAGCCATCCCTGGGAAATTAAAAGCGGTTTTATCTCCGGAAAATGTACGTGAGCTCAACCTCGTGGCACCGTGGCACGGATTTCTCCAGGAGTGTGGGCCCTGGGAATGCTTCATGGGAATACTGGGAATTCTGGAAGTGTCCAAGGCCAGGTTGGATGGGGCTTGGAGCAACCTGGGATAGTGGAAGGTGTCCCTGCCCACGGCAGCGGTGGAATGAGTTTTAAGCTCCCTTCCAACACGAACCATTCTCGGATTCCAGGATTATTGCGTTCTTTTCCAAGAGGAGAGGAATATCCAACCGGGAACTCCCTCACAGCAGCAATGCTGGACTTAAACACCTGAAATTCCAGCAGGAAGGAGGAGCAGTGGCCAGGATGAGCCACAAGCATGGGGAGCCCATGGAAGCTTTGGTGCCACCCCAATTCAGCCACATGAGAGAGGTCAAAGAGACCTGGATTTTAAACCAAGGAGTTCTGTCCTGCCCAGAATCCTTGGATTTTAAAGCCAAGCGGAGCTATCCTGCTCAGAATCCTTGGATTTTAAAGCCAAGCGGAGCTATCCTGCTCAGAATCCTTGGATTTTTAAACCAAGCAGAGCTATCCTGCTCAGAATCCTTGGGTTTTTAAACCAAGGAGTTCTATCCTGCCCAGAATCCTTGGATTTTAAAGCCAAGCAGAGCTATCCTGCTCAGAATCCTTGGATTTTAAAGCCGAGTGGAGCCATCCTGCTCAGAATCCTTGGATTTTAAAGCCGAGTGGAGCCATCCTGCTCAGAATCCTTGGCTGCCCCTCTCCCGCTCCCCAGAATGACTGGATTGGGCTCTTGGCTGGATTTTTTGCCGGATCCAGACCCCACCAGACCGTACCTTCACAATTTCTTGCGCTATCTGCCTCGTCTTGTTGACATCCAGGACAATTTTGGCGTCCCTCACCACGGAGTACAGAGTCCGTCCTTTACACAGGCTGGAAGAACAGGAAAAGGGAAAGAGAAGTTACAAACCCTCCTGGAGAAAGAGTCCCGAGTTATAAAGCAGGGAACTGTAAATCACCACAGGATTTTGGCAGGATTTTGGCCAGATCTTGGCTCGAGGCCGATTGAAGATTCCGCAGGGAACTGGGGGCTCTCCCAGTTTGGCACTGGGAGGGAGCTCTCGCTGCTCCTGGCGTGTCCTGGTGGCACCGCCGCGGTGCCACAAGGGACAGCCTGGGCTGGCTCCTGGCTTTTCCCTGTGTCCCAGCCCAGAGCAAAGCACCCGGTCCTCCCGCTTCCGAGTTTTTTGTGCAGAACTGGCCGTGGCTCCCTCCTCCTCCTCCTCCCTCGGGATACAAAGCTCACAGATGTAAAATGAGTCAAAAGAGGAAAGACAGGGAGGGAAAAAAATCCCCCAACCCAAGCCCATGCACTGTATAATGTCCTCCAATTTTCCTTCTCGTACCAATTACAGTAAAATCTATTTACAGAGCCTTAATTACCAAAGGCAGCTGGATGGGGGGGGGGGGGGTGGATATAAACCAATTAAAAATATATTGACATTTGAATATCATAATGGAGGACGTGGGTGGCTGCTGCCTCGACTCCCACCCACAAAAAAAGGGCTTTTTTTTCCTTGCTTTTCTCTATCCGCCCACGCTCATTCCAGGCAACTTTGGAAAGATGAGACTGGGTACCTGCGCCTGGGAAATAAAACACCCAAGACACAGCTTGTTAAAGAGGTTTGGTGACCGCAGACGTTGATTTGAGTCTGTTCTGGTTAACAAATTAAAAGTTCCGGGGTTTCATTCCGCTGCTCTCTCCCAGCTCGGCTCCGCCGCTTTCCCCCCACCCAGTTCCTCCTGCCCTGGGAATTCCAGCACGCGCTGGTGCGGATTCATCCCCTGGGAGGGGTTTTGTCCTTTTGGGGTGAAAATCGTCACCGAATCATAAAAGAGAATCACAGAATTTTGGTTTGGGTTGGAAGGGACTTTAAGGATCATAAAACTCCAGCCCTCTGCCACGGGCAGGGACACCTCGGATGGGGCTTGGAGCACCCTGGGGCAGTGGAAGTGTCCCTGCCCATGGCAGGGGGTGGAATGGGATGAGCTTTAAGGTCCCTTCCCACCCAAACCATTCCACGGGTCCACAAAACTCAGAAGAGCCCCAAACCCGACAAAGGACCCTCCTGCTGTAAAGCCAGAAGCTCCACATCGCTCCAGGGGCAGGGAGCAGAATTTTCAGGACAAGCAGCCAAACAGGAATGGGATCAATCCCACATCCCACGGGTTTTGGAACGACAACAGCACCCTTCCAAATATTTCCTCACTGGGAGTGTTAGAAACTGTCCTGCTGGACACGGGCGAGCTGCAGCGGGGATTTAGGGCAGCAAGGGCCTCCTCAGGGATGGTTTTCCTTGCTCAGGTGTCCCAGCACATCTCTGAGCCGGATTTAGCCCCGAGGCAGCTGCGATACGAACGCTCTCCCTCTAAACCATCTTCCCATCTCCTGCAACACTTCGGCTGCACTCAAACAGGAATTTGCTGCAGATTAGGATCCAAGCACTTGGAAATCTGTGATAAAATCCTTGAGTTTCTGTAACCGGAACGAATCCAAGTGTGCAGAATAACGACGGACACAAATTCTCCTTCCACCACCCGTATTTTTCTGCACTAATTTGCTACATAAACCCACCAAGCTTTAAGCTCTGCCACACGACAGCCTTTTGCCACCTCCATGACCTGCCTGCACAGGCAGGAGATCCCCCAGCCCTTCCCAATCCCCGGAAAACACATTTTCTCCCAGAGAAAACCATTTTACAGCCAGTCTCCTGTGATCTGAATTGGTCACAAATTGGAAATGCAATGAGTGGATTAGCGCTGGAACGGGGCTGGATTCCAGCCCTAAAGCGAGTTAAGATCAGCTGTTTTTCTGGGAAAGGGCTGTTTAGAGGAAAATCCTCACATTTCTGCCTATCTGAACTGCTGAGATAACCGCAAGAGCAGAGCTTGCAGCCTTTTGCTGGTGAGATTCCCATCTCTCCACTTCATTTTTACAGGATTTCCAAATCCTTCCCAGCGGACGGAGCCGCTGCAGGAGAGCAGCCGGACCCGGGCTGGTGGCACCAGGACGTGTCACTGTCACCTCTGCTCCTCAGACCCTGGCAGAGCCATCAAAGCAGCCCAGGTGCTTCTCCCCTCCCCTCGATGAATAACGGCTCCGAATGAATTCACCGAGCGCCCGCCGCACCGGCACATCCGACTTTTCTTTCTGGATAAGGAGCTGCCAACGTGGAGATAAAGCCCCGCTGATACCTTTTATGCAGCACCTGAGCCCATTCAGCCACCACCTGCAGAACCTTTTCACGGCACAGCTCAACAATTCCGCTTCTCCTCGTTCCTCAATCGCTCCCCATTCGGGCAGGACAAAGAGCGGCACCCGGGGCACGCTTGGAGTCTTCTGCCTTTCCACTTGGAGAGGTCCCTGCTGAGCATGGCTTCGAGGGACACGGCTGTGGATGACAAGGCCACAAAACGCCTACGCTCGACACCAAAAACAAGGCGGATCATTTGCATCTTCAGATGGATCGCGGTTTATTCAGCGCTGAAGTGAAAATTCATAAGGAATTCTTGTCTTCCAAACTTCTCCGTCCCACCTGGCGGCACAGCGGGTTGATGACACGTGCCACGATGCCACGAGGTGACCAAACACCATCCAGAGCTGAGGGGTGGCTGGGACAGATGCAGGGATCCTTCTGGGGGTCTTCAGGAGCGCACCTCATCCCATGGCACATCCAGTTCCCGGTGCCTTTCCCAGCATTAGGACAGGCCCAGCCCCATCCTGCTGCAGATGCCACTCTCAATTCAAAATGAGTTTTCGAAGTGTTCAGCCAAGCAAGCCAAATCCCAAATTGCTTTATAAACACTCTGCATTCCCAACGTGGGCTGGAGACATCAGCAGCGGGAGCAAAGCCAAGGCGGCTCGCAGAGGAACAATTCGGGATGAGGGAGGAAGAGCTGGAGCGCTGCCTCTGGCTGTTTTTGCTGTTCCATGGGAAAACAGACTCATCTGTCTTCCATCCTTTGGGGTTTTTTACCCCTCTCTGCAATACTGATGGTCATCAGCTCTGCACTGGTGGCCAACACCTCCATACTGATGGCCACTGTCTCTACACTGGTGGCCAACACCTCTACACTGATGGTTACCAAGTCTACACTGACGGCCATCACTTCTACATTGAAGGCCACCACCTCTACACTGATGGTCATCTCCTCTACATTGGTGGCCATCACCTCTACATTGGTGGCCAACATCTCTACATCAATGGTCATCCCCTCTACATCAATGGTCATCCCCTCTACATCAATGGTCATCAACTCTACATCGGTGGCCAACACCTCTACACTGGTGGACATTACCTCCACGCTGATAGTCACTGTCTCTACACTGATGGCCATCACCCTACACTGACGACCATCACCCTACATTGATGACCATCATCTCTATATTGATAGCCACCACCTCTACATTGGTGGCCATGACTCTACATTCATGGCCATCACCTCTACGTCGCTGGTCATCACCTCTACATTGGTGGCCATGACTCTACATTCATGGCCATCACCTCTACGTCGCTGGTCATCACCTCTACATTGGTGGCCATGACTCTACATTCATGGCCATCACCTCTACGTCGCTGGTCATCACCTCTACATTGGTGGCCATGACTCTACATTCATGGCCATCACCTCTACGTCGATGGTCATCACCTCTACATTGGTGGCCACCACCTCTACACTGGTGGCCAACATTTCCACAGTTGAAGCCCCACCCTGGCTCCAGCTCAGGAGCAGGATCACCCCGAGCCAACGGCCTGGTGGCTGTAGGGCGCATTCCATCACTCCAGGAGCTTTGTGCTTCCCTTCCCTCCTCCCATCCACATAAACGCCCGTTCAATTAAAGAGGTGATAAATGCCAGACCCCGGGAAGTTCATTCCTTGCCAGGATATGGATTTATAGGGAAGCAGCTCGGATACCATGGTGACAGCCAGCACTAGAGACCCAGGGGAGACACTGGAGAAGAGAGCGAGGTGGGGAATTAATAAAAAATGCCTTAATATAAAAATACCTCTGCTCCCAGGTTACGTCTGTGCTGGAGGAAAGACACGGCAAAGGATGCTTCGATGCTCCCACACTCCCCAGCAGTTTACCCACTTTGAGATTTTCATGGAAAAAAGACCCTTTGGGGAGTGTTAAGAAAGAAACAGCAACAGGAACCACTGAGCCGGGACTTATTTGATTTCATTTGAGCAGGACCAGAGAGGGAAAGAAGGAGCTCTGCACATTCCAGCACGTTCCTGACTCATTTGGGAAGTTTTCTAGCTGTTCCCATATATTGGCTTGTTTCTCTCTTTTCCCGGCATCTGACAACGGCGCTTTAGGAACTCGACAGCTCCTGAGGTGTTTCATAAAAAGGAAAATTGGACGAGGCTGGAAGAGCAGCAAAGGGAGAGCTTTGGGTTCATTTTTATCCCGAGGTTTTGTTTTCCTCTAAATGGATAAGGAATTTTGCCCCCTTGCTTCCCTGCCGTTGCCAGAGCAAGCGGAACAGATCAGTGGCAGCAGCCAGCCTGAAATTCCTCAGCCCTCTACATCCAAACACCATGACCATGACCAGGGAGGAAAAATTAGGGTACGAAGGAAAAATTCTTCACTTGAAAGAGTTGCAAGCCCTGGCACATCCCTGGAGTCCCCATCCCTGGAGGATTTAACAGCTGTGTGGATGTGGCACTTGGGGACACCACCACACGGTGGTGGCCTTGGCAGTGCTGGGGGAATGATTGGAACTGATGATCTTAAGGATCTTTTCCAACCTAAACAATTCCGTGGTTCTACGGAAGCAGCAGCCAAAAGCTTGGTGGCAACTCAGGGCCGGGACCTGAGCACCAGCATCCAGCAGATCCCGGCCCCTCCGGGCTGGAAATATTCATCCCATCCAACCCCATTCCCACTGAACCCAAAGCAACCCCAGCGGGAAGCCAGGGAATTCATTTCCTGCCATTTCCAGCAGAGCCCACGCCCCCAGCCCGGAGATGGGAGAGACCCTCCTGCTCCTCACGGAGGAGCCTCTGCAGAGCCCAGCCAGCAGGAGGAAACAGAAAAACCCTGGAGAGCCAACGCTCCCCTCATGCCCCTATCTCCTGCCGATGGAAGCACCGGCTTTTGATGGATATTACTTAGGCAGCAAAATTTCCCTGCCGGCAGCTGGCACGCGAGATAACTACAGCCAAACCACAAGGGCTGCAGGAGGAGGAGGAAGAGGAAAAGGAGGAGGAGGAGGGGGAATCAGCCTCCCCGAAAAGTAGCTCCAACTCCATCGTCGCCTCGGAAGAAAACAAGTTCTTTGGAAAAAGCCAACTCCACGCATTTTTATTTGGAGGAAACAGAGGAGACGAGCTCTTCTCCAGCTGCGGGGAGCTCAGAGCCAGGTGAATGCAAAGCAGCCCCTGGGGCTTAGCTAAAGCCAGGCTCGCAAACAAGTTATCCGAAAAACCTCCACGCTCCAGGTGCCACTTGCTGCCTTCGGAAAGGACGCGCTCGGAATCGGCACCGAGAGGGAGGGTTGGGTGCCCAGGGATGAGCGGAGGCGCCTCGACCTCCTGGTCTGTGATATATTCTCTGCACCCTGCTCCTCCTGCTGTTCTGAACTTCAGGAAGGAGAAGAAATTTTGAAAAAGAATCCTTTTGGAGAAAGGAAAGAAACTTCGGATTGAGACGGCTGCTTCCCTGGAACCCGGCTCCACTTTGGAATAGTAATAATGATTATTATTATTAATAAAAAATTAATGCTGCTGTCACAGGAAGGATCTGTTTCTTTGGCTAGGCAGGGTGCCGGCACATGGATCCCACACAGGCAGCCCTGCTTTGTCCCAGAGACGATCCCAGGCATTGCGGGTGCTCGGAAAAAATCAGGAATGATGCTGGGATGTCGCTCAACAGGGATGGGAAGAGCTGGCACGAGCGGAAGGACTTTTCGGGACCATCTCTCAGTAGGGGCTCTTAATCAAAGGCATTTCCTTAAATCCCTTCCTCTCCAGCAAAGCGAATCCCGCTGCGTTAAGCACTTTCCCGGAGAAATTCAGGCCAAACCAGCAATATTTCCACGGCATTTGGAAACACTCTTCAAACACAAAGGAAAACTTTCCCCCTGGAGCATCCTCCACATTAAGGAGCAGCCGCCGGCGGGGATTTGATGCTCCAGCGGGTAAGAAAAGCTGAGCCAGCCCCGATGGTTCCACATCAAACACAGAGGATCAAGCTGCTGCTTTTCCCCATTCCCAACCGTCCTCTGGGCTCGGGATATTCCAGGCCCCTCTCCAAGCTGCTGCCTGCAGGCGGAATATAGATCCAGGTTTAATGTATATATTAATCCACGTATTGACTTTCCCGTTGCCAGTCGTTATCAAGATTTATCCGGCCTGATGGCCCCACATCGATTGGGACGGAGCGTATTCCCACGGGTCAATCCATTCTGATCCAGCGCCTGGCATGAAGTCGATCCCTATTTATTATATGATCTACGAGCTCCATTATGGACCTGCCAGCGAAGGGAATGCGGCGGAAAAGTAGGAAAAGGGAAAACAACGCAGGCAGAGAAGAAGGGTCCGGCTCCCAAAGTGGGTGTTTGAACATGGACAGGGTTAGGGGAGGCAGGAATCCATGGATTCCCTTCCCAAAGTACACCCAGGAGTGGGGACAGAAGGGCAGGTCCTGAAAGGCACTTCGGAAATGCTCCACGATCAGAGAATCATGGAATGGTTTGGGGGGGAAGGGACCTTAAAAATTATCTCATCCCACCCCCTGCCCATGGCAGGGACACCTTCCACTACCCCAGGCTGCTCCAAACCCCGTCCAACCTGGCCTGGAACACTTCCAGGGATGGGACAGCCTGTACCAAGGCCTCACAGGGAAGAATCTCTTCCCAAAATCCCTTCTAACCCTGCCGTCTGTCCATGGGAAGCCATTCCCTGTGTCCTATCAGTGCATGGCTCCGGCCTGGCATGGAGGAAAACAAGGTGGCAACTCCGTGCCTCAGTTTCCCTCCTGCTGAGCAGGATTTGGAGCTTCTCCTTCCATTCCCAGCACAGGAAGGAAGGCTGGGAGGATGCATTTGAAGTCCTTTGAGGAGAAACACCCAATTTCATAGAATCCTGGAGTCGTTTGGGTTGGAAGAGGCCTCAAAGATCCTCTCATTCCAACCCTTGCTGTGGGCAGTGATGCCACTCAGGTTGCCCAGGGCTCCATCCCACCCGACCTTGTTGTTCCTTCAATCTGTGGTTCATTAAAGCTCAAAGGAGAACTTGGATCCCCTGGAGGGAACAGGGAGCTGGCTGCAAGCACCACGGAGCAGCCAAGGAGAATATCCAGACCCCCCAACCTGTTCCATCTTGAGCGCCACGATTTCCACGCTTCCCCTTCCCTCCCACTCTTCAAATCAGGTTAAATATCCCCAGCTCCCCGAGCATTAAGATTTACAAGCCCCAAATCTTTCCCAGCTGGGCTGTGCCTGTAAATGTCAGGAGATCAGGCACCGGGAGAGGCTCGGAAGAGCCGAGAGTTTAAAGCCGAGCTTTGTCCAGAGCTCTTCCATGCCCAGCAGGAACAAGGTCCAGGGATGAGAGAGCGTCCCTTGTGAGGGGCTTGTTCCTCCCAGCAGCAGAGCCAAACATTAAATACTGGCAAAATCCAGCACGGAAATCTATTATAAAATCAAAGTAAACCCCAATATTTAGTCCATGCACTGAAGTTATGCGTGAATAAACAGCTGAAGTGCCTTGGATGTTCTTTGCATCCCTTGCTCTCACACCTTCCCTATTAATTAGTGCCAGGGAATGTGTTCCTTGTCATTAAAACCTGTTTTCCACAGAGAAAAAGGAGCAAACTCTCATTTCATCTTCGATATCTCACGTAAGGACAGGGACTGGGTTTATCTCCATCCCCCCACCACCAACAGCTCCAGGGAAGGGTTTAGGAGATGCTCCCTGCCCAGCAGAAACATTCCAAGTTCCTCCGCTCCAAAGGCACCTTCGACAAATTAATTCTCTTTACGCAGTTCTGCCAAGGTCAGGCTTAATTCCTAACATTCCTCAGTGTTCTCCTTGGTCTTCCCAGCAGGGACATAAATCACGGCCACACAGCCCTGGTGGCGTCACCAGTGGCACCCTGGAAAGCTGAAGTCACCCTGGCGTGACAAGAGAGGGGTCAAAACCCAGCCTGGAGCATCCCAAGGAGCAAATCCCAGACTCCTTGCACGAGCTCAGAGCGCCACGTTGGAGCTTTTAACGAAAAACCCGAGGAATCTTGAAAAAGCTGCACCAAATCCCCCTCACAAGCCAGCGGGAGCTCAAAGCCCAGCTCAAACCTTGTCCCAGACTGGATAAACTCTCTCCCTCCTCCCAGACAACCTTCCCAACCAACAGGAGCCCCAAGAAGCTGCACGCAGGGTGCTGATCCCCCTGCTTCCATTACAGACCCGATGAGCACCTGGAGCCTCGGGAAGCATCAATAAGCATCCAAACCCCCCTTTTCTTCCCAGGAGGAACACCCAGAATCCTAAAATGTGGGAGTTTCTGCTTTCATGGGTGGCTGGAGCCGTTTGTAGCAGGATTAGGAAAGGACTTTACCCTTGGAAGGCCCCCCTGGGTGGCTGAGGCTTTACCTCTGTTCCTGCTCTGGGGGCCAGGACCAGGAGCCCCAAGGGGCTGAGTTTACCCAGGCCTGGCTTTGTCCCATCCACCACCAGCAAAACCAACTCGTTATTCCAACAAACGAGTTTTTCCAGCCCTTTCATTCCCGCCGAGCCGAGGACTTCGCCGCCGTTTCCCTCCATCCATTAAGCAGCGCTCAAAGCACCAAGGCTCGCACCCGCTCCTGCTCCACACTAATTAAGATGGATGTTAATTGTCCCCAGCGCTCATTACCCGAGAGAAAACCCATTAGCGGCTCTGATGGAAGCGTTCCTTGGAGTCGCCACCTCCCACTGCCAAAAAATGCCGGATTTCTGCTTTTCTGTCGCATTAAGAGACAACTCGGGAATCACGGAGTGGGTTGGGTGGGAAGGGACCTTCCAGCCCCTCCAGTGCCACCCTTGCCATGGGCAGGGACACCTCCCACTGTCCCAGGCTGCTCCAAGCCCCGTCCAACCTGGCCTTGGGCTCTGCCAGGGATCCAGGGACAGCCACAGCTTCTCTGGGAATTCCATCCCAGCTCCTCCCCACCCTCCCAGGGAACAATTCCTTCCCAATATCCCACCTAGCCCTGCCCTCTGCCAGTGGGAAGCCATTCCCTGTGTCCTGTCCCTCCATCCCAAGTCCCTCTCCACCTCTCCTGGAGCCCCTTTTAGGCACTGGGAAGGGCTCTGAGGTCTCCCTGGAGCCTTCTCCAGTCTCAATCCCACTGTTTTTATCATTGATGAAGATATTAAACAGTGCTGGTCCCATTTATCCATAAAAACGGTTAATGTAGGGAAAATCAGATTTTTAACCCAAACTATCCCACCCTCAGCCAGCTGCTGCCTCAGTTTCCTCTTCCGTTTTTCCCCGTGTGGGCCGTGCTGTTTGGATGGGGAAATTTCTTTCTGCTAACGAGACGATCCCTGAATATCACAGGCAATCAGGAAGGAAAACGTCGGGATGGGGAAAAGTAAAAATAAACCCGGCTATAAATAACCCCCTTCCGGCAGCGCCGGTGGCACGGCATGGTGAAGCCCCTTCCCAGGGACACGCAGCTGCTCCCAGACGTGCAGGGAAACGGAGATTTCTGTGACAGCCACAAGGAATTGCTGGGATTTTGTGGAAAAAACGGCCTCAAGTGGCCACTTGTGGGCTGCCAGAAGAAAAAGCGGCCTTTTCCACACACAGCCAGTCCTGCCCTGGGAATGGGCACGGGGAGGGTGAGGAAATCCTGATATCCTGGGTTTATATCCATAATCCACCCCCCTCAGGCAGCTGGGAATGATTTTCCCCTGCTCCAAGCAAAGCCTGGTTTGAAGTGATTCCCATAAATCACCAGGGAGAACTCAAGTCTCTTTGGGAAAGTCCTGTTGGAGGAGCGATGCTCCCCCAGTGCCACCTCCTGGACCATTCCCAATATCCTACACCATTCCCGGTATCCTGGACCATTCCCAATATCCTACACCATTCCCGGTATCCTGGACCATTCCCAATATCCTACACCATTCCCGGTATCCTGGACCATTCCCAATATCCTACACCATTCCCGGTATCCTGGACCATTCCCAATATCCTACACCATTCCCGGTATCCTGGACCATTCCCAATATCCTACACCATTCCCGGTATCCTGGACCATTCCCAATATCCTACACCATTCCCGGTATCCTGGACCATTCCCAATATCCTACACCATTCCCGGTATCCTGGACCATTCCCAATATCCTACACCATTCCCGGTATCCTGGACCATTCCCAATATCCTACACCATTCCCGGTATCCTGGACCATTCCCAATATCCTACACCATTCCCGGTATCCTGGACCATTCCCAATATCCTACACCATTCCCGGTATCCTGGACCATTCCCAATATCCTACACCATTCCCGGTATCCTGGACCATTCCCAATATCCTACACCATTCCCGGTATCCTGGACCATTCCCAATATCCTACACCATTCCCGGTATCCTGGACCATTCCCAATATCCTACACCATTCCCGGTATCCTGGACCATTCCCAATATCCTACACCATTCCCGGTATCCTGGACCATTCTCAATATCCTACACCACTCTCAGTATCCTGGACCATTCCCAATACCCTACACCATTCCCAGTATCCTGGATCATTCCCAGTATCCTGGACCATTCCCAATATCCTACACCATTCCCAGTATCCTGGACCATTCCCAGTATCCTGGACCATTCCCAATATCCTACGTCATTCCCAGTATCCTGGATCATTCCCAATATCCTATGCCATTCCCAATATCCCATGCCATTCCCAGTATCCTGGACCATTCCCAGTATCCTACGTCATTCCCAGTATCCTGGACCATTCCCAATATCCTACGCCACTCCCAGTATCCTCGACCAGTCCCATCCAGGCCACACTGTCCTCTTCCCAGCCTCATTCCCTACAACACCCGAGCTGCAGCTCCCACGGCAGAAAAGCCCCCCAGGGCTGTCAGATCCCTTAGGAAAAACCTGAAACGTGGATGGGAGGGAAACCTCCACGTAGTGAGAAGGCTTTTCCCCACAGGAGATGGTCAGAGACTTCCCAAAAATGTTCAGCCAAGGAGTGCAGGCACGAGAGCAAGGAAGCATCCTCGGATTTAGGGATTTGATCAGACATAAGGAGAAGTTTCCACAGTGAGGATGGGGAGGTCCTGGGAGGTTCCCAGAGAAGCTGTGGCTGCCCCTGGATCCCTGGAAGTATCCAAGACCAGGCTGGATGGGGCTTGGAGCACCCTGGGATGGTGGAAGGTGTCCCTGCCCACGGCAGGAGGTGGGACTGGATGGGCTTTAATGTTCCTTTCCAACCCAAATTATTCCAAAATCCTACGATTCCGGTGGAGTCACAGAAGAACAGCAGAACAGAGCCCAACAGGAAGCTTCAAAGCAGGAAAATTGTGCCTGGAAGTCACCTCCGGGCTATGGGATATGTGCTCACACAGCCCTGGGCTTCCCAAAAATCCTCTGAGACTGATCTGAGCCCCATCGGTTTTCCCGCACTCTGGAAATCCCAGCAGGAGAAACCAAACAGGCTTCCAGCTGCAACTGTAAAACTCTCATGGAATCATGGAATGAGTTGGGTGGGAAGGGACCTTAAAACCCATCCAATTCCAGGTGGAAGGGACACCTTCCACTCCTCCAGGTCACTCCAAGCCCTGTCCACCCTGGCCTTGGACACTTCCAGGGATCCAGGGGCAGCCACAGCTTCTCTGGGCACCCTGTGCCAGGGCCTCCCCACCCTCCCAGGGAACAATTCCTTCCCAAAATCCCATCTAGCCCTACTCTCCTTTGGTTTAAAGCTGATATTGGTTCAGCTTTCGAAGGATGCAGATAAAAATGGGTTGTAGGAACAAGCAAATGATGCCTGGAAATGTTGGGAGCTTGGGTTATCTTTTGGGCAATTAAATAAATTTCTATTTTGACCTTAAAAAACAGGAGCAAGTGCAGCTGGAAGAGGAACAGGACGAGCAGAGCTCCACGTTCCTCATATTAATTCACCAGGATGCAGCAGCACACCGGACTGATTTCGTCCAGCTGTCAAAAATGGCACCTTTCTGCTTTTATAGAAAGACCCATTAGAATAGAAAATGGAAGAGAAAACATTCTGTGGCTCAGGGAAAAAAAAAAATATAAATAGAGGAATACATTTCCCAGGTTTTGCTATTGAATAGCACTGAAAAGCTGAGCAAACGGGGGCCGCAAAGGGATCGCGGAGCGGGATGGAGACACCGCCTTTTCCTTTGGGAACGCGGTGTAACACATGGATGGGGGCTCTGACTCATCCGTCAATCCACGTGTTTGCACACTTTTCCAAAAGCTTTTGGCCTGGAGCTACCCAGTAGATGGAAATGCTGCGGAATTTTCCCCAGATGGCTCATTTTTGGTCCTGAATAAAAGGCGTCGTTTTTCCAGTCGCCAGCTGGGGAGAGCCGGCCCCGCTTCGGAGTCACCCTGACCCCGGAGGATGAAACTCCCGAGGCAAACACAACCCACGGACCCACCGGAGCAGGGAGCAAGGGATGAGGTGCCACAGATTTTGGGGTGAAGTGCTTTTGTTTTGGACAAAGAGGGAGCAGAGCACCTGCAGAGCCACCCCATCCGGGATCGGGGACTGGGAGGTGCCACTTTCAAGGGAAAATTAGGGACATTGGGGAAAGATGATGCAATATTTCATCACCGATGGCTGGTGGAAGCGGTGCCGTTCCATTGCTTTCGAAATGCTGCCAGGAGGAAAATTCAACCTCACCTTGGGGAAAACTTCTCCGGGAGAAAATAACCCGGGGTGAGATGAAAAGCAGGACCGTGTCCAGCCCCGTGGCTGAACACACGGTCTAGAGGTGAAGGAAATCACGGAATTCCTGGGAATAAATGTATTTCCCATGAAAACAGCTGCCCTGGGAGCAGCTGCAGCCTCTTTGCCTCCAGGCCAGGTGGGATTTTTGCCCAGCCAAGCATGGATTACACCGGGAGACTCGGTGCTGCGTTCCCATTGGGAATGTGGGTGAGGGCAGGTATTTGGGAATGCCTTGAGAGCAAGAAAGCTGTGGAGGTGTTGGATGGTTTGGGAGCCCCCAGATCCCAGATTGCTCCCTTGAAAGCTGCAAGGAGCCTCTCAGTCTTCCAGTGCCTAAAGGGGCTCCAGGAGAGCTGGAGAGGGACTGGGGACAAGGGATGGAGGGACAGGACACAGGGAATGGCTTCCCACTGCCAGAGGGCAGGGATGGATGGGATATTGGGAAGGAATTGTTCCCTGGGAGGGTGGGGAGGCCCTGGCACAGGGTGCCCAGAGAAGCTGTGGCTGCCCCTGGATCCCTGGCAGTGTCCAAGGCCAGGCTGGAATAACCCGGAA
>VZTF01002167.1:530557-544199 GCA_013397755.1 Cnemophilus loriae
AGGACGGCGTGGACGACGTGGTGGACGAGGGGTTGCTGCTGGAATCTGGCTGGTAGGGCACCGGAATGTGGTCCTGAGGGACACAGGGAGGGAGGGAAAAGAGAGCAGCCGGTGAGGGCGGCACTGGTCGGTGCCACCCCGAGGTGCGAAGGGTGACAAGTGACAGCCACACGGGTCATCCCACCCGTTTCTTCCACAAGTCCTAGGAAACACCCAGAGCTCCAGAGCTTTTTCCAAAGCTGTTTGCATTCCCCAAGGCCATTTCCCACCATAAACTGGCTCCTTTCCCACCCTCACCCCCGGCTGAGGGTTCCCCAAATCTTCTGGCTCTGCAGAGCCGCAGCCACCAAGGCCAGAATTGGGGCCACAACCCTGGGGCTTGGTCCTTGGGGACAACAAGGTCCTGGCAGCTCCTGCTGAGCTCCTTGGAGCCAAACCCCAGGGCCTTGAGGGGAGCAGAGGGATCTGGAAGGAGCAGCCAATGCGTCCCAAGATGTTCCTCGCCATTCCTTGACTCTTCCCAGTCAAGGCCAGAGGTTTTGGGTCCACACTGGGATTTGGGTGGGAAGGGACGACCTGAGAGCCAGCAGGCAGGAGAACCTGCTTGGATATCTCGGATCCGAAAAGGGAGATTGAGGCCAGAATTTCCCCCCTTGCTGCCCAACTTGGAGCCGCTGAACAGGGTCTGAGCGGTGCTGAGCATTCCCATCCCCACGGAATTTCCCTCCAAGGTTAAAAAATCCGCACGAGCCTTCCCCAGCAGGTAACTTTGACCTAATTAATTAATTCTTAAATGAGCTGGGCTTTCCAGGAAGCCCGTATTGGTCATCATTCCATGCTCAACAATCTTGGCCAGGTAAATTCTTTTTTAAGCAACCAGTGAAGGTCACAACAAAACGATTTCACGGAGGGTTGGAATTAGAGGATCTTTAAGGCCCCTTCCAACCCAGGCCATTCCATGATTTTATTCAGGATACCTTTAAAGAAATGCTTTTAGAAACACCAAAGTAGAAGGGGGCCTTGCTGAAATAAGAACATTTATAGGGGAAACTTCGACCTGAATGGGAATGCTCAGGTCAAAAGCACCACCCCAAAACAACAAAACCAGAGCAGATCCCTACACCAATAAATTCCTGAAAAGATTTGGGGTTAAATCAGGTCAAAAACACCACCCCAAAACAACAAAACCAGAGAAGACCCCTACACCAAGAAATTCCTAAAAAGATTTAGGTTTAAAATCAGCATCTCCAGGAGCATCTCGGTACCCAGACTTTTCCCAGAGCCAGACGATGCTGAGGGCTGGAGGAGCTCAGCCAGGCTTTGGGAATTCAGGGGTTTGATGGTCCATTCCCCGTCACATCAGTGATATCCCTCTTTTTTGAGCACTTCCAGCCTGCCAGCCCCTCACCCGGCCCTTCCTCCAAGGAATTTTCCACTGGAGGCCAACAGGACTTAAAATCCGTCAGAACCAACCCCGTGATGGGTTTATTGTATCAGCGCAGAGCAGGAGTGAGCCAGGTGCTCTGTCAGGTCTGGCTTGAGCAGCTTTGCCAGGGACAATCAAATTCCAGGCTTGTTTTATTTGCAACAATAAATTTGTTATTTATTGAAGTCTCTGCTGGGAGCAGAGACCTCAAACCACCCCAAATTCAGCTTGGACCTGGAGACTGAGAGGCCACAGCGCAGCAGGACCAGGGACAGCGGGATCCAGGCTGTTCTGGAGGTGCTGATCCCATTTTATTTTCCAAATAACCTCATTGGATACATGTCCACAGAAGGGAACGGAGCTGGGGAAGGGGCTGGAGCCCCAGGAGCGGCTGAGGGAGCTGGGAAAGGGGCTCAGCCTGGAGAAAAGGAGGCTCAGGGGGGACCTTGTGGCTCTGCACAACGCCCTGACAGGAGGGGGCAGCCGGGGGGGGTCGGGCTCTGCTCCCAGGGAACAGGGACAGGAGGAGAGGGAACGGCCTCAGGCTGTGCCAGGGGAGGCTCAGGGTGGATATTGGGAACATTTCTTCATGGAAAGGGTGGTCAGGCACTGGCACAGCTGCCCAGGGCAGTGCTGGAGTCATTTAACAGCCGCGTGGATGTGGCACCTGGGGACATGGGGCAGCGGTGGCCTCGGCAGTGCTGGGGGAACAACTGAGCTCAATTTTCTCTGAAGATCTTTTCCAGCCTAAAGAATTCCACGGTTCTCTGCAAAGCTGTGGATGTTCGGGTGCAGGGGGTCCCGCCCCTGTGACGGGGGGTGGACACGGGGGGCTCGGGGCTCACCTTGTTGAGTTTGTTGGTTTTGGGGAGCGTTTGGCTCACGTGCAGGTCCGAATACCGGGGGGGCTTCCTCAGCGGGTTGTTGATGTCGCAGGGCACCGACTCTGTCCGGACTAACCTTGCTGGATTAAGAAGGGAGAGAGGGAAAAGGAGATGGAGAGGAGGGGGAGAGACAGGGAGAGCCATCAGAGCTCTGCAGGAGCGCCCGGGGTCACCCTGTGCTTGCTCTCCAAAGCGATTCCCGCGGCACTTCCAGCCTGGGATGGCAGCTGGACTTCGGGATGCTCCTGCACCCCGGCCACAGCCAACCCCCCCGGGGTGTGAGGCTGCAGTTTGGGGGGGTCCAGCAGCTGCCGCGGGCCCCTCCGTGAGCCGGGGCTCAGCCAGCACAATCCGGCTCCTTGCCGGAGCTTTTTGGGGTGAAGGGAAGGAGCCGGCTCGGAACACTCTCAGCAGGGAGACTTTTTTGAGGGAAAAACCAGCCTGAAGGTTGGGGGGCTCGGGAATGGTTTGACTCCAAGACAATGGATTTAAGAGCTGGGTTTGGGGTTTTTTTTGGGGGTGGGGAGGTATTTCAGTGATGCTGACCCCAAAGCCATGCTGCTCCTAAAACACACAGCGGGCAGCTCCGGCTCTTGCAACATCACAGCCCTAAAACCCAATTCCTGCCCATCCCAGGAGCCCGCCTGCCCCCGGGACGCTGCCTTCCGTGCCTCCCGGGCAGGGTTTGCAGCAGCTCCGAGCCTGACGGGGCGGGGAGGGGGGAGTGGGGGGGGGGTCTTCAACCGCTTCCACCCAAATTTGCTGCAAGCCAGGGGGTGGGAGTGGAGCGGAGGCTGTGAAATTGCCCCCTCCGAGATGCCACCAGCACAATCATTTCCCCCGGGATTAAACCAAGGCGCGGGTTTGGGGGGATATTTAACACAAAAGGAACGGCTTTAAGAGCTCAGAATTCAAGGCAAGAGCGATTGGAAGCGTTTCCCTCAGGCAGTCGCGGTCCTCTGGCCAGCAAGGGAGCCAAAATCTGGAAGAAAAGAGGTGGGAAGCGCCGCCCCGTCGTCCTGCTGCAAGGTTCTGCCTGTCTCTCTGTGGATTTTAGGCCGGGCTCTCCCGCAGGAGAGCGGGGTAAGGCAGCTCCAAAAGCACCACGAGCATCCGCAGGGCCACGGCCGCGTCCCCGGCGCGGGGACCCCGCATGCACCGGGAGGTTCGGGGTCCCACATCCGCCCTGAGCTCTCGACAGAAGCAAAAGGCTAAAACCTGGTTGGACTTACCCCGTGCGGTGGGGAATCTGAAAAGAAAAGGAGGCAGGGGGAGGGTGGGTGGAAGTGGTTTGCAATGCAAATCTGCCTCGCCCCGACCGGCTCGTCTCCCTACAAGCGGAAAAAACGGTGGGTAACATTTCCCCGCAGCGCCCAAGCGGTTCGGGAGCCTCCGTCCCACCGGGGACCCCGCCAGGGTCCGGCTCCCGAATCGCCCGGGGGGGCTTTTGAGAGTTTTACCCGCTGGCAACATCCCCGGAGGCACGGAGCGGGGAGGAGAGACGGCCTTACCTCCGCGGTGGATGATCAGCAGGTGACACGGAGGGGCCTCTTTGGTGCATTTGTTGTGGCACTTGAGCCTGGCAGGGGACACAGAGAAAGCAGTGAGGAGGGGACATTGATGGATGGGGCGACTTTATGGAGGGACAGGACACAGGGAATGGCTTCCCACTGCCAGAGGGCAGGGATGGATGGGATTTGGGAAGGAATTGTTCCCTGGGAGGGAGGTTGAAGCTGTGGCTGCCCCTGGATCCCTGGCAGTGTCCAAGGCCAGGCTGGACGGGGCTTGGAGCATCCTGGGACAGTGGAAGGTGTCCCTGCCCATGGCAGGGGTGGAATGGGATGAGCTTTAAGGTCCCTTCCCATCCAGGCCATTCTGGGATTTTACGATGGAGCTCAGGGCCTTTTCCCCCTGGGAAAGTCATCGGATGTGAGGCTTTGGTTGTTCACTCCGCCTGAGTGAACCCTCCTGGATCCGTGCTGCCCGAAATTCCCAAGCAGCAGGCTCAGGGAGAAGGAGCACTACGGGATGCAGCTCTGGGGGACCAGCCAGGCTTGAGGACGCCCCAAATCGTCACTTCTGCCAGTGGTGGCTGCAATAAAAGGAGCAGAGCCCTGCTCTGGGGGGAAAGGTTTGCTGGAAGGTGGGGCAGGATGAGCTTTAAGGTCCCTTCCAGCCCAAACCATTCCGGGATTCCATGAAATCCCCGTCCCCACCATCCTGCTGCTGGATGCTTAACAAAATTCAGGAGTGGCTGCCCTGGTCCCTGATGTGTCCCTGTCATCGTGCCCTCCCCTCGTGGCTTTATCAAGGATATTTAGCCAAAATAAAGAGAGGATTTACAGCCTCTGGATATTCTGCGGAGCTTTTCCCGGTTTGTGGAGCCAGGGCAGGAGTCTGGAGGGCTTCACCCCCGGGTCATGTGTGTGGGCATAGGCAGACTCCCAAATCCTTCCCATTCCTCCTTAATTAAGGATGGAAGCGCATTCCCAGCTCACGCTCTGCCAGGCCGGCAGAAAGCCATGAGGGAAAAGGGAAAAAGGAGGAAAGGATTTATCAAAACAAGGGGAAATGATGGGGAAAAAAATAAAAAAGAACGGCAGCTTCAAGTCAATGAGCTGGGTAATGAAAATTCAGGAGCTGCCCGTGTTAGCTTTTATTACAAAGCTGCTCCTAGAGGGAAAGGCAGGAATTAATTTGGTATTTGAGGCTTGGGGGGGTTTGGGGTACGGTTGTTTGTTTTACGTGCTGGTTCCCCTCTGCTTTCTGGGGAAAGCAGCACTGGGCAAGGCTGGAAACAACCTAAATGCCTCGTGTTCACTCCCGACTTTTGACTGCCAGGAAATGGATTTGTTCTTTTCTGGGGGATTACGGGGGGCAGGATTTGCACAGCCGGAGCCACAGCATCCCTGATCCTGGTCAGGGAGCAGGCACAACACCCCTCCTCCAGCACGGAGAGCTCGCAGTTCAGCCTCCAGTTCCTTGAGCACGGATGCAAGGGGAATCACCCCTTAAAAATCCCTGTGTTTGATGACATCCCTCCCAGAAAATCCTCACCAGCTGTGGAGTAACCGAGCGCTTCTCGGCAGGTTTAAATCCCAATTTACCAACTCATCAGCGCTTAATCAGCGGCAGCAGCGATCGTTATCGCTCAGTTACCCGCAGACAATCGCACATTCCCGGCTCCCAGCCCTAGGAAAGGCAATCCTGCCTCCGGCAGCAGCTTCCCCGAGCGCCGGCGGCTGCGCGGTCCTGCCCAGGGCTGGGCTGTGGCACACTGAGAGCAGCTGAAGCAGCCCCAGCCTCTGCCTCGCTGTTTTCCCGGCCCTGTCCCGTTTTATCCCCTCTCCTTTGCACCACGGATTAACTGATTTGGGGTGGGTCGGCTCCTCAGGGCCACGACCCTGCCGGGACACAGAGGTGCCCAAAACTCGGCAGAAATAGAGGCTGCAGCCCAAAACCGTGGGCAAAACCCACCCGATGCCCAGAGCTATCCCCGCCTGGTCCAGCACTTCCATCCCCCGTGTCCTGCAGATAATTCCACAGGGAATGTCCGTAACGTGGGGATCGAAAGCCAGGCTTAGGGAAGGAGGACTGTCAGGATCTGACTCAGAGCTCTGGAGCGAGCAGAGCCGAGGTCTGGCGGGCACATCCTCCCCGAGGACGCTGATCCCATGCCAGACCCAGCCCCAGCCCTGGTTTGGGGTGTTATTCACCCAATTCCACATCTCGTTAAAGCTTCCTGTGAGGATGAGCTGGCGAGAGCCTGGTTGGTCTCTCCATGCCCAAATCCCTGCTCGGCTCCCCCAGCAAAACCCCGATTATCCCCTCACAGTTTTAAGGAGCGACACAAACAGCTCCGGCACGGCGCCGTACTTGCAGTTTTTGCATTTTAAGCCGAACAACATTCCCTTCCCGCAGACGGTGCAGGTCTGAGACATCCAGTACTTGGTGGAAAACCTGTGGAGAGAAACACGGAGAGCTGAAGCCTCGCTGATCTCCCGAGCCCTGCTTTATCCTCTCCCTGCTGCCCTCAAACTCTGCTGCAGGTGTTGAGGAATTTTTCTAGGGATGTTGAAACACCAACGTGACCCCCCCTTTGGTTCTGGAAGCTTGTTCCAAAGGGAATCCAATCCCAGTTCCCTGGGATTCCCCAGCTTTGCCCACCCCAGGCACCCCCCAAAAACCCTCCCTGCCCCGGGGACCAACATTTCCAGCCCCTTGAGAAGCAGCTTCCCATGGAACAGCAGCACTGAGACTGTTCCCGGTGCTTTTCCCTCGTCAGGGAGATATGGAAGGGCAGTAATCCGGAGACAGGGAATTCGCTGAAGGCTGGCAAGGTCACAGGTAATACACAGCTTTTATCGATAGCGACTCGAACCTTATCTAAACCAGATCTGAACTGAAATGGAATTGAAATGGGCTTGGAGGACAGCACAGCCCAGCACGGGAAAGAGGGGGAATGTCCCCAGTCTCCGTGTCCTGGAGCACAGATGGAAAAGGGAGCTCCTCACCCCTCATCCCGCAGCAGCAGGGTGGGCGTACCTGTGTTTTATGGAGTTTCCTAAATCCCGACGAGGGATCTGTGGGGACCAGCGAGGCACTGACAGCGTATCTGCAGGGAGAGACCGGGAAAACCAGCGCTGGTAACAACATCGAGAGCTGGGATTCAAGTTTTTGGGGAAGGGGAGCAAAGAGTGCGCACAAAAAATGGGATTTGCCCGCTATTTCCCCTTGGAATGCCTCGCTGAGCTCCCTGTCTGGAAAGCAGGAGACCTCTGGGCTTTGCGGGTCTGTGGGAATCGGGGTGTCCTGTCCCAGATCCCATCACCCAGTTTGGACCAGGGAGAGGGTGCATCCGTGTGCAGGCAGGGCGGGATTGAGAAACTTTTGGAATCACATCACGATACCGGAACAAGGAAGGGAAAATAAAGCTGAAACAGCCTCATCGTCAGTTTTTAATAAGACATCACAGCTCGAGGTGGCAGCTGAGGAAAAGCTGAGTGCCAGCCACTCCAGAGGTGATTCCACTCGTATTCCAAGGGAAGAACAGAGTAAAAAGCAGCCCCAGTGCTCTCCTTCCGAGGGAAAAGGAGGGAGAAGGATAAGGAAAAAGAGGGAGCAGGGAGGTAATCAGGAACATGGCCATGCTTGGATTCCACATCCCCCTTCAGCCTCAGCAAGGGTGGGAAAGCTGCTCCTCCTCCTCCTGGCCACGGGAAAGGTCCTGCCCCGCAGGATGCTCAGCCCTGGGAGCGGATCCGTGCCGGGATCCAAAGGCTGGATTTTCACTCGGGGATTCGAGAGGTTTCCCGGGCACCAGCGGCAGCTCCCGGCTGTTTGCTCAGAGCGCCGGCAAATCCCTGGCTAAACAGGCGCTGGATATTATCCCTGGGAGCGGGGAGAGCCGCTGTTTGCTTTAATATCCCATTTTAATATAGCGGCAGGCACGGGGCTCTAATTGCGCTCGCCGGCTGAAGGTTACATTTACATCCCGCTGCCTGGGGCAGGAATCCTGGGAGCATCCCAAGCTCATCCCGCTCCAGCACCTCCGGCCAGCGGCGGCTCCGGATCCTTCTCCTCCTCTGGTCATTGCACAGGCGGAGGCAGCGATTGAGATGTCAGAATCACAGAACCATGGAATGGTTTGGGATGGAGGACACCTCTAAAATCATCTTGTTTCCATGGGCAGGGACACCTTCCACTATCCCAGGGTGCTCCAGCCCCCGTCCAACCTGGCCTTGGACACTTCCAGGGATCCAGGGGCCTCCCCACCCTCCCATGGAACAATTCCTTCCCAATATCCCATCTATCCCTACCTTCAGGCAATGGGAAGCCATTCCCTGTGTCCTGGCTTTATCCACCCGTGTGAAAAGTCTCTCTCCCTAATTTTTATAAACTCCCTTCAAAGTCAGGGAGGGGAATTCATGTCCCTAGCACCACACTGCCGATATTTCTGATATTTTCTCACCAGTCTTTGTGACAAACCACCCTGGGCTGCCGGACCAGCATCCTTCCCACTATCCCAGCATCCTCAACCTCCCAGGGCTGGGAATTTGGTCCGCAAATCCCGGGGATGACGCTCCAACGAGTGACCGCTCCATGCGCAGCCTCATCCCTCCCTGCACGTCATTCCCCCCTCACTAAATCGCGTTACAGAACTGAGCTGTCATCATCCCCCCCCTCCAACGCCGCTCCCCGAAGAACCAAACACCCGGGGGAGAACAGCTCCTCTCCCCGAATTAAATTACAACCTCCGCGTTATCAGCCACAATTTATTCCCACCAACTTTCGGCTGGCCTCAATTAAATCCTGCCAGCCCGGCGAGGGGGAGAGGGGATGGAGGCAACGGCGGCTGCTGAGCCTTTTAATTACTTTCTAAATGCGCTCGCTGCAAAAATGTATCGAAGTGTAGCGGGGATTTTGACCTCGTAACATAAATGAGCCCGACGTGACTCGCAGCTAATTACCTTCATTAGCGGCAGCGAGCCACGCAGGATCGCGGCGTTTAACAATAGAGCCGCTGTTGGCAGGAGGGAAAAGCAGCGGAGCGGGGCAGGAGGGCACGGAGAGGCACCAGGGATCAGCCCCGAGGGTTTGGGGGGCTCTGGAGTTAATTGGGGATTCTCCCCTTCACCCGGATTGCCACCCGGAGGAAAAGCTGTTGCTCGCAATATTAACTCGGGGGCATGCCCAGGGGGAAGGTGGAGGTGCAGCAGCCTCCCCCCAGCACAGGAGGAATACTCTCATTGATATCCCTTCAAATTGCCACAATTAGCGTTAATTACAAGGCGGAAAAAACCCCCATGAGCGCGTCTTGTTTCAGGGTGGGGGTGTCAGGCTTTGTCGTGGGGACCCCGTGATGGAGAAGTGGCAGCGGGATGGGTTGATCCTCGCAAGCTTTGAAGCGTGACAGCGGCTGCCTCTCCCCCATCCTCCCTCCTTCTCTCTCCCCCATCCTCCCTCTCTCCCTGTTCCCTCTCCTCCGCCCGCTCCAGCGCCCCGGAGCTGCCCCCGTGCCAGTCATTACTTAAACCTTTATCCCCAGCAACCTCCTGCCTGCCTCGAAAATCCAAACTCTCCCGCCCGTAATTCCTTCCCCTCGCGTAATTTCCCCCCGCTCCGAGCTGACATTTAATGGGCACAAGTGGAATTTCGCAGGGAAGAGCGCGGCCGGCACCCACTGAGCAGCCCCACGGAGGCTTCCCCCGGTCACCCACCCCATCCCTGCCTCCCGAGGGGTTCCCGAAAGCCAAACCCCGCTCCCCGATGTCGCGGCGCTGCCCGGTGACAGCACAGCCCCGATGCCAGGGAATGCCACCCTCCACCCAACACCTCCGTGTTTGCCTTCGCCGCTCCAGCAAAGGTCAGGGCTCCTGCTCCGCGCGGCACAGCTCATCCCAAAATCAACAGCCGCGCTTGATGGGATCAGCTGTGCCAGGAGGAGAGCCGGGAAGGGGGAAACCAACCGGGCGAAGGGTGACAGCCACCTCCGGCGTGTCCCTGACAGGCGACACGGCAGGAGAGCGCTGCCACCCCGCTGCCCGGCGGTGACAGGCAGCTGTGACAGCCAGCGCCGCTCCTGAGTGGCACCCGCGCACCTCGGAGCTGACGGGGACGGCGGGGCTGCCTTGGCCGTGGCGCCCTCGCTGCCCCCGCTGCCATCCCGGCAGCTCCGCCGTGAATTCCGGCTGTTTCCCAGCTGGGAGCTGGGGTGCCTGGGCATGTCCTGCATGGAGAAAAGCACCTAGAGCTTCCCTATTTCGTTATTTCGGGGTTCCACCCTCCTTGGGGTGGGCGGTGATGCCCTTAGAGAGCCCCAAACCCTCACCAAGGACACCTGGAGCATCTTCCAGGGATGGCAGCGGTGCCGAACCACGTGGATGGGGACCGTGTTTTGTCACAATTGCCTCTTCCTCATCTCCTGGCCCCTTTCTGGATCCCAGGGAATCGGTGTGAGCACGTTATCCATCATGGAGACAGCCTGATAAACAAACCCTCCTCCTCCTACTACAGCAAACATCGGGAGACGTTCACATTATGAATGGGACGGAAAAAATCGATGGAAGTGGACTTGGAAAGAATCCTGGGATGAGTCACTGCAAAGCCAGGAGAAGGCCAGGAGGCTTTGCACTTATCCCAGACATCCCAGGCTGCCACCAAAATGCTCCCAGGGTGGGTGAGTCCCATGGAGAGATTAAGGGGAGACACCGGGTTGGAGCCTCTTCCCACAAGAGTTCAACAACAAAAGAGGTCCAGGATCAGGAATATCTCTACCACCGGGCAAAAATCCCAGTCTGGAGCTAAATAATATCCATGGAATGGTTTGGGTGGGAAGGGACCTTAAAGGTGATCTCATCCCACCCCTGCCATGGGCAGAGACACCTTCCGCTGTCCCAGGCTGCTCCAAGCCCCGTCCAACCTGGCCTTGGGCACTTCCAGGGATCCAGGGGCAGCCACAGCTTCTCTGGGCACCCTGTGCCAGCTCCAGTGACAGAGCTGCAATGTCTCAGCCTGTGGCAGTTCCAGGAACACTGTCCCAGTGTCTCCCCACCATCCTGAGTTTACTTCCCGCGTGGTCCCAGCTGGGAGCCGAGCACCCCAGGGAGATGTTCTGCAGCAGAGGTCCCTTCGTGAGACACCTCAGGCCCTGCTCATGCTGCTTTTAGGGCCGAAATAGGATGGGAGAGATCCTTGAGCAGCTTTCCCTCTCCAGGACATAAATCCATGCAGGATTCGAGCTACGAAGGGAGTTACTGCTGCCTCCGTCAGTGCACGTGGCAAATATTCCACATGGAATTTGATCCGGTGGGAAGTGTCCCTGTCCAGGCGGGGGGTTGGAATAGGATGGTCTTTAAGGTCCCTTCCAACCCTGTGGATCACAGCCAGGTCCAGTGGGTGGAAGGATGATCCAGGATGGATCCAGCAGGATGAAACCAAGCCTGAGCCAGAGCTGAGGGGATCATCCGAAGCAGGAGCTGTTCCCAGAGCATCTCTCCAGTAAGGAAAGAGCCCCTTCCTAATCCAGGCAGTTCCGCTTCCCGGTGTGACAATCCCACTTATCCAGCTCAAATGTCACGTTCAGCTGGCTTAAAGCCTCGCGTCGAGATCTCCCCCCCACCAATTCCCAGCCTTGCAGGCTCAATTAGGCTTATCCAGACAAAGCTGTGCCCTCCGACTCCGCTGCCGGAGTGGGAAGCCCTCCGGAGCCTCGCTGCCAGCTGTGGCCAGCTGTGGCTGCAGGGAGCTGCCAGCTGTGCTGCCAACACAGCCGGGGAGTGCTCCTGCCATGGCTCGTGCAGGGCGGGTTCAGGGAGGAGAGAAGCACTGGTGGTCCCCAAGAAAGGAGGTTCCCTTTGGGAAGTCCCCTCCTAGAGGCGGTTGGGGCTGGGACAGCATCAGGGAGAAATGTCCCCTCACAAAGCCACCCCCAGCACTGGGAATGGGATGGCCACGCAGAGGGGGCATGGTCTGGATGGCACTTGGTGCTTCCCCACGTCACCTTCAACACCAGTGTCATATCCTTGGTGCTTTCCAGCAGAAAGGTTGGATTTAGGGCTCCAGGATTCCCACCCTGACCCACTGGACGTTATCCTGGATCCCTGTCCACCAAACCCACCCGAGCTCAGCCCTTCGGGGGCCCTTTCACAGACAGTTCAGGAGCTCTGGTGGCATCTCAGCGCTTGTCACTTGTCCCTGGTTGGGATCCCACTCGTGCTCAACACCATAAACTGCAAATTCCTCGCTCACAAAGCCAAGAGGAAGAGGCAGGACAGGAATTCAGGAGAATCCCCCCAGGGACACGGCCAGAGCAGCACCACAGTGGATGTGATGGAATTGTCACACAGGACTGGGCAGGGAGGGGACGTCCCTGGAGACCACATTAAGCCAGTTGTTCTACAGCCTCCTCGTGAGGGACAGCTGTGATCTCTGCTCCCGGGGACAGGGAACGGCTGGAGCTGTGCCGGGGAGGTTGAGGTGGAGATCAGGGAAAGGTTCTTCCCCCAGAGGGTGCTGGGCACTGCCCAGGCTCCCCAGGGAATGGGCACGGCCCCGAGGCTGCCAGAGCTCCAGGAGCGTTTGGACAGCGCTGCCAGGGGTGCCCAGGGTGGGGTTGTTGGGGGGTCTGGGCAGGGCCAGGAGCTGGATCAGTGATCCCTGTGGGATCCTCCCAGCTCAGATATTCCACGATCCTGTGATTCCCCCATCTGGATTTGTGCTGCTGGAGAAAGAGGCTCCTTCAGCAGCTCCCTCCAGCCCTCCTGCTCTGTGAAAATCCATTCCCATCAGGACAAAGGGATGTTAAAAATCAGAGGGAAGCATCCAAACCCGCTCCCGAGCCGGGCCAGGGATGACTCAGATGGGAACGTGCTCCTGCCAGGAGCAGCAAGGCTGTGGAAAAAAATCATGGAGAGACAGCCAGGGAGGGACGCAGCCTCGCTGGGCTCCCGTCACCCATCTCCAGCTGACAACAACAATGTATTTTGTGTTTCCATGCTTAGGGAAATAATTCCCCAGCAATCCAGAGCATCTGGGTGCTGCTCCCACAGGGGGAAAAGGGAAGAGGGATTTTTAGAATAGCCCATAGGGATGGGATGCTGTGGAGAACTCAGCTGTTGAACCACCACAAGGATGGGGACAGAGAATCCTTGGGATGCAGGGTGGGTTTGGAGCAACCTGCTCCAGTGGGAGGTGTCCCTGCCCACGGAAGTGGATGAGCTTCAAGCTCCCTTCCAGCCCAAATCATTCCATGATTCTGCTCCCTACGAACAAACGTCTGCCCCGCTTGGCATGACTCCCACGCGGATGTGGATCCTGCGAGGACCAAACGTCTCCGCTGATGCCGAAACCTCCCGGCAGGGATCAACCAGCTGGGGAAACCCAGCTCCCATCCAACATTCCCAGCCAGGGAAGTCAGAGGGAAATGAGAGGAGACACCTCTCCGGCAGCGTTAGTCACTTGCCAGCCCATCACCTGCCATCGCATCGCGCTCCGGCGGTGCCACGTTCCATCAGGATGTCACACCACGGGATGTAATCCAACACGGAGGCGTGAGGAAAACTAATCCAAGGAGACGCGGCTGGGCGGGCTGGGAATGGGGTTTGCTCCGTGGTTTCTGCTCTGTTGGTCCGGGCTGCAAGTTGGGCTCAGACAATTCCATGTGGGAAACAGCAAGGCAAAAATCTGCCTCGCTCCGGGCAAATCCAGAGTCGGGTATTGGAAATCTCTGGGAATTGTCTGCCAGCAGAGCTCCTGCCAGGCCCCACTGCCCCCAGAGCCAGAGGGAGAGGAGGGAAAGGATGGCAGGAGGGGCTGGGGGGGGGCTCCGGGG
>VZTF01002167.1:549591-560996 GCA_013397755.1 Cnemophilus loriae
AAAAGCCGAGCGAGTTGGAAGCGTTTAATGCAAATCCCTTTAGGTGTCAATCCCGCCTGAATGGCTCATCCCCGCCTGCTCGGTGGGATCAGTCAAACGCTTATCACCGGCTTTGGGGGGGGAAAAATAGAGGGTTTCAACAGGCGCTGAAAAACAGGAGCAGACACCGCGACAAAGAGCCCGTCACTCCTCTCAGGAGGCGGCGGGGAGGGCAGGGACTGGCAGCGGGGGGATGCGGGAGGGTGTGGATGTTGTAGGATTTCCACACAAAGGTGCCCGTTGAGGACGCGGTTTTGCCCTGCTGGGATGTCCCGGGGTGATTTGGTGGCTGGAAGAGCAGGATGTGCTGGGAGAAGATGGGATATGAGGATGGGCACGGTGGGATCCGTCCAGGGAGCAAAAATCCAGTGTTCACAGGGCTGTGATGCTGCTGGAATAGGGCTCATTCCAAAAGGGACACCCCAAACCATTCCCCAGCCCCTGGCCGCGCTCATCCTCCATTCCCAACTCTTAGAAAAACCTGGAAATTGAGTAAGCAACAACTTCCCCTGCAGGCATTTGTTGTCACTTCCATTCTTGTTGCCATTAAAAAAAAAAAAAATTAAAACGGGTTTAATTTAAAATTTAAGCACAAGGCAGGAGCTGCCCCTGCAGCCGCTGGAGCCAGGTGATGTTTTATTCACCGCTTTGCTCCTCGCCAGCACACACCAATTTCCACACAAGCCTTGCTCCTAAAGGAAGGGAAATAGAGTGGGAGAAAAAAAATTTTAAAATCCTCTCATCGGTATTTCAGCCGCAAAGGATTAAAGATCGCTGCTGCCTGGCTGGGAGCGCGCAGCCCCGGCCGGGATTCAGCCCTGAAGATTTATGGCTTTTGGAGTGGTTTAATTGCACAATATTCCCGATTAAATCAGAGCAAGGAGCAGGTGAAAGATACTTTAGCCGTGGGCAGGCGGCTCCAGCAGCATCCATTGGAATGGCAGAAAAAAAGGAGGAAAGCCCTCAGATCCTCTCTGGCATTTTTAAATGCGAGAATTATGGAATGATTTGGTTGGAAGGGAGCTTGGAGATCGTTTTATCGCAACCCTGCCATAGGCAGAGACACCTCCCACTATCCCAGGCTGCTCCAAGGACACTTCCAGGGATCCAGGGGCAGCCTCAGCTGCTCTGGGCACCCTGTGCCAGGGCCTCCCCACCCTCCCAGGGAACAATTCCTTCCCAATATCCCATCCATCCCTGCCCTGTGGCAGTGGAAGCTGTTCCCTGTTCCTGTCCCTCCTTGCCTTTACCAAAGCCCCTCCCCAGAACTTCTGCCACTTCTCCCTTCCTGTTCCCATATTGGCACGTAGATGGCGAAATCCGACCCTTTTCTTCAAGGATTCCCAAACAAACCATAAAAAACACCCCTGGCTAAGGAGTCTGAGCATTCCCAAACAGGTTTGGAGAGCTGGGATTAAAACCAGCACAGCTGGATCTGTCTCAGCCAGGAAAGGAGGCACCAGGTCACCTTCGACACCGGGATAAACACACAGCTCGCGTGCCCGGTGCCCTCCCACATCCCAAACCCCTGTGCAGCGAGGATGGCGCCAGCTTCTTTAGGATTTTCAGGATTCAAGGCAAGACCAGTGGATTTTTTGGAACCTGCCTGAGCAGCTGAAATCCCTTCCTTCTCCACCCGAACCTGACCAAGCTCCATACAATGCTGGGGTTGATACAAAAAACAATAAACACAGAATATCCTCCAGATGTTCCACTTATCCTCCTCATTCCCATAAAGAGGCAACAATCCCTCCTTCCCTCGGCCCGAGGAAAAGCAGCTCCTTCATATCAAAGCCTCGGCAGTTAAATATTTATCCAAGTGCCTGTCCCCACTTCCCTGGATGCCTGAATTTCCAGGCTCGAGTCTGACTGATCTATTATTCTCTTTTCCAAGCACAAAGTGGAACTTTTTTATTACAGCTGCAAATTATAAAGCTGGCAAATTCTTTGAAGGGAGTTCGAGCCAAACAGGTTTTCCCCCCTGCCTCCTCTCCTCCTCCTGGGATTCGAGACGGGGCTGCAGGAACAAAACTGGGAGCAGACACGGGTGGGAAGGAGCTGGAAGAGGTAATTGCCAGGATCCTGGAGCTGGAGCTGTTTCTCATTAAGCCCCTTCTGTTTTCTTGGTTGCCACCGTTACGTTCCTTTGAGGGCCACGCCAGGGCAGTGAGGGTGAGCCGAGGCCAGCCGGGGCTGGTGGGGTTGAGTCTCCTTTGGATGGAGATGATTCCACAGGGATTCAGCCTCTGGGGCACCCTGAGGGGGTTTCCCCACCCCAGACAACACAACCTCAGCCAGGTGGGGCAGATCCGCCACCAAACTGGACAATCTTGGAAGGGTTTGGGCAGGAAGGGACCTTAAAGTTCATCCAGTGCCACCCCTGCCATGGACNCACAGGCCCTGGAAGGGGCTCTGAGGTCTCCCTGGAGCCTTCTGTTCTCCAGGTGAACCCCCCCAGCTCTGCCAGCCTGGCTCCGGAGCAGAGGGGCTCCAGCCCTCGGAGCAGCTCCGTGGCCTCCTCTGGACTCTGAGGAGCACTCCCTGCTTTTGGTTTTCATCCCATTATTGCCCAGGAGCCCCCTGGAGCGCTTGGCCAACCCAGCACCTGCTTGGGCCACCACGGTGGGACAGGGGTGGGCTGGCAGGAGGGTGGCAAGAGGCTCCCACCAACCCCTTGAACCGCAAAGGCGTGAACACAGGAGCTGCTTCCTGACTTTCCTGCACAGCCCCAGCTGGAAGAGAGAGATCTGGGAAGAGCTCGGGCTCTGCCATGACCGACAGCGGTCAATCCCTCTCCTGGGACTGCCCACAGCCCCTGCCCTCTCCGTGCCCTCTCTCCCACCTGGGCAGCCCGGGGGCAGCGCACCAGGCACCAGGAATGCTGTGCCACCTCTCCCAGGACGTTAATCCTTATCTAAATTCATCCTCACGCTCGTCTGGCTTTGAAAGGAGCCTCAACTCCTCATTAAAGGACACGGTGAGAAGTTTCTCCTCGGAGCTCGGTAAAGCTCCAGCGCCTCTGGATGGAGTAGCAGGGCCGTAATTAACATTAATGACGCTCCTGAGGAGCGCCACAGCCCGGAGCAGCGGGATGATTCCAGCACGGAGCCAGGTTGGTACGGGGGCCACTCATCACTGTCACCTCGCGGTGAGCAAGCCATCCTTTGAGGGAGCTGGACACATTCCAGGAGCTGTGCACAGCTCCACAGCCCTGGCTCACCGGCAATGGCAGCGAGATTAATCAGGGGGATGATTTGGAAGCACAGGGAGAGATGCTGCTCGTTTTGCTCTCCAAATTCCCGCACTTCCACACTCTCCCCCTTGCAGAAGTTCCAGGCTGGGGCTCTGTTTCCAGGATAAATAACACAGCGTGGAGATCATGGAATCGCAGGATCCTTTAGGTTGGAAAAGACCTTTGGGATCACGGAGTCCACCCATGCCACTCACGTTCCCAAGCACCACGTCCACACAGGCTTTAAATCTCCCCAAGGATGGGGGACTCCAGCACTGCCCTGGGCAGCTGTGCCAGGGCTGGACCACCCTTTCCAGGAGGAATTTTCCCAGTATCCAACCTCATCCTCCCCTGGCACAGCCTGAGGCCGTTCCCTCTCCTCCTGTCCCTGTTCCCTGGGAGCAGAGCCCGACTCCCCCTGGCTGCCCCCTCCTGTCAGGGAGTTGTGCAGAGCCACAAGGTCCCCCCTGAGCCTCCTTTTCTCCAGGCTGAGCCCCTTTCCCAGCTCCCTCAGCTGCTGGGGCTGCAGACCCTTTCCCTAGCCCCGTTCCCTTCCCTGGACACGCTCCAGCCCCATTCCCTTCCCTGGACACGCTCCAGCCCCTCCATGTCCTTCTTGTCATGAGGAACCCAAAACTGACCCCGAGATTTGAGGTGAGTCACAGGGGACGGGCACTGCCCTGCTCCTGCTGCCACCCCAGGGCTGGCACAAGCCAGGTGCCAAGTGCCCACCTTGGGAAGAGGCTCCACATGGGTTATTCCCACGTCCTGCTGCATCCACCTGCTCTGCAAACATCAATCTCCTGCTCATCCCCGGCGCCAGGAGCCCACCTGCCTTTCCAAAGCTGGGGAATGTCAGAGGAGCCGCCCGGACGCCGCTCTCCCGAATCCCGCCCGTGCGGAACATCAAACAATCGATCCGCCAGCTGGATGGGAATCGCTACAAGGGGAAACATCATTATCGTCAAGGTTGCAGAGCAGCAGAATTAATGACCCATCAGGGCCTGTTTAGGACCAGCTTAAATGATTAGATCTGAGGCACAGTCTAAGCACGGGCTGCTCGGTGGGGTGGGGATGGCGGAGAAGACCTCTGCTCACGGGTTTTTGGGAGTCTGGGATTCAGTTTTTCACCTCTCTGCCCTCTGCTCATGGGTTTTTGGAGGTCTGGGATTCAGTTTTTCACCTCTCTGAGCTCTGCTCCCAGGTTTTTGGAGGTCTGGGATTCAGTTTTTCACCTCTCTGCCTCCATGGATCCAGTTGGGTGCTAGACTTGGCCAAGTGCCATGGGAAATATCCCGCCCTCGGGAATTTGTTATGCGGGATGGAGAAAAACACCCACAGGACAGAAAGCATCCAAGGTTAAGAGTTGGAAATAATACAAGGAAAAAGGAAAAGAAGAAAACGGGGTTGTGCTCTATCACCAGTCCACATCTGAACTTCACATCTGACTTCACCCAGCCGGGAAATCCTCATCCCAGTCCGGAAACATCCCACCAAAAAACCACCTTGGCACCAACGGGGCTAAAGGGAAGGAAATCAACCCTCAGCAGGCTTTGAACCAACAGGTTTTTCCACCGGGAAAACATCCATGCCTGGAATGTCGCTGCAACAACACAGGATGAGGAGAATTCATGGAAAATTCAGCCAAAATCCAGCTGCCTTGAGCTGGAGGAGCCTCCTCCCAGCCCAAACCTGACCTAGGTGCACCACAAAAATGTCCCATCCCATCCAGCAGCTGCTTCCCACTGGAGCTCAGCACGTCCGCGGGGCTCAGCCCGGTCGGGTCACGCTCCGATCCGCCCTCTCCAGCTGCTTCCCACAGGATGTTCCTTGAGGGCCACGGAGTTCATGGATCTGGCCAGACAGCAGCGTGGCAGAAGGAGCCACAGCTGGGAAGCAGATGAGGGGTTGGGCGCAGCTCCCCTTCACAAGGGTGGGTCAGGGGACGGGTCTAAGGAGGGGTCCAAAGATGAAGGATGGGTCTAAGGACAGGCCTGAAGATGAAGGAGGGGTCTAAGGATGGGTCCGAGGATGAAGGATGGGCTCAAAGATGAAGGATGGGTCTAATTAAGGGTCCAAGGACGAAGGATGGGTCTAAGGATGAGTCAAAGGACAAAGGATGGGTCAAAAAAGGAAGGATGGGTCAAAGAGTGGGTCTAATGAAAGGTCCAGGGATGAAGGATGGGTCCGAGGACAGGTCTAAAGATGAAGGATGGGTCAAAGAGTGGGTCTAATGAAAGGTCCAGGGATGAAGGATGGGTCCAAGGACAGGTCTAAAGATGAAGGATGGGTCAGAGTGGGTCTAATGAAAGGTCCAGGGATGAAGGATGGGTCCAAAGACAGGTCTAAAGATGAAGGATGGGTCCAAATATGGGTGAAAGGATGAAGGATCTGTCTGAGGATGGGCCAAAGCACAAAGGATGGGTCTAACGAGGGGTCCGAGGATGAAGGGTGGGTCCAAGGATAGGTCTAAAGATGAAGGACAGGTCTGAGGATGGGTCTAAGGATGAAGGGTGGGTCTAAGTACAAAGGAAATGTCTAAGTACAGGCCAAAGGATAAAGGACGGATCAAAGAAGGGAGGAAGGGCCAAAGGATAAAAGATGGTTTGAAGGACAGGTCTAATGAGGGGTCCAACGATGAAGGGTGGCTTCAAGGACAGGTCTAAAGATGAAGGACGGGTCTGAGGATGGGTCTAAGGATGAAGGGTGGGTCTAAGTACAAAGGAAAAGTCTAAGTATGGGCCAAAGGACGAAGGATGGGTCTATGGAATGGTTCCAGGGTTAGTCCAAGGACAGGTCTAAAAATGAAGGATGGGTCTAAAGATGGGTCTGAGGATGATGGATGTGTCTAAGTACAAAGAAAAGGTCTAAGTACAGGTCAAAGGATAAAGGATAGGCCAAAGGACAAAGGCCAGGTCTAATGAGGGGTCCAAGGATGAAGGACAGGTTCATGGGCAGGTCTAAAGATGAACAACGGGTCCAAGGATGGGTCCAAGGATGATGGGTGAGTCTAAGTATAGGCCAAAGGATAAAGGATGGGCCAAAGGCCAGGTCTAATTAGGGGTCCAAGAATGAAGGACAGGTTCATGGGCAGGTCTAAAGATGAACAACGGGTCCAAGGATGGGTCCAAGGATGATGGGTCAAAGGACAAAGGACATGCCAAAGGCCAGGTCTAATTAGGGGTCCAAGAATGAAGGACAGGTTCAAGGGCAGGTCTAAAGATGAAGGATGGGTCTAAGGATGGGTCCAAGGATGAAGGGTGGGTCTAAGGATGGGTCCAAGGATGAAGGGTGGGTCTAAGTCAAGGCCGAAGGATGAGCCAAAGGATGGGTCTAAGGGTAAAGACCACCAGGACACCCCAGGGCAGATCCTGCCTCCAGAGATCCACTGGACACCCCTTCCAAGGGTTAACACACGCCCTTAACGAGCCAGACTTTTGTTCCCCAACTACTGGGTTTTTAAGGCCTCCCATTCCGAGTTTGTTCCTTTCCCGGCTCCTGGCTGATGGATAATCATTAACTGCCCGTGAGAGACTCCAACGGCCCGTGGAATTCATGAGGTATTAAATGGGCAGTATATTATCAGCCACTCTCAATGTTTTGTTTCCGTTTCAGGACCATTCCTGAGATGTTTATGGATTGGGGATTTATGGAAGTCAGGGGATCTTTTCAGGAGTAATGTTCCGTACCTCGGAGTTACGGTCACCAGCTGGAGACTCCATGCAGATAATTGGAGGCTGGGAGCTCCAAAAAAAACCCCAAACTTAACCCCTGCCTCAGAAGGTCTTGGCACACAGAAATGATGGATTAAACGCTGGGAATAAGATCCGAAACACAACATTCAAAGGAGTTTATGAGCTGTCATCGGGAATCAAGCGGTACACGGTGGCCTTGCTCCGGAGGGGACCCGGTCGCTGCTGCTGCTGTCACAAATAAATGGTGGTGTTTTATTTTCTGTCTGTGCCGAGGTGGAAGAATCCGGGGGGAGCAGCCCCGGAGCACCCTGAGGGCTCAGCTCCATCAATCCCGACGCACAGCTCGTGGGGAGAGAGCTTCTCCCTTCTGCCAAAGCCACCCCTGGCTCCCCAGCGCCCGCTTCACCCCACCCTGAGCTGGGGAGGAGATAAAGGGACTGGGGACTGGGGACAGGACACAGGGAACGGCTTCCCACTGCCAGAGGGCAGGGATGGATGGGATATCGGGAAGGAATTGTTCCCTGGGAGGGTGGGGAGGCCCTGGCACAGGGTGCCCAGAGAAGCTGTGGCTGCCCCTGGATCCCTGGAAGTGTCCAAGGCCAGGCTGGATGGGGCTTGGAGCATCCTGGGATAGTGGAAGGTGTCCCTGCCCATGGGACAAGATGGTCCTTAAATGTCCCTTCCTGCCCAAACCCATAAATCAGCCTGACGGACACCAGCTTCTCTCCTGGGAGGGTTTCAGGAGGCTCCTTGCAGAGAACAGGCAGGGTGAGGGTAAATCTCGACCCCAAACCACCCCAGGGGTCCCACCCAGCACTTGGGATCCTCAGGAGTGGCCTCAAACTCTCGGCTCTCCGAGTGCAGCCCCTCCTTCCATGCTGGAACAGGACACGGGGAACAGAAAGCCTCAATCCAAAGCAACCCAAGAGCCCAGGGGCACAACTAAAACCGGACGGGGTTGATGAGGGAAGGCTCCAAATCCTCTTCCAAGGATGAGCTCCCTCCTGCAGGAAGCACAGAGGACTCGGACACTGGAAGTGTGACATTAAAAAAAAACCATCCTCAAATTCCATGGCCACGGCCATAAAATAGCAATTAGCTGAGAAGAGCCCAAACATTTTTCAATTTTAATCCACTTTTTATCTGTGCCAGGCATTTTCCACCTCATCCAGCCTAATAAACAGCTCCCACTCCAGCAGGGCTGTGCTGGAAAAAACGAGGGAAAAAAGAAGAAGCTGCCTCTTTAACGCACTAATTACAATCCCGAGCCGCTAATGGGATTAGCAGGCAGGATTTAGTGGTTGTCTCCTGCAAAATCATTAAGTGCCATTAGAGAAAATGAACTTCCCTGCTTCTCCGAGAGGTTTTCGGGAATCCGGATCCAACCCGGCGCAGCGGCCCCTGGAGCACAACGGGGCCCTGTCAATATTGGCTCTTTCCTTGATTAATTCCTTAATCAGGAGTTGAAATTGCCCAGCACCACTGGGAAGGGAGGACTGGAGACGCTGGGAAGACTGGATGCAGTCAGGCAAGGAACAAAGGAATCATGGAATGGTTTGGGTTGGGAAACACCTTAAAGCTCATCCAGTTCCACCCTCACACCTTCCAGTATCCCAGGCTGCTCCAAGCCCCGTCCAGCCTGGCCTGGGACATTCCAGGGATCCAGGGGCAGCCACAGCTTCTCCAGGCACCCTGTGCCAGGAAGGCGGAGAGCGATGAAGGCAGAGGAGACATCACTGTTTGTGTCACCCCAATGTGCGACATTTCCATCTCCACGCCCCTCCCCGCTCCTTCCCTTTGCAGGGAATTCCAGGCATCCCATCCCCACACTGGGGAATCGGTGGCCACAAGCTCTGATGGTGCCCAAACCTGGCCCCAGCTCCACGCCAGGGTGACCATGGGTGCTGGAAGGTGTCCCTGGGCTTGGAATGAGACGAGCTCTAAGGTCCCTTCCAACCCAAACCTTGATTCCTTTGATCCTTGCCTGACTGCACCCAGTTTTCCCAGTGTCTCCAGCGCGCCCTTCCTGGTGGTGCCAGGCAACTTTAACTCAGGATCATCGGGGAATATCCAGTGACCACCCTGGGGATCAAACAGGGGAAGCTTTGCCCTCAGTGAGACCTTCTCCAGCTCAGGGCAGAGCGTGGACTGGGGGCTGGAATGCCGACAAAAGCAGGAGCAGGGAGAGGCTGCTCCCCGGGAATGCGGGGACGCTCCTGGGGACACGGGGGTGCTCCTGGGGACACGGGGACGCTCCTGGGGACACGGGGACGCTCCTGGGGACACGGGGGTGCTCCTGGGGACACGGGGACGCTCCTGGGGACACAGGGGTGCTCCTGGGGACATGGGGACGCTCCTGGGGACACGGGGGTGCTCCTGGGGACCGACCAAAGCAAACACTTTTTTTCCGGTGCCTAAGCACGAGGGCGAGGGTGGCCTTCCAGGAGGCATTTTCCAGCTGAAACGGTTTCATTTCCAAAAGCTAAATGCCTTTGGAGACCAAAAATTCCCAGCTCAGGGGAGAGGAGGGTGGATGATCACCCTCATTTCGTGCAGAGACTGCAGCCACAGCCCGGGGGACGAGTGACACCGCGATGCCGATGCCACCAGACACATCTGCCACCCCCAAACCCACTCTGGGCCCCTCTGCCCCAACAAGGGGAGCTCCAGGTCTGGCACTGGGAGCATCTCCGTGGGTTTAACCCTTCCCGTGTCCCAGCTGGAGCTGCCAAAACATCATGGACAGGCCGGAGGGTCCGCGCCGTGCCAGGGCATCCACGCTCCCTCCGCATCCCTCAGGGGACTCTTCTCGGGATTCCGGCACGCCTTCTTTATCCTCAAGAGCCCCACATTTTGGGACAAAAAGAGCAGTTTGTCCCGGGATCCTGTTTTGGGCGGCCAGCGTGAACCAGCTCCGTCCCCACGCGTCCTCAGGGAGAGGAGATGATGTCCCAAGGTGGCCACCGGTCCCCTCTGCCACCGCACGCCGTGGCAGGACAAGGGTTTTCCACCAAAAGGGGTGGAAAGGGGTGGAAAAGGAGCGCGGCCGTGCCAGGGAATCCTTTCCCTGCACAGCAGCAGCCTCTGCCGGCTCCGCAGCCGCAGAGCAGGAGCAGCGGGATTGTGGCGGAGCCTGGAGAGCGCGCCCCGAGCAGCGCCAGGGGTGGAAAAGATCCCCGGGGGGGTCTCCAGAACAGAAACTGCCCTGTCCAGAAGGATTTCTGACTCCATCTATCCGCTCTTCAGCTGGAAGGGGATTATTCCCATCTCTCTCCAGCGTGCGCTCACTCCCCGCCGAGTTCTCACGGCCGTGCAGCAGCCGGAAAATCCAGCGCTCCCATCCCGCATTCCGGCACTCCAGGGCTTTGCCAGCCGACAATCCTGGAGCCCCTGGGTGCTCCCCATCCCCCCCCAAAATGAGATCCCGGGGGAGCAGAACCGACGCCATCCCACAGCATCCCCGCTGCAAGGAGCAGCAAAAAGGATTCCCCACGTGAAACCTCCAAACGAGACATCGACATTCAGGGATAAAAGCCCTTTTTCCAAGGCGCTGGGATGAGGTTTATCCCCCCTCCCAGCACGCACCAGGCACCCGGGGCACCACTTACTTGGGGGTGTGCGCCTCATCCACGCGGTGCCCCAGCTGGAACTCGTGGGATTTGCTCCGGTGCAGCGCCGTGAATCCCGGGATGAGGTGGATCAGCTTCCGCGACGAGGGCGGGGGCGTCCCGGGGGGCTTCAGTTTGTTCCTGCGGCGCACGGGCGGGGTCCCCGGCGGCGTCATGGTGGTGACGATGTTGGGGGTGCGCGGGGGGGTGTGCGCGGCGTGGCGCTGCCGGGGGGACGGCGGCAGGGAGCGGTGGCCGGACTCCAGGGGTGGGCACAGCCCCGGGTGGCCCTCCACGGTCAGGCGGTCCACGTGCGTGTACATGGGGCCGTGGGACGAGCTGGCGTGGCAGTGGTGCTGCCCGCACTTGGGCTGCACCTTGGGGCTCAGATGCGTCCTGCCCCAGGGCCCCGGCTCCGGGGGGCATCCGGGGCTGTTCTCCTTGCCCGGCTCCGTGCTGGGCCACTGGATGGTCCAGTCCTGCTTGGAGAGGCTCCCACCTGGAGAGAGCACAGAGACACGGCCATGCGGTGGGGCAGAAGCTGGGAATTCCCTGCTCAGCCCTCCTGGAGGTGTTGAAGATCCCATCCCTGGAAGTGTTCGAGGGCTGGATGGGGCTCGGAGCAGCCTGGTTTAGCGGAAGGTGTCCTTGCCCATGGAATGAGATGATCCTAAAGGTCCCTTCCCACCCAAACCACTCCATGATTCTGTGATTCTACCCTGGCACTGCATCCCAGCAGGAAGTTTCTCTGCATTACAGACTCATGGAATGGTTTGGGTGGGAAGAGACCTTTAGGATCATCCAGGTTCACTCCCTGCCATGGGCAGGGAC
>VZTF01002169.1:0-29545 GCA_013397755.1 Cnemophilus loriae
ATGTCGGATCTCCACGCGACTCTTTTTAAGAGCTGCCATGTTAGCTGTCCACGTGGCAAGGTGCCTGCCACTATCAGCATCGCCGTTCCTGGCAATATTAAAAAGTTTCTGTCCCACTGCCTGCTGGGCTTCTAATTGAAAGGTCAGACTAGACGGGAAATCTTTTACATGTGTGGACACCCAGTCCAGCAAGGCACTTAACTTAGCATCAGAAATGTCTGTGTTCTGCCAATGCAGCAGCCCCTCTACCTGCTCCAGGCTCCGTCTTTGTTCCAGGGATATTTTTCCTCCCATAATTCTTCTGCTGCTCACCTAATATAGGTGATGGGTGCGCGTTTGTGTTCCTTTCCTGAACTCTTCCTGGTCGACCCCAGTCCTGGTTCAGTGGAAGTTGCTACTGGTGCGATCCACGTCTTTCATCCCCTTTGATAAGTCCCATTTCGGGCAGCCATTCGTAGCAACGGGAAACGAAGACACACGGACCTCCTTGCTTGTCCCCAAGAAGATCGTTTATTCAAAGCAACAAAGGGGTTTTATTCCTTTCTCGAGCACCATATTTCCTTGCAGGGTACCGACCTATCCCACGTTGCCCTGTCAGCACACACGCCCTCTCAGTGCCCTTCTATGGGGTGATCACGCCCGTCAGCTTCCAGCAGGCTTCTTCTTGGAGGGGTCCCACCACGTGGCTCCCCCGAGGACAAGTCCAGACAAGCCTCTCTGAGCGGCCATGCGGTCCTTTGTTCTTTGTGCTGCCATGTGCTCTTTCAGAGGTGCGTCCCACACCCCGCAACTCCATCCCATCTCTTCCCACATGGTGGGGTGGTGTTTGCATGTCATCAGGCCTCCCTTTGTCACCATGACCTTTGAAAGTTGACAGTGACATCAACCAGTTCCCTCTTAAGCCCTGTCTGCGTCCCACCTGGTCTCAAAAGTGGTCCATGGTCATTCCTTCCTCCTCATTCCTTGAGTCCAGGCTCTGGTGCTGCACAGTGGAGCTAACAGGACAAGTCTGTGCTTCCTGGGAACTGCACTTAGTCTGTTCCCTGGAGCACGTGTCCATCTTGTTGGACCAGGGCTGTCGTCTGGAGCACTGCTGGAGTTACGGGCCTGCAGGAAGCTTCAGCCATACTTGCCTCTGACTCTTTGCAGTGACTGTCAGACATTCCTAGAATCACAGAACTATGGAATGATTTGGGTTGGAGGGGCCCTTAATGATCATCTTGTTCCAGGCACGGCAGGGACATTTTCAACTAAACCAGGTTGTTCAAAGCCCGGTCCAACCTGTCCTCGGACACTTCCAGGGTGGGGACACTCCTGTGAGCACAAACTAATCATTCCTAGGGCATTTTACTGATTTCCTTATCTGCCTGATTTTCCNGTTTCATGGTGAAGTCCCTGCTGGGAGGGAAATAAGAGATGTTCTTTCCACTTGACTTGTCTCCTAGTTCTTCAGCATTCAGTCCTGCAGGAACACAGCCAGTGAGCAGTTGCTGTTGTCTCATACCTGTGGTGCCTTCCCTACTTTTTGGTGCAAACGTGCACAGCAACTTCACCAAGAATTCCAAATGGCTTGTCTGTCAGCAGCGGTTCAGTTCTAAGGCATGTTGTGACCTCTTTTCTTCAGGAGCAGGCACGCAATCAGAAGTGCCGCCAGGTCACGTCTCCCAAGAGAGATGATGACTGTGGATTTCTGTTTTCTGCTACCACTTTGGTAAATGCTTCTTCCCCATCCTGCAGCACAGACATCAGTGGCTCTTAAGGTTGGATGTATTCTCTTATCGAACTTGGCTGTCTTAATTTTATTAATGGGCTTAGCAATTCCTTCCAGTTGCTGAGGAATGCTTCTTGCTGCTCCAGTGTGCTGACACTGTAGGAAATACTATAAAGCTGAACAGACATTTTTGGTTTGTGAGCCCACTTTAGTAGAGCCCTTTCTACTTTCAGTCCATCTACCAATTTAATCAGTGCTGCACTTCAGATATTAGCTGTTGCTCAATGCCATCTGAATATGGAAAGGGGGTGCAGGAGGCACCAGGTAGGGGCTGGGCTTTGGGGAGGATGCGTAGCCTGTAAGCAATGGCTGCTCAAGACTGAATAGCCATAAGTCAGCAGGCTCAGCTTGCTCCTTGCAAAAGGAATGCCTTAGTCCCACTTTGCTTAACCTTAGCACTCCACAGCCTTGTCACAAGTCAGTCCCATGTGCCCAACTGATGCGTGTGCCGCCCCGGGGAGCTGGGTTTGAGTAGCTTTGAGTGCCAAAGCTTGGTGCAGGCAAAGCCCTGCTCCTGCCAGCAGGTGAGGAAACTGGCTGGTAGGTAGGAGTCAGCGGCTCCCATGGTTTGGAGACCAGCAAGCAGGGCCGTGAAGAGAGAGCAGGGCTCGGCAGCTGCAGTCCCTCTCTTGGACCAAGTGGAATAGCCTCTGGCTAGGAGAGGAAGGAACCAGTGAGGATAACAGCCCTGTGTGACAGCTTGTGGCTCTGTGTTCCTTTGGATAGTCCTGGGTGGGACTGTTTGTTTGCTGTTCCTGGGCAGTTCCACCATGTGCTGGCTGCTCTGCATCCCCAGGGCATGTGCTGCTCCAGGGCTGCCCACATGCTTTCTGGACCAAAGTGCTGCTCTGGGGGTTTGAACTGCCCTGGAGCTGCTGAGCTTGTCGCCAGGCCCTATGTCACTGGCCTACCCACTGCCATTTGTTTCCCAGACCCTCTGTCTTCTTAATCTAATTAATTCAGTGGAAAGCTGAAAGGCAGTAGAGTTTCCACCAGGTCCTCAGGGGTCGACTTTTCATCCAGGTGCTCTGGGGGCCAAGAAGGCCAGTGGTGTCCTGGGGTGCATTGGGAAGAGCATTCCCAGCAGGTCAGGAAGTGATCCTGCCCTTCTGCCCAGCCCTGGTGAGGCACACCTGGAGTGCTTTGTCCAGGTCTGGACTCCTCAGGACGGGGGGGACCTGGAGTTCCTGGAGCAGGGCCAGCGGAGGCTGTAGAGATGAAGAGGGGCCTGGAGCATCTCCCTGCCGAGAAAAAGCTGAGGGAGCTGGGGCTGTTCAGCCTCGAGAGGAGACAACTGAGATGGGATCTCATTCTATAAGTCTGTAAGTGTCTGCAGGGAGGGCTCAGAGCAGGGCCCAGGCTCTGCTCGCTGAGGCCCAGCACTGGCACAAGAGGAATGGGCAGGAGCTGATGCCCAGGAAGTTCCATCTGGACATGAGGCAAAACTTCTTCCCTGGGCAGTGGCTGAGCCCTGAACAGGCTGCCCAGAGAGGGTGTGGAGTCCCCCTCACTGGGGGTGTCTCAGACCCATCTAGACATAATCCTGTGCCATGTGCTTTGGGATGGCCCTGCCTGAGCAGGGAGTTGGGACCAGATGAGCCACTGGGGTCCCTTGCAACCTGACCCATCCTGTGATTCTGTGATCCCCAGTGCTATCTGAGCTGCACCTGAGATACTGCTGTAGACAGAGGTACTCAGGTATTGGTGTGTCAGCCCTCTGTGCAAAGGCTCCAGGCATGAACCTTCCAAATTTCAGGTAAGATCACCCACACCTCTCCTGGGGTTTGCACCCTTTCCCTATTCCCACACACATGGATCTGGAAGGTGGGGTGTACGGGGAGAGGTGGGTACATGAGGACGAGCATATTTGCTGCAGACAGACAGTACTTCTGCAAACATCTACATACTGGATCTATGAAACGGGACTTCCAATGAAGAAAATTGAAAAGTGATGATCTAGTGGAATTTAAATCCTAATTATTTCAAAATGGAAAGAATGATATATTGTTCCTTGTGACATATCATCTTTTATATGTCATGGCCGGTGTGTATTCTCCTCTCCATCATAAATCACTGTAATAGGTACATGCTCTATTCAAGGAGCACACAGTGTCCGTTTCTGGGGGGTTTTTTTGAAGTGTATTGGGAGAATCTGAGTCTTGGATACAGCTCAACAAAATAGTTTCAAATGACAAATCTGTCCCAGTTTCGGCATTGTGTGCTGAATAGTTTTGTAGTGTTTCTCAGTGATACCAGGGCTGCGTGCCATCAGTCTTTCCTGTACAAAGATTTCTTAAGATAAAAAATTAAAATTCAGCTTTCTGAGCTTTCCCAAGCTGTAGTGCTGACAGAAGAGGTTCAAGAACTGCTCAGACAAATGAGAAGTGTCAGGTCTTCAGCATCAGCTGGAACTGGCGCATGAAGTCACTGAGCTGTTCTCCATTGTGTATAATGTATCACTTAAACCAGCTACCAGGGGATGTCAGCGGGAAGTGACAGTTTCCGAAAGGGACTCCAAGAAGAACCTGGGAAGTGATGATCCCAAAGCAGGCAACAAGCATGTGGAGAGGAGAAATCTGGTGGAGATGGTATGTTTGGATTTCCAAAACGCTTTTGACAACATCCCTCTATGGAAGCTCTAAGAAACAAAGCTGTTGTGAAATAAGGAGATGTTATTGATTAATTACTGTTTGAAAGAGAGAAAACAGAGGCTGGCAATAAAGGATCAGTTTGCAGGAGGAAGGAGAGTTACCCTGTGCATCTCCTCTGGAGTCTGTGCTGCTCTGCACATCTTTATGTGAGACAGGAACGGGAATATAGAGCAAAGTCACAGTTTGCAAAGGTTCCTGCTCAGTCAGGATAATGAAGTGTGAGCTGGCCCTGAAGGAGGTCAATATTGGCCAATTTGCTGTTAAAATGGCTGGCAAAATTTGGTCTGTAAATGGGGAGTAACGTTTATGGGGAAACTGGCTTCCAATCCAGCTGTCACAGGCTGAAAAAGCTTGTATTGTGCCCATGTGTAGATTAGTATGTGCAGTTCTCTTTCTACCATCTCAAAAAAAATACATAGTTAAGGAAAAGAGATGGGAAATAACAGCAAGGGGATCAGAGTCATGGATTGGTTTCTATACCAGGTAAGAGCAAAACTTCTGTGATTCCTTCTGACTGACAGAAAGCCACAAGCATAGATATGATAAAGGTATCCAAAATTAAATGTAAAATGGCATTAGGGATGTTCAGTTTTTCCCACAAGGAAGAATTTAAGGACATCAGAGTTTTAAAACAGTTTTTCTCATCCAGTGTAAAATTCAGCTGTGCAACTAATTGGTTTAGGACACAGCTCATGCCAAAAGCGTCGATGTGTTCAGAATCTGCATGGTGGGTAAAATTCTAACTGTGTAAGTTAAGCTCCAGAGTGCCAGGCTCTAGGATGGGTGGAAGATATAAAGAGCAATTAAAAAAAACATTATTTATTGCAGACGAGAGTCAAAAAGAGAAAATAAAATGGAGGAAAACTAGTAAGGCCAAAAACCTTCTCCAATGTTAATGCAAAAGTTTTAAAATTAAAATCCACTGCTTTTTAGAGGGCTCGTAATGCTATCCTGCAGAAATGGTGGCAACTCTGCTTTGTGTTTAGTGGGCAGTTTTAATGAATTTTTGGGTAACTTGCTGTAGTGGCATGAATATTATATTTCATGGCGTCCTCTGAACTAGAAAGAATATGCATATGTGTGGGATACCACCTTGCTAGTCTAGGAGGTTTTGAGCATTTTTCTATTCCTGGCTCTCAGTAGCCTGAACTGATACATCCGACTGAACGCAGTGTCAGGGTGTTCATGCAAGGGATGGATTTCCTCTTTTCTTTGTCATCTGCACTGGCTTTTCTTTTCATTCTTGGATGATTGACAAACAGAATTTGACCTTCACAGCCCTAAATGGTTTGTCTTTTAAATGGATATCACTTGAGTCATTCTGAACAAGCATTCCCTCATGCTGAAAAAGATAAGTGGTAAATGTGTCTCTCTCGATGAGAGACTTCGGGGCTGTGCCAGCCTGTACAGCAGCAGAGCCAGAGTTTGAACTTCAGAGCATATTGCATGAGTTATTTTTGTTCCCTTATATTAATAGCTGCTATAGAAGGAGCCCTGCGTTTATGGCCAAATCCTGTCTTGCAGTTACTCCGAATATTGGCTTCTCTACAGTCTACAACTTGGTCCTCAAAATCCATTCTTTTCCATTTAGTTTAGGTGCTGTTAATCTGTAAGAAAATTGTTCAGTGTTGCATAAAGTGAACAAGGAACAAAGAATTGATTATAGCCCTTGGGAGGGGATCCATGTGCTGACAGCACATCCAGCTTCCTGCAGATTGTGCTTGGGGTTTCAGTTCGAGTCCTGGCCTAAACAAGAACTGCATCTTTTAAATTACAGTGTTGTGGTGATGAAACAGACCTTCAGAGTCCTGGAGATCTGGGGATACCTATTGTTTACAAAGCTACTAGCTTCTTATTATAATTTATTTATTTTAAACATAGAGTCATGGAACCATTAAGTTTGGAAAAGACCTCCAAGATCATGTCCACGCTTTGACCAGGCATCTTGTCAGCCAGACCAGAGCACTGAGTGCCTTGTCCAGTTGGTCCTTAAACACCTCCAGGGATGGGGACTCCACCACCTCCCTGGGCAGCCCCTTCCAATGCCTGACCACTCTTTCTGTGGAGAAATTCTTCCTCATATCCAACCTGAACCTCCTCTGGTACAGCTTGAGGCTGTTTCCTCCTGTCCTGTCTCTTGTTGCCTGGGAGAAGAGGCTGACTCCTGTCCTGCTAATGTGTTGCTCTGGCCTGGTCTCAATCTCTAACCATTCACCCCTTCTCCAGTTTGTCTAAACTGGTTTCCTAATGCTTTGGCTTCTTGGAGCAGTGCTTGGATAGTTCTCCTTCTATGGTAGGATGCTGAAAGCTGCACCTCTTCTGCTGCCATGTGTTTGGCCTTCCTTCTGCTGTTTGCCCACAAACCAGACTGGGCTGTCTCGGTGGTGAGGGCAGATGACTGCTGTTGGAGAGTTCCAGATGTGGCTGGAAGAGGTCACAGAAACCCTTCTATTTCAGTACTCTGCACTGAGACATGACCAGGTTTATCAGAGCTTTTTAGAAAAGACAGGTAATTAATCCCTTCCTAAACATCATCATAAGGCGCTTGTCTGCACCTCCCCCAGAAGCCGAGCAGCCCCAGTGCCATGGGTGATGTGCTTCCTGCTCCAGCAGCACCTCACTGAGTCATTCAGCCAGCCCTCAATTATCCGCTGGGGATGGAGAGGAGGGCATGGAAACGCTAGATTAGAAGTAATGGTATCAGTAATTGATGCTATAACAACATAGTAATGAATGCTGTGGTGGAAGACACACACAGACCCCCGGGAAGCAGCGTGGGAGCTGTCAGGGCCAGTGTGTGCTGCAGCACAGCAGTGCTGGGGCTGTTCTCACCTCGTCAGTGATTCCCCAGTGCTGTGTTCTTTATGTTCTTGTTTTGCCTTTAGATTCTCCCACCTAAATGTAGGAATATTCCTATTTTGCTTCATTCTAAGAATGTTTATGAGAGACACTGTTTATGAGAGGCTGGGCTCTGCTGTCGAGAGCTCTCCACCTTCTCCGCTTTGGTTTCGTCTCACACCAGTAAAACGTGACCTCTGATTCTCTTTTTGCTGAACAGGAGGGACAGAGCTGGGCCTCATTTGTGCTAATGGGACCTTTGGAGGAGTGTTCCCACAGGCTCAGGGGATTGCAGGCTGTGGTTTTCCTGCCCAGCCCCGTCACTGCTGTGTAGCTGCAGTGGGTCGAGGTAGCAGCTGTGGAGAGCAAATGTGGAACAAATGTCCTGGTTTCCCCAAACCTTTTACAGCTTGTTCTCTTTTTATCTTCTGAAATCTTCTTCAGCCAGTTTTTTTTCCCCAAGGAGTTTATTTCTGTGGTACCCTACAAATAGCATAAACCATATTTGTGATGCCACAAAAATCCGTAAGAAATGCTCTTGGAAAATGGGGTAAGTTGTTTGGGTTTTTTGGTTTTGCAGTGGGTTTTGTTTCTTGTTTTGTTTTGGTGTTTTCATTTTTTAAGCTGAGCTTTTTCTCATTAATGTCCTATTCATGTCTCTTGTATCTTTTTCAGTTGTGGAGACTAGAATGTCTTATGATACTGAAAATCTGGTGCATTATATAGAGGCTTAATGATATTTTATGGTTTGTTTTGTTCTGCTCCAAGTAATTTCTAGAATTTGCTTTGATTTCTGAGCTTGGAGCTGATATTTTCCTACAGCTATTTGTTATAATCCTTAGAGCTTTTCCCTGAACTCAGTAATAAACTCAGAGCCTTTCATTTTGTTACGTGACGTTAGGTGTATTTTGTGCCTGTGATTCACTCTGCAGTGATCTGCACTGCATTTCATCTGCTGTTTTATCAGCAGTTGCTCAGTACTGTAAGATTCTTCAAGTTCGTCCTTTGCTTTATCTCTTCAATAGTTTCACCAGCAAACTTCACCTCACTGATCACCTCCTCTTCCAGGTCTTATGTAGCACATCTGGTAGCAGAGACCGTGGGGAGAGCTTTCTGCAGAGCTCCCCAGGAAGAAGATCTATCACATGTTCTGGTCTCCTCATCATGAAAATACGTTTAATTGTGCAAGGATCTTCCCTCTTACCTGGGCAACTCAGTGGCTTCAGGATCCCTAGTGAGGGGCCTGGTGAGAATCATTTAGAAAGGATTTGTGGATAGACTGATAGAATCTCTGGAGTTGGAAGGGACCCACAAGGGTCATCAAGTCCATGCCCTGGCTTTGCACAGGACAACCTAAAAAATCACATCATGTATCTGAGATGAATGTCATGTATCATCTAGATCTTCCTTGTCTTCATGCTTATTTACCTTTCAAAAGACTCCAGTGGCTTTCTGTCACGTGACTTCCCTCTGTAAAAGCCTTGGTGGATCTTTTCCAAAATATCACAATTTCTTGTACATCTGCTCTTCTGCATTTTACTATCCGGTAATGTGACCCCAGCAGCTTGGTGGTTCTTGGCTTGGGTGAAATCTTTCCCTTTTTCCATTCCAGGAGTTTCCCCACTTCTCAGTGACTCTTTCTTTCCATCTTCTTAGCCATATAGCGACACATTTGCTGTTTGTCCATTTGTCTGGTGCTACACCAGAGGAAGTTTAGGCTGGATCTCAGGGAAAGGTTCCAAGCCATTGAGTTTCTGTAGCCTCCCCTGGCTGTGCACCTGCCATGCCTGCAGCAGGGAATTCACCTGCATCCCATGGCCATCACCACCTGCCCAGCCTTGTGCCTGAAATCCACCTGCTCATGGCCTTGCTCTTGCTTCAAGCTGGGAACTTAGCCTGCAACCAGGAGTGCATCTATGGTCTTGTGGATCTGCAGTCATGTTCCAATGACACAAACCCAGGATTGCTCTCCCAAGGATCATTTCATTGCTTCCTCCTGTGAGCTCTTCCTTCACACCTGGCACAGAGATGGGGCTGCATTGAGATCCCTCTGAAAGTCTTCCTATGTGATACTCTTTGTGTCTCTTTAGTCTTCAGCAGAAACCATAGAATCATAGAATCGTTTGGGTTGGAAGGAGACCTTGAAGACCCATGTAGTTCCAACCCCCCTGCCGTGGGCACAGGCACCTTCAACTAGACCAGACCGCACAGAGCCTCATGCAGCCTGGCCTTGAACACCCCCAGGGTGGGGCATCCACAGCTTCCCTGGTCTACCTGTTCCAGGGCCTCACCTCCCTCACAGTAAATAATTTTTTCTTAATATCTAATCTAAACCTGCCCCCTTTCAATTTGAACCCATTCCCCCTTGTCCTGTCGCTACATGGTCTTGTAAATAGTCTTGGCACATCTTTCCCGTAAATTCCCGTAAGGCACTGGAAGGCAACAGTTAGGTCACTCTGAAGCCTTCTCTTTTCCAGGCTGAACAATCCCAATTCCTTTCCTCATAGGAGAGGTGCTCCATCCCTCTGATTAACTTGGTGGCTTTGTCTGGACTGGGGTGATCCACTCAGACAAGAGACTGTTCCATACCTCTGGCAGCCAGACTTTGTTGACAAACCTCGCCCTCTCCTGAATTCTCCTGTTCACCATCCAGGTTGTAGTACACTGTTCGTGTGGATTTCCTGTGCCACCCACCTGCAGGGCGGGCTCATGCTCAGGAGACAGTGCGATAAGCAGGGAATTCACCATCCTCCAGCTGGATTTCCACCATTTTTCTTCTATTTTTTCCTGTGAATAAAGACAAGTGCAAATGAGCTCTGCCTGAAAGTGTGGTTGGCATTTGAAAACTCATACAAATTGGATCCTCAAACATATGTATTTTTCCAGTATTGGGAGTTCTTGAAAAGTTTTTACCTCTGCTCTGGAGCCAGGCTGGGAGAGCTGAGAGTGTTCAACCTGGAGAAGAGAAGGCTAAGAGACTCTAGAGCCCCTTCCAGTGCCTGAAGGGTCTCCAAGGGAGCCTGGAGAGGGACTTTGGACAAGGGCCTGGAATGTCGGGACAAGGGGGAATGGCTTCCCACTGCCAGAGGGCAGGGGTAGATGGGATATTGGGAAGGAATTCTTGGCTGTGAGGGTGGGAGGCCCTGGCACAGGGTGCCCAGAGAAGCTGTGGCTGCCCATCCATGAAAGTGTTCCAGGCCCAGTTGGACGGGGCTTGCAGCAACCTGGGGTGGTTGTCCCTGCCCATGCCTCTCCTGGAGCCCCTTCAGCTACTGGAAGGGGCCCTAAGGTCTCCCCAGAGCCTTCTCTTCTCCAGACTGAACACCCCCAGCTCTCCCAGCCTGGCTTCAGAGCAGAGGGACTCCAGAGCTGTAAGTTCCCTTCAAACCCAAACTAGTCTGGCATTCTATGAAGGGATGTGCAGACTCTGTCACAGGACCATGAACTCCTGTGTTCTCCTTTACCTGCTACACTAAAAATGCCAGCTATAGTCCAGGCTTAAATTGCTGTGTTTAGATAGGTTTATTTGCTGTGTTTTGGGAAAATATCTAGCTTAACTTCTACTGTAATAACTAATTATATCAAGGTTTCAGCAGCATTTAAAAGAAAACATTTCCTTAAAGCTGCACTGTGGTAAGTGGTGTTGCAAATCCCAGTGATGGCACTAGAAATGGAAATGCTGCAAAGTCGTAGCTGTGGGCCTGTCAGGAATAGTGTGGAATCACTTTATTTGTAGAAAGGTTTCTTTATCCAGCCCCCTCTTTGTCAGCTCCATCATTTGTAATGCTTCAAAGAAAATTCTGTGTCCTCTGATTGACATGGAGCCTTTTCCTGCTGGGAGTAGTGACTGTGGCAGTTGAGCTGTGGTGAGTGCCGAGCTTTTGTTCAGGTGTGGGCAGGAACAGTAGCAAAACTCAGAAAAACCACTTGTTTGCTTGACTGAGAAGGCTCTGAGTGCCATGGGAGTGGAAAATGCCCAAGCAAGCTGTCACACATCTGTCTAGGGACGATTTTTGCCTCTAGGAGGACATGGACTGATCCTTACAGAGGTTTAAGCCACTGAATGTATAACTGCAGAGCAGCAAATTTAAACAACCCTGCACAGTGCCAGACTGGAAAGGAAAATGAATAAATAAAATTTCTGACTGTACGTTTTTCTTTTTATATACCAACTTCTTTTTTCTGGCCACAAAGGTGAGATTCAGATCTTGAAACAACTTGGTGTGGCTGCAAGACAGCAAGACAGGGATGTGCAGAGAAACCAAGGGCCTGACAGTCTGTTTGTGAATAAACTGACAATGAATCCCTCCAAGGAATCTCCTCGTGCTCTTCACCTGTAGTTATGTCGAGGTGTTTCTGCTCACAGCCGCTGGTTTCTAGTCACTTAGTGCTAATTTAGCATTTTTGGCATTTGGAGGAGCTCATGAAACTTCTCCTTCATGAACTTTAGTCTATAAGGTAGAGCTGGTTTCTGGGAAAGCAGTACTGGCCTTAGAGTGACTTGGATGCTTTCTGTGTTAAAAAATCCATTTTTCCCTGGGCTGTAGGCAGCATGAGCTGTCTGTCTTGACATAAGCAAGATATTACGTGGCAGCTTAAGACTATCTCAGTCCTGCCCTTCCTGCTTCTCCTGTCATGTGCCTTTCATACCAGTGCAAGTGCTTGTCCGGTCCCACTGTGAGCCAGTTTAGCTCCTGGATCTGTTCAGTGGGGTATCAAATGAGTGTCAGTGCCCTTGCTGGGGGAGACGGTCTGCTGGCAGGGTATAAGGCAGGGCAAGGGCAGCCCTGGCTTCAGCAGAGCCTGCTGCAAAATCCTGCCATGGCAGAGACTAAAGAAAGCCTGGAGTGATCCACAGAGATTTCTCTGTCTGCCTTTGAGGTCTATAGTTAGGCAACACAAATCTCACCTTTAGTTTGCCAAGTTGGAGCTAAAATAATTTGCAGCTGTTTTTCCATTTCTCTGCCGGGGTAGGAGCAGACCTGAAGAGGCTCTTCCCATAGAGGATTCTCTGCCGGAGCAGAGGGGGCCTGCCTGGCCTTCTCACCCCACCTTGCCCTTCCAGCAGGTGTGGTGTGGGTGGAGCCACATTTCCAAGTGGGTCGCAAAGTGATTTTACATTTTTTCTCCCCGTTATTGACCAGGAGAGTCCCCATTTGGCATGGGCCATACCGTGCTGCTCAGCCACCACCAGCAGCCCTTCAAGGCAGTGGGGCGAGTGTCAGCCCTGGGCTGCGGGACACTGCCTTGGTTTGTCTGAAGCCGATCTAAGGCTGCATCTTGGAAGTTTAGGACATGTTTGTGTTACAGAGATGATGGCAGAACCCTATCTATGTTTGCCTGTGTTGCGAAAATGAAGTCTTTAGGAACTGCATTAAATAGTGCAGTGTAGCCCTTGATGGAGCACCTGTCGGGACAGAGGATTGTTAGCAGAACATTTCTTTGCTAAGCAAATCTGCAGTACCTACATTTCCATTTTCCACACAGGAGTGAAATGCTTGTGAACTTTCTAATTATGAAACATAGAGTTATTTTGGGCAGGAATGAAAATTTCAGTAATTTAAGGGCAAGATTTTATATAGACTGTCTTGATCAAGTGCCAGGGAGCGCTAGCTGAGGGGGAGAGAAATTACATACTTAGTGGTCAGAATGACTAAACTGGTGAGACTTGAAAAGCCAGTGCTGCTCCACACCATTAGAAAACTGGCAGTCCCTGCTTTTTAGTGACAGAAAGACTTTATTTTTAGTGTTGGAAGTTGATCACATACTGGACTCATTTCAAGCTCTTCTCAGATGGTACAAAGCATTAGCCTCTGACTACTGTTGAAATAATGGGTATTAAAAATCATGCTGGAACTAGCGGGATGATGATGATGATGAAAAGGAAGGGAGTAAAATGGTGATCTAGACTGAATTTTGAAGTCAGTCCCACATGGCCTGGTGCTGGTTTAGAGCTGTGTTGTGGGCTGCGAACACAAATGGCAAACCGGTTCATCAGCTGCAGAGGAGGAGCGCTGTGGAAGTGGAAAATCAATGTCTTGGGCCCTGTTTGGATGAGAGGTGAATTCAGTGCAAGTTGCTGGACACATGGGAGCACAAATACTGTGAGGCTGGAGGGGCTCATAGGACCACAAAACATCCTGAACTGGGAGGGATCATGGAATCCAACTCCTGGCCCTGCACAGACACCCCAACAATCTCACTCTGTGCCTGAGAGCATTGTCCAAACAGTCCTTGAGCTCTGGCAGCCCTGGGGCTGTGACCGTTCCCTGGTCCTTGGGGTCTTTGCATAGTGAATCCATGTCTGTGTGGTCTGTGCTGATCTTCCTAGGTTTGCCACAATGCTCTTTGATTAGAAATGTTGAAGGAGGGCCAAAGAGCTGGCAATCCTGCGTGCCTGTGCCTGGCATCCTAGCAAGAGTAAAAGCAGAGCAATTTATCTTTCTTCCCATTTCCCTCCCCTTTCAGTAACACGGAGTGTGAGTGTCCAGCTGACCTTCTCTTTCCTTCCCGCAGTGGCTCTTGTTTCTTCACAGAAGCCGAGCTGGAAGCTTTGGCATTCCAGGGGCTGCCCCGGTGAGGGCAGGTCCTGTCCAGTCGGGGACAAGCAAAGTGTGGTGCTTCAGCACTCACTGGCAGCACCATCACTGCAGGAGTCCTGGCAATTCTAAAGAGTTCCACAGACATTTAGCCAAGCCCTCTCTGCTTTAGGGCAGCAGGTATTTACATCTAACTCGCTGTAAATAAGTTAATGGCCCCAGTGCATACATGAAGGTGTGGGGAGTTTCAAAATGTGGCTTCTATTCAAAGCACTTCTCCACCTGACATTTCATGCTGCTGTTTCGTCTTGGAAATGCTACGTTCGTGGCATAATTATGCCTTTGCACGTATTCCTCTCTTCCCATGTGCTCTGCTGGGTTTTTTGTTGTGCTAATCATTGTGAGAGATTTGTTGTTGGTTTCTTTTGATGACTGACATAGATACTGCTGAGTACTTCTCATTGTGTGTGGGGTTTTTTCCAATGGAAAAATCTGACATAATCCATATCTCTCTTCCTGCTTACATGAGAAGTATGACTCAACTGCTGTTAAAAAAATGAACCTCCATAGCTAATTAATCAGACTAGAAAATGAGTCTTTTTATCTCATTTCACTCCATTTCCCTCTGTTCTCTTTAAAACAGAATTTACCTCTTTGGTTCTAACGTGGTTGTTTCAGAATTAGATTTGCCAAGGATTTTAAAGCATAAGGATTTTAAAGCTGGATTGATGGTACAGAAGTGCCCGTGCAGGCTGTCGAGGCACGAGGACACACAGAAGCGAGAGGAGAGGAGAGGAGAGGAGGTGCAAAAGCTCTGTGGTTTTGCAGGAGCAGCAGTACAAGCTGTTTGTTGTTCCCCAAATCACTCATGAGTGTAATCTGTGCTGCCAGAGAGACGGGGATCACTTGGAGGTGGAATTTTTGGGCAGTGCCGGTTCTGACAGAAGCCTCTTAAGAGCTGAGCTGTGATCATGGGACACCATGGCAAGGTCATACCTTCCAGTGCCGACAGTCCGAGTGCTGACAGTTGCCAGGCTATTTTGGGAGCGCTTTTCCCTTTGTTTTCTGTGAACTCCTCTCTGTGCTCCCAGATTTAACCCTGATGCTGTTCAGCTGTCATCGGCCCTGCCTTCATTTGTGGGCTTGAGGTGTATGTTGACATCACATATTTACTCTTGCCTTGCATTCGCTGGAAGATTGACTCCCTCCATCTCCTGGCTAACCTTGTTCCATATATTTTAGACTTATGACAGGAGAACAGTCGAGAAGTGAGTCTTCTCATTTAATCCCTTTGGCTGTGCTGTGACAGCATGACTGAATTGCCCTGCCAGTGCTTCCAGCCCAGTGTGTAGCAGTTAATGGTGCTGCTGGTGTCAGTGTTGGCCTCTGGTTTGCAGGAACCCTTTAACCATTTTCAAAACTCCTCCAAGTGGTCTCGTTACACCAGTCCTATAGAAAAAAGATGTTGTAAAGAAAACCCTCCCAAAGCTCAGGTTAAGGAGTGACCTGGTAGATCTTGGCTCCAGCAGGGTTGTCCTGTGGCTGCCCGTCAGTCCTGGAGGGTGGGGTTCAGCGCACCCTGGTGTCGCTGAGTCTGTGCTGGTCTGCAGGCAGCGGGAAAGGACAGGCACACCCCACTCAGCTTGGACAGGCAACGCCCTCTGGGCACATCTGTGTCTTTATATTTTGAAAATGTGGATGAAACTGATCCAATGCAAGACAAGGTGTGGGAGCACATGGCTGGGCAGGAGGAACCCTGGCAAGCTGGGCTTAAACCTGCTGAGGCTTTTGCGGTGGTCTTGGGCTGAATTCAGACTGCACTTACATGCACTCAGAAACCATTCTGCTTTTTAGACTACTGCTTTTGATGGCCTGTATTCACTCTGACTCTTCGCTTAGCACAAAGCAAACCTTTTAATAATTTGGGTGTGCTGTCTCCCCTTGGTTTGTCTCGACAAAACCCACTTTTTTCACCCCATGTCTGATGCAGAATTTTTTGTAGCTCCTGTGTGGTGCAGCCTCTGTCACCCAAATGAGTCTGCATCAGGTTTTCAGCATGAGGACATCATTTAAGAGGCAAAAGCCAGAGGCTTGGGCACATAAAGCATCAAGGCCGTGGAGGTGAGTCAGGTCGGGATCAGAATGGCTGCACAAATCTATGTCTTCTAGTCCTTCTTCACAGTTAGACCATTCCCTGAATTTTCGAGGAACAAATGTGAGTGTCTGTGTATGTCTATATGAACATATATGCACACGCCTATGATAATCCACACACAAATCCACAGCCTGGAACAGCAAGGAGAATTCACTGCTGACACTGGAGGCACTAGATTAGGAGTCTCCTGAGGTACTTTCCAACTGCAGTGATTCCATGGTGTATCTGTTTCTGTTCTGTACCTGACCGGCACTGGGGTGTGTTGAGAGCTGGGTGCTCTTCAAGCAATAGCAGATGGTCCCTGCTCTGAGGGTCTCTCCATCTGAATTGTAAGTGGTTTCACCATATGAAAGGATGGAGTGGCCTTCTGGGCACACTGATGTATGGAGAAGGGTCCTGAAGATCAGTGCCAGAATGATGGATGTGCGGTTGCATGGAAGAATCTCAGAGGTGTTTGTCAATACTTTGACTCAAGAGTAACAGAAATTTCAATCAGTGATGGAACAGAGGGAAGCAAACCGTGTCAGGGAAGGGCTGGGTGTGTAAAGAGCTTTGAACATGGTTCAACACTTGATTTCTAGACTGGAGGAGAGTCTGGTAGAAGAATTAATAATGGGGATTTCATGAGCTATCTGATTTAGCAACAGCAGCATTTTGCACAGGGCAAGAGGTACCATAGTGCTGGGAGGCTCTGGAGATGGGTGTTTGCTGGAGTAATCAAGAAGAGCTGAAGCATGGCCTCTCCTGGCCTGGTGTTTCTCATACTCCTTTTCAAAAGCCAGCGTGTGCCTGAGCAGCCAGTTTATGTATTGCATTTATGTGTGACAAGTGGAACTGCCAAGTATGATTTCCACGTGGGAACCATTGGGATTGCTACCCGAGGATCCGACACGGTAGGATTACGAGATTTTCACTCTTGTGCACAGAGAAGTCACTGAGATTGGGTTCTGTCACAAGACTGGGATATTCATAGTAGAAACACGTAACACAGCAGCCAAGCATGCAGCCCTTTCTGCTTTCCCCTTCCTGCATCTGCCTTCTGCCTTGAGCAAATGCGTGGCTTCTCTCTCAAATCCCAACCAACCACATAGGGAGCACCAGGGAATTAAATACAGCCAAAGTTAGCCTACAGCAGTTATTACAGTTATTACAGTTATTATATCCTGGCTGGAGCTGTGCCAGTGCCTACATGCTGCTTTATTCCATGATCATATGACACTGGGGGATGTGACACATTATTTGTAAACTAGCTGTTGGCTCAGAAGGGCTGCAGGGAGCAGCGCCGTGTGCTCCCAGCCAGGTTCCCCTTGTTACAGGTGTTGCTGTTGGCAGGGCCAGCACCTTGAGCAGGCACAGGGCAGGACATGGCCCTGCTGCTGAGTGGCTCTCAGTGACATCCTGGCCAGAACTGTTGTGCCTGCAAACAGCTGCACTGAATGTTGTTCGTGTATTTATGTTAAACCACTGAGAATTGGGCAGATTGTGGAGAAAACAACCACCTTCATGTGGATGCCTGTGACAGCACTGCGGATGTGCAGTTACTGCCTGGCTTCTGTGTTCTTCTGGGTTTGTAACCACTTTTCTCCTTGTGGAGGTGAAAAAGTACACTTTTTTTTTTTCCTCTCAGCTGATCCCAAGCAATTTCTTAGGAATTTGTCAGGTGGTTTAGTTGCTCTCCTCGCTGCTATCCTGTATGTATTTAATATGTAGTGGAATGTAACACCAGTCGTAGGCTGGGGCTTTGCTAAATGTGATGCACCCCTAGAAAGTGAGCAGTGTCACACTGTTCACACCTTCTTGGAGCTCGATTCTCAGTCCTCTGAACCCTCAGTCTCATCCCATCTGTCTCCTTTTCCTCCCTGATCCTCCAATCTCTGTCCCAGGGGGTGCCCAGGAGATATGCAAACCAAACCCTTGGCAGGCAGCTGGAGCAGATACTCATCAGGGCTCAGTGGTGCTTGTGCGTTCTAGGTGCTCGGAGGAAAGAGCAAACACAACACCATTGTAATAATGAGGTTTCGTTCAGGATAAGATCAGATTTTGTCTGGTTGCTGGACAAGCCTTGCCAGACGAGACAAGTTGTTCTGTCCCATTTCCTGGTGTCCCCGTTTCCTTACTGTAATGTAAACTTCATGCTCGGAAGAAGAATGGCTTGGCAACAGCTCCTGGCAAAACTCAAATCTGCAGCAAGTGTCCCTGGCTGGAAAGGGCTCCACCTGTTAGCTGTGAATATGCCGTATCTGCAAATTTTAGAAACTGAGCACTTCCTCCCTATGGAAAAGCTGCTAAATGCTGGTCTTCTGCCAGGAGCTGGAGGAACACCGTGAGCTGGGGATGGAGACTTGCCCAGCGATGCCTGGGATTTAAATCCTATGAGCCAACTTTCTTTGCGTGTTGAGTGGGTAATTCTGGGCACTGGATGCGGTTTGCATCAAGGACTGCTAAAACTGTAATACATTAGTGCCGTTCCAGAAGCCCTTGAAGCTTATCAACTGCCGAGAAAAATACTGGGATGGTAAGAGATTAGCCTGCTGAAGATCCACGATGAGAGGGAAAGATACTCACCCTGTACTCCCACCCTGTCACATCACTCTGAAGGTTGTGTTAGAGCTTGTACAGAGGCAGAGGATAAAGAAGGAATTAAAAATTTAAAGACAAAATTGCTATGCTCTGTGGTTAACCTTGCTTTTAGCCTCTCCTATGTGTGAACCAAACAGCTGAGGGTTAGCGAGGCCTGAAATGGAAAGAATTAAGCCTATCCCTCTATTTTTCTTCATGCCTGATTCCAAGGGCAGTTTAAGAGAGGGAGTGTTTCCTCACATGCAGTAACTACCCGCCAAAAAGGCAACATTGCTTCTCAACCAACTCTTTTTGACTGTCTCCCCTCCCTTTGGGGCTGAGGGCAGGTGTCTGCTTTGTGACTCTGCTCCCCGAGGTCATGGTCTTTACCATGTTCCTGAGGAATGACAAATCAAATAGGAGAGGAGAACTCTGCATAGCAGTAGGTCCTCTCGGGTTACTCAGCTTATCCACTCTCCTAAATTTAAGGTTGGAGGATTAGTAGTACTTAAAGAAGGACGTACCTACCCCTTTTTTTCCTCTTTGTCCTCTTCTTCCTTCAGTAACCTCAGGTAACCCAGTTGGCTCAGCCTGAAGCTGAGCTGTACCCCTGAAGCCCAGTGAAGGTGTTTTTCCTACAGGCTGGCTCACAGTGCTTAATTTCGGTAGATTTGCACAAGAAAACACACAGTAGAGATGTGCTGGAGGGGTATCAGCAGTCAGGGCTCTCAAAAATTTTAGGTGGAGAAGCGTGTGTCCTAAGTACTTCTCAGCAGTGAGGATTTTGTTCTTTAGTGTGTATCTTGGTTAAATGACGTCATGTATGAAACTATTAAAACCATTCATGTATGTGTAAGTATGAACTCCCTGATAACATCAGTGTTAATCAGTTGATACCTTAAAAGTACACACAGAAATACATTGCAACCCCTAAAAGATGCCATTTAATCTGTCGTAACATTTTAAAAGGCTTTCTAAAGTTCTTAAAGTTCAGATCATTAGAAGTTACCAATTTTACTCATTATCCAAGTTGCTGACCTCATAATTCTTGCTCTGAGTTGTGTTAAACATGTCATATCATGTTAAGATATGAGAAGTGTGTTCTTTTAGGGTGTCTGACTAAAAAATTATGTTAATAATCCCTCACCTGATAGTTTCTTACATGACACCATGATGAGATTTTCAAAGCTGAGCAGGAGTTACTCAGTACTTTTTTGTCAAATGCTGTTTTTGGAAACTCCTTTTCCACCTCACTTTTTCAAATTTCGGCCAGTGTAATTGTAGCATGTCAGGATACAACAATGCAAAAAAACCTTGCATTTTGTTATTTGAGGTAGGCAAGGTCATATCTGTCACTTAAAAAAACTGTTCATGTTACTCCAGTCTGTCTCAGTTCCATTCCTGTGTGTGTCATCAGCTCGTATTAAAATCAGGATTTGCCAGGCAGTGTCCCATGGCTGGGTCACGTACGTAGAACAGCAGCATTTCCTTGATCACATACCTTGGACAGCAGCTTCTCATGAACTACGGAAGAGTGGAGGAGGGTTATTTCTACATATTAAAGAATACTCTGCTGCTCCATTAAGGATGCTTCACCTTTGCAGTTGGCTTTCTCTTGGTGGTAAATGCAGACAGCGAGTGTTAAATGGTCCTGGCTCCCTTGGGAGTCCCTGGTGCTGTCAGCACCACAGAGCTCTGACACCCCATCTTCAATTGCTCTCTGCAGGAGCCAGGAGAGGCAAATCACTGCAGATTTCAGTGTAGGAACAGGTGGGGATGGATCCCATTATCCTGCTGGTTCTAGCATGCGTTCCATCAGAACCAGGCAGGATGGGGACCAGCACAACAGCAAGGCCAGTAACAGGGAGAAATTTAAAAGAGTATCAGGGGCTCTTTTATGCATTTAAATAGGCATTTAACTTTAGAGTTCAGTTTATCCAGTGGCTTAAGCAAGAACAGTGCTTTTCCCTTGGCTGATTCCCAGGCTATGCAGATGTAGTGGGTGTGTTTGATAAACAATATAAATATAATTCTCCATCAAATACGTACAAAGCTCACACTCTAGAGACATTCTTTGGTCTAAATTTAGATTCACACTCGAGCTGCAGGTAACACTTGAACAAACTCAGCAGAGTAGTGAGTGTGCACAGGCAGGAACCATCCATCCACCTCGCTGCCTTGGCTGATAAAATTCCTCTGTGAGGCTCTGGTGCTGTGGGCAGCCAGAAGGGATTGTGCCCGAAAGAAAACCACTGCGTGGGCGAACCTTTCCTGGCTATTTCCAGAGCAATATGCTTTTAGATGAAGTCAGCACTGGTAGTGTTCCCAGGTCAAAATGTAAGTAACTCATCAGGAAGATGTTAAGTGCAGTTTATTTGAGGTATGTTGGGGGAAAGCTTGAAGTAAATCACAATAAATGTGAGTGGCAGTAAAACAGAGATTAGATCTGAGTTTTGCGGGCTCAGACTTGAATTCTCAAAGAATTTCTCCTTGAGCTGAAGAGGGATTATTATGGATCCATGTGTATCCGTGCCCACCTCTGTGTGCATCACATCCTTTGCCTTCCTGATGCATTTCAGTGCGTTGGTGCAGACAGAAGACATTAATAGATTTGTTTGTGTAGTTTGCAGGATTATGGAAATCAGGAGTTTATCCTTTCTACAGCATGCCTTAAAATGAATCACATGCATCTTAGGCAGGTAGTACTTTCCCTGGGCAGTAGGAATATTTGACTTGTGTTTCCTGCCCTCATCACCTGCTGACACTTGGAGGCTACATCTGTGTTGCTGAAACAGAAGGAACGATTGCAAAGAAAATCCTGATTAGATTGTGAGAAGAATTACCCACAGAGAGGATGGTGAAGCACGGAGATAGGGAGTCTCCGTTCCAGCAGACTGAACCGTGGCAGGCCCTGAGCAATGTGATCTAACAAGATTTAGCCCTGCTTTGAGCAGGGGGTCAGACCAGATAAACTAAAGGAACTCTTGCTCCTGAGGGTGGTGGTAGAACCTGGTTTGTATCCACACTGCTAAGATCTTGCCCCATTATGCTTGGACCTGGGGCTCCTCCAACTTTACGGTGATGCTCTTCAGTCCCCAAGATTTTTTGTTTGTGTTGGAGTTTTTTTTCCCCAATTTTACGGCTTGGAATAATCTAAGAGAAGCCCCTCAGAACACGGTTTACAGGACAAAACTGTTTTAGACCTCAGGGTGGGAGAGCGTTGATGGACTGAGCAGTGGCAATGGAGCCGGTCCAGATCAGGCTCAGCCATTCTGGGTTTGGAGCAGCCCCTGAAGTAAATGACTTCTAGAATTATTTTTGTGCTTTTCCGGCCAAGGTTCAGGTAAACCAGTCTAAAGCAGGGCCAGGAAACACGCTGACACTTCAGCACACCCACAGTTGGGACTTGAGCCTGCTCCTGGGGCATCCTTTCCCAGTACAGTGGATGTTCCCTTGTGTTGTCTCATGTTTGCCAAGTACCTGCACCAGGAGTTAGTTATCTGGAATGTGCTTCCTTGGAGGTTTCAAAGCTGGGCTTGCGCGTGGCTGCTTGTGAACCAAGCAAATGGAGGAGTAACTCGTGACTGTGTCCTAAGCAGACAGTTTGGGATTTGCAGTGAGAATCTTAGAGTGTCCTGAGTTGGAAAAGCTCCACAAGTATCATCCAGTCAAACACTCCTTGTAGTAAAAATAGCAAGAGCTGGTTGTCCTGGTCCAGGACATGCCTCTCCTGTGACATGAGCAATGCAGCACAGATGAACATATTGATAAAACAGGATTGGGTTTTTTTTGGTATGTGCGGATATTGGTTTGAGAGGATTTCCTCATTTTTATTCCTTGCTGGGACAGGGATGGATGGATAGTCAGTGCTGCTCATTTTAGATGGATCATCTGTGAGTCACCTGGCTGCTGTAAACAATAGATGTGCCCACATCAAGCTATGCGAAAGGATCAAATGTTGGGATTTTGGAGGAATTCTGGACAAGCTGTTTCCGTCTCTAGTAATGAGGAGCTGGGTTTCTGCCTGGGGATGGACATGAAGTAAAAAGCAGTCCTTGCACCTCTTGGTCATGCTCTGTGCTTCCCAGCAGAGACACACGCATTTGGATGTGTGTATTAAGTTGCTGGCTCATCCTTGAATAGCAGCTTCCAGTGAACTGTAAATGCAACGCAGAACATGCTGGAGCCAGGAATTTGAGGAAGGAGGAATTCCACTCAACAGAACTGCTGAGACTTGGAAATGAAGCTAGGTTTTTTTCTGGCAACTTCAAAGCAGAGAGCTCTCTGTAAATGAAGGCTCAGGAATGACTACAGCAGCTAATCAAGGGCTGTCATTCTCTTGTAGAGAATGGGGTGGTAGAACAAACAGGGAAAGTTTCCTGTGTCAGACTCAGGAAAACAAAGAGATACTGCTGAATAAAGAAGTTATAAAGTTCTCTAGAACTTTGCTTTTGCAATGGCTACCTCCGTAACTGGGCTGCTTTAGTCTGGCTCCTGGAGCTGCTGCTTTCCCTTCTCATCCCTGCCCCTAATGAGGCCTCATTGTGTTCACTGTTACAACCTTTATTCACTGACATTTTGAGGACCAATATAATCCAAGCAAATACACAGCTTGCCTTGCTTAGAGAGATTTGGTGCCGTACCTAAAACTAACACGGATCCATCATTTCAGCATCCCCGCTGTGGTGGGGAAGTGTGTGGGAGAGAGGAAGGAGATCAGTGGTGAAAAGTGAAGTTTGAGCAAATTCAGAGGTTGTCCATCTGGGAACCGAGTTACAATTAATTTTTGAAAGTTCTGAAATTAATTTGTTTTAGTTCACAAATTGAAGCTACTCTAAGCTTTAAGGTGTGCTTACTCACAGCATGGGAAGTTCAACCCAGAAATTGCCTGCTGCCAAAAAGCTGCCAATGAGGGTTGTACATTTGATTTAACACCAACACCCATTTCTTTTCTCTCTTCCTTTTTTCTCTTCCTTTTCCCTTCAATCCTCCCCGCCCCCCCACCCCGAAATCCCCTCCCGTCCTCCCTCAGGCCTGTATTGATGAGAACCTGGACATGGTGAAGTTCCTGGTAGAAAATGGAGCCAATGTGAACCAGCAAGACAATGAGGGCTGGACCCCTCTTCATGCAGTGGCATCGTGTGGCTACCTAAACATAGCAGAGTGAGTGAGTTTGGGGCTATTTCGAGTGTTTATAACCCTTCCCTGTGCCTTTCTCTTCAGAGCCGGTACACAGGTGATGGATACTCAGAGCCTTGTACAATGCTTTGGAAAGCAATGCTGAAAATAGGTGTTTTTCTCTTGGTATTGAATTCTGAACTTCTGAGGATTAAGGTGAAGCCTTCAACTGGTTGTGTTTTGCTGCTGCCATTAGACTGTCTTATGATTCATTTGATACTTTAGCTAAAATGCCAAGCAAAAAGGAAATGGGACAGCTGATACAGGTGTGTGTAGTGAAGGAGCTCCTCCCTGTGAGGGTGGGGAGGCCCTGGCACAGGGTGCCCAGAGAAGCTGTGGCTGCCCCATGCCTGGAAGTGTCCAAGGCCAGGTTGGACAGGGCTTGGAGCAGCCTGGGCTAGTGGAAGGTGTCCCTGCCATGGCAGGGTTGGCACTGGATGGGCTTTACGGTCCCTTCTGATGCAAACCAGCCTGGGATTCCATGACTACATTTCCTCACCAAAGACAGACTGGTGCGAGCAGTGCTGTGGTTAAGTGGGGACTTTCAAGTTCAGCTGTCAATCCAGCACCACCAGTATGTTCACCACGAAACCTCAAGTGTCCCATCCACTCATTTTTTGAATACTTCTAGGGATAGTGATTCCACCACTGCCTTGGGCAGCTGTGCCAGTGCCTGACCACTACTTCTGGAAAGAAATTTCCCCCAGTATCCAACCTGAAGCTCCCCTGGTGCAGCTTGAGGCCTTTTCCTCTTGTCCTGTCCCTTGTTCCCTGGGAGCAGAGCCTGACCCCCACCTGGCTGCCCCCTCCTGTCAGGGAGTTGTGGAGAGTGAGAAGATTCCCTCTGAGCCTCCTTTTCTCCAGGCTGAACACCAATCCTTAACTCTTTACCAGTCATACTATGCTTATATATTTAGTCCACCTCAGCTACCAGAAAGTTTCCAAAATTTGAACTAAGATAAGTATTTCTTAAATGCATTGAAAATAAATTACAAAACCAAGCAACCTCACCCTTCTGTATTTGTGTGCTTAAGCAGATACTTCTTTTGCTTCTCAGAATTTTACTTAAAAGATGTACAAGCCAAAGAAGATGTCTATTGTTCTTCAATGAACTTCTGGTAAAGTTATAAAAGGACAAATTTAAAAATTGATAATACTTGATGAGGCTTTTTTTACAATTAGTATAATTTCCTTTTCTTAAAAAAAAAATGGATAATGAACCAGATTAATGCAAGAACAGGGATATTTAAGTAACTGTGGAGAAAGAAAAACTGTGAGCCCCTGAGCAAGGACCTTGCATTTACAATGAGCATTTTTAGTCTAGAAATTGGCTAAGAATAAGGTCCTTGTTTGGTAATTGAACTTGCATGAAAAAGGCAAATACTTTGTTGTGCTGTTTGATTGCCTGTGACATTGTTCTGAAGCCAAGCACAGGAGGTGTGACATGCTGGCCTGGGTGTCCTTGCTGCAGGTACCTGATCAGCCATGGGGCCAACGTGGCTGCTGTGAACAGTGAGGGGGAGGTCCCGTCCGACATCGCGGAGGAGGCGGCCATGAAGGACCTGCTTCTGGAGCAAGTCAAGAAACAAGGTAAAGGAAGGGCTTGAATTTGTGAGAGTTGGGGCCCCTAAGAGTTTCTGTATGAGAATTCTGCTGCCTTGCTGTCTGTTGATGAAGAGATCTGTGATTTGGCCCGGGAAACAGCAGACAAATTTTGCTTTGCTGTCTGGACGGTGGAGCAGATGCAGGAGGTTTGTGGTCTTTGTCCTTGGGATTCTTCAAAGCAGGACACCACAGTCCTGAAATCTGATTCATCAGATCTAGTTACTTCTAAAGTGAGATTTAATTCTGACCTCTGATATCAATGAAAGGTCTTGTTTCACTAAGACTTGATAAAACCGAGGTGAAATTTACGGGACTGCCAAAGGCAGGGACCAGGAAATGAATATTCCAGGCCTGGAGTGACATGCTTTATCCTGATCTTTCCCTAGATTTCTTCTGCCACATCCCCTTTCTCGTCAGGTGTGCCTGGCTGAGGGCTGCTCTCCGGTCTGTCCCTGCACGGACTTCCCTGGCTGAAGAATAGTTTTGGACTGATGTTAAAATTAAGAAGTGCTTTATCAGTCTAAAATTTTCTTCATACTCACGGAATTCATTTGGGAGTGGTTGAACATCTGCATGTGTGTGTGAGAAGTTTAAATCATGTCTATGAATTTCATCAAGAATGCTGGAAAAGGAACCCAAGGAATTCCTGGAACTTCCATCCTTGGATGTAGTCAAAGCTCAGCTGCATGTGTGTCTGAGCTGGTTGATCTGGTTTTGAAGTTACCCTCCTTGGAGTGGATGTTTGGGCTACAGACCCCCAAAGACTCTTTCCAGTCTGAATTATTTTATTCCTGCGGGTTTGGGGGGGCGTTGCTTGCATGCTGCATTGAATCCAGTCCCTCTATCAGATACATTCTGACACATGGTGGTGACTATTTTTTAAGGTATATTTAGGAAGGAATCAGTCCCTCACTGCTTTGTCACCTGTGTTAATGTTCCAGGGCCACCAAATTTGTCAGGCACAACTTGCCCTCAGGGAAGCCAGGTTGGCTGTCACCAGTCACCTCCTTATTTTCCATGTGCCTTGGCATAGTTTCCAGGAGGATCTGCTCCGTGATCTTGCTGTGCACAGAGGAGAGGCTGATTGGCCTGTAGTGCCCTAGGTCTTCCTCTTTTCCCTGTTTAAAAATGGGGGTTATGTTTCCCATTTTCCAGTCCATGGGAACTTCACCAGACCGCCACAACTTCTCAAATAGGAGAGTGATTTAGGCACTTCCTCCACTAGCTCTCTTGGGACCCATGGATGCATCTCACCAGGTTCCGTGGACTTGTGCACCTTCAGGTTCTTTAAATGCTCTCGAACCTGGCAATAATGTCGTTTAAACCTTATAGGACATTGAGGCAGTGATTCTGCCTCACCTGCAGGTATTTTGCTTGACTCTTTTTGGGATTCTGCTTGCATTGCCTCACCACATTAATGGCATCCTGCTAAGATGCCCTGAAACAACCATCTGTCTCCACCAAGAAGATTCTCATCACACAGTTTAAAGGATCATAACTGCTGGAGGAAATAGGGTTGAACTTTAAATAAGCATCTGTCCAGCTCTGCAGCCAGTCCTCAGCGGGAGCTGTGAGCAGATGCCAGCTGCAGACTGTAACAACAGCTCAAGTGTGTACAGTTCCCTGCCCAGCCTCCAGCCACTGTGCCTCCAGAAATTCCTGAGCCAAACTGGCTTTCTGTGTACCTGTGAGCGCCCCGTGGCTTTCTGTTTCCTGAGCTTGTGCAGCCCTCCTTGGAAACTCCAACATGTTCAGCATTGCGTGTAATAGCTACAAACCTGTCTAGTCCTTGGTCTGAAGCCAGTTTATTTCTGATCTTTGCAAAGTCCTGCAGCAGTGGGTCTCACAGCTCAGACTTTGAGTTAAGTGTTTTCCTTGGTTCTGTTTTAAACCTAATGCCCCATAATTTAATTGGCAGTCACGTCATTCTTACACTGAAAGTATTAATCCATAGGGACACTTGCTCTTCAGGACCCTTCTTGATTTTTGAGATTTGTCATTTTCTCATTTGTATTTTTTCCTGAGTTGGAGAGTTCTACTCTGATTATTCTGTTTGGATTGGTATCAATATTTATGATTGATACATTGTCCTTCCGTGATCTCATTACTGTGAAAACTCCACTTAGGAAAACAAGTCAAAGTTGGTTTTGCCTCTCGTTGGTTTAATGACAGTTAACACAGTCTGTCAGCCAGACACACCTCCCTCTCCACATCATCCCCCTGTGCTCCACATCTCCACCTGCCCCTAAGCAGTCACTTAGGCCATCAGAGTAGATTTCTTCTGGCCTTCTCATGCCAAAGTGATTTCAAATTGTGTTTTGTCAGAATCTGGGGGTTTGCCGCTCAGTGGAATAACTCAGTACTTCTCTCAGCATGCCTGTCATGAATGCCTCTGGAGCAGTGCAGATCCCTGTGTGTGTCACAGGCAGAGTGTCCTGAATTTGGAGTGAGCACAGAGCTGGCGTCACTGTGCTCTTGCAGGAGACCTCGGAGGATCCTTAGACCTTCCCTGTAGATTTTACCCTCACTGCAGGTCAATTCAGTCAGTTAAGCTGTTGTTCATGACTCTGTTGTTTCAGTCTGGGACACAGCCTATGTAGAATTCAATCCTTCTACTCTTAATGCACAGCTGAGTTTTTAGTTAGTTGGGCTGAGTTGCAACCACTAGTCTAACTTCCAAAATTTTTAACTTAGACAGTTTTTGGAGTGTCTGTCAATGACGCAGTAGCTCTCCCAGTTCGTAGAACAGGCTTTTGGTGATTGTTTTGTGGGAGGTCAGAAATAGTTTGCTAATATTTTATCACGAGTGGAACATAGGGTAAGTTTAACAAGTACTTCAGTGCTTTCATCTCTTGTTCATCTCTTCTTCTGTGCTTCACCCCTTAGGTGTAGACCTAGAGCTGTCAAGGAAAGAAGAGGAGCAGCAAATGCTCCAGGATGCCCGGCAGTGGCTGAACAGTGGGAGGATTGAGGATATAAAGCAGCCTCGGACAGGAGCCACAGCTCTTCATGTTGCTGCAGCCAAGGGCTATTCTGAAGTCATGAGGTAGGAGCTCCTCCCAAGGCTGATGTGTGAAATTAAGGCTGAAGAAGACATCTTGCTTTACATTCAGAGAAATTTATTCCATACTGAGATTTTCAGGCTGCTGTTTCTCAAAAGGCTCTGTGGTTTTATGTGTCCAACCACAGTGGTTCACCCAGAAATACACAGAGACTGGAGGATTCCCTTTCATACCTCCCAGCCTTTTTGAAGTAATGAAAGCTTTTTGGAGACCGAGGCATAAATTAAGAGGTCCCTAATTTTTCTAATCACGAGGCCTGATTTTCACTGTTAGAGTAATAGTTTTAGGACTAGCAAGTTAAACAGTATTAGGGGATAAAAGTATAATTTTGACATACAGAGTGACAACACACTGCATGACCGTCACAAACATGACCAGTCTAGTGGGAAAATGCAGTGTCCACACCTGTCTCACTGTCCTCTGCCCCTTGATGCTACTGCTCCTGCAGGGACAGAGGGATTCCAGCATCTGACAGCTCTGCTGCCTTGGCACTAACAAGATTATTATGAACATAAACTTGCCCAGTGTAGCGTTTCCTGGTAAAAAACATTACTGTTGTTACAGGTTATGTCAAATTAAGGTTTCCAACAATAAAGCTTTCTCCTCTGCTCTTTATGTGTGGGTGAAGCTGCCCGTAAACATAGAGATCATCTAATCCCAGACTGAGTTGGGTTGGGAGGAACCTTGAAGCTCATCTTGTCCCACCCACTCCCTTGGGCAGGGACACCTTCCACTATCCCAGGTTGCTCCAAGCCCATCCAACCTGGCCTTGAACACTTCCAGGCATGAGGCAGCCACAGCTTCTGTGGGCACTCTGTGCCAGGGCCTCACCACCCTCACAGGGAGGAAATTTTACCTCGTATCTAATCTAACCCTGCCCTCTGTCTGTGTGAATCTATCCCCCTTTGTCTTGTTACTACATGCTCTTGTAAATAGTCTTTACAAAGTGTCGTGGTTTGTCACTGGCCCAGCGCCAGGCACCCATGAGAGTTGCTCACTCACCCTCCCCTGCCACAGCTGGGCAGAGGAGAGAAAAAAATTAACGAAGAGTTCATGAGTGAGATAAGGACTGAGAGAAACACTTCAAGGGCAAAACAGGCTCAACTTAAAGTTGCAAAGTGAATTTATTACTAGCAGAATCAGAGGAGGAGAATGAGAAGTAAAATAAGCCCTTAAAACACCTTTTC
>VZTF01002169.1:31797-125756 GCA_013397755.1 Cnemophilus loriae
CCATGGTCAGCACCATGGCCTGCAGAGGAATCTCAGCTCTGGTGCCTGGAGCAGCTCCTGCCCCTCCTTCCCCACTGCCCTTGGTGTCTGCGGAGTTGTTCTTCTCACATGTTCTCACTTGGCTTTTCTCTGGCTGAAATTAAAACTGCGCAATCAACCTTGGTTTTTATCTCTCTTCTCAAATCCGTTATCACAGAGGCGTTACCAGCCTCTCTCATTGGCCCAGCCTTGGCCAGCAGTATGTCCATCTTCAGAGCCATCAGGGATTGGCCGTGCTGGACATGGTGGAAGCTTCCAGCAGCTTCTCACAGAAGCCACCTCTGTGGCCCCCCTGTTACCAAAAACCAGGCCGTGCAAAACCAACGCACAAGGTTACTCTATTGCCCATGTTAAAATCCATTCTGGAAGTGTTTGTTGATCCTAAATTTCATAATTTTAAGTGACGTGATTTGATGTCTAAGAGCTGTTTCATATCAAGCTCAAGCATTTTATTGTACTCCATGTTTCTGATTTGTGTTCAGTCATTAGAACTTATAATTGAGTGATGAGCTGTCTGTGCCTGTACCGTGCCCAAGAACAGGAATCTAATATAGCTCGTGTGAATAGAAATATCTCTGAATATCTCTGAATTTGAGGTGTTGGTCCCATGGCCTGTCAGGGGAGGGTTGTGTATCCAGTGCTCCTTGATGAAGCTCAGTCTGTGCAGGGTGACTTAGTTCTGGTCAGCTTCTCCTTGATATTAATTGTGGTAATGATAAACACATCTCACAGGAAGCTGACATTGTTTTACTCTTGTGTATGTGATGGCCGTGCTGAAGTTCAAATCCAGAGCTTTAGTGACTTAAACCAAAGGGGCTGACAGCCAGGAGCCAGCTAACTCTAAATGAGACGTGGAATTTGTTCGTGACCTTGAGTCTCTTAGCAGCTCTGTTTCTCCCTTCTGCCAGCTGGAAAATCAACAGAAACTCAGCACCTAATTTACAATTTCTTTCACAGAGAAGCCCACAGCTGCTCTGCTGTGACTGTTTTATTTAGCACAGTAGCACATTGGTGTAAAGCTGCAGGAGTTTCCAAGCTGTTGGTGCCGTGTTGGGGTCGTGCTGGATTTCTCTCATGCTGTGCAATGGTGGCTCTGGGTGAGGGAATTTCCCACAATGGAAATTTTCAGGAGCAGTTTTACCAGACTTGCAGAATTCGCCTGGGATGTTCTTCAATATTTAAGCAACTTGGATAATAGTTTTGATACAGGAGCTGCTCAGTGCTCTCTCCTGATCATTGCCACACCAGTGTGCACATGGCTCTGAAGCTCCAGACTACCCCTGACCCTCTTGTGTTTGTTTTGGTGTTAGATATTCAAGCTCCAGGTGCTGTGAAACACCTGTGTTCTGCTCTAATGGAGAAGGGAGGGTGAAAGGGACATAGCAGTGAGGGTAAGGAATGGAGATCCCAGGCAGGTTCACTTGTGGAAGATTTGCTTGAGCTATACAAGGGCTACTCTGAAAAAACGCATTTGGGGTTGTTTAATCTAAATGGGGGTTGTTTAGCATACAAATTTCACCTCTGTCAGTGTCACTGGTGCTTCCCTGGCAGTCCTGTTGGTCTCCTTGTGGACCACCCCACACGGTGGCCTTGTGCTCTCGGAGAACCAAGCTCGAGCTCCAGGTCCCAAATGTCCCTCTCCTGGCAGGTGCTGTGCTCAGCTCCCTGGCACAGGGATGGCAGTTGCAGGGATGCTGTTTGTGTGCTCAGTGCCTGAGCCAGTCCAGGCTCTCTCCTCCACTGGAGCAGGAGTTCAGACTGGGTCACCAATGCCAGATGAGAAATCAAGGTGTTCTCCCAATTCAGGACGTGCTGAAAGGGAACCTTATCGGTTTGATACGTTCCTGCAGGTTTTACATCAAAGTCACTTTTCATTCATTGCTCTTTCCGTTACAGTTTCGAGCACATCAAGTGGGATGTTGCTTTGGTTAATAAACAAGTCTAGAAGCTCCTGGCTGTTAGGGAGCCAAGCTGCCCACTTGGTGCCTAACAGGGGAAACTCTGCTCTGTCAGGAAGTCATTCCTGATGAGCAGAGATCAATCCTGCTGCTTTCCTCAGGCTCCTGATCCAGGCTGGGTTTAATTTGAACGTCCAAGACAATGATGGCTGGACTCCACTCCACGCTGCTGCTCACTGGGGAGTGAAGGAAGCATGTTCCATCCTGGCTGAGGCTCTGTGTGACATGGACATCAGGAACAAGCTGGTCAGTACACAACTAACGCAGGGTATTCTACAGCCAGATTAATATCGACTATTGCCTGCTGCATGATCATGGAATCACAGAACCCCAGACTGGTTTTGGTTCGACGGAACCTTGAAGCCCATCTCATTCCACCCCCTGCCATGAGCAGGGACACCTTCCACTAACCCAGGTTGCTCCAAGCTCCGTCCAGCCTGGCCTTGGATACCTCCAGGGATGGAGCAGCCACAGCTTCTCTAGGAAGCCTGTGCCAGGGCCTCACCACCCTCACAGGGAAGAATTTCTTCCCAATATCCCATCTAACCCTGCCCTCTGGCAGTGGGAAGCCATTCCCCCTTGTCCTGTGACTCCAGGCCCTTGTCCCAAGTCCCTCTCCAGCTCTCCTGGAGCCCCTTTAGGCACTGAAAGGGGCTCTGAGGTCTCCCTGGAGCCTTCTCTTCTCTAGGTGAACACCCCCAGCTCTCCCAGCCTGGCTCCAGAGCAGAGGGGCTCCAGCCCTGTGGTCAATTTAGTGGCTTCCTCTGGATTCTTTCCAGCAGGTCTAGGTCTGTGCTGAGATGGAGCTCCAGAGCTGGACACAGAGCTCCAGGTGGGGTCTCATAAGAGATCCAACATCATGATCCAACATCATATCAAAGTCATAGCCGTTCTCCTTGCCTGTGCACTGGATAATTTAAAAACATCAGAAAATAAAGAATCTTGACTGACAGAAGGCGGAAAAGATTTCAAATATTATGGGAAATGTGACCTGATTAAACTTTAGGACTGAGCTTGTAAGAAGGGATAGGGGCTGATCTGTGCCATCCTGAGTTAGTGTAACTCTGAGAAATCAAACAGCAACAGAGAAACAGTCTTGGAGTGCAAAATAATATACTAATCTTAAGGTATAAGGTCACTGAAAACAAGTGAACCCATGAGAAACGGGCAGCTTTAAATCCTTCCTGTTCTATGTATTGGTAATTAAAAAGGAAATTGAAGATTTGTGAGACATGAATGAAGAAAAATGGGATGGAAGAAAAGGAGAAAAACCATTTCTCTTCCTTTCTAATAGTTGCAGGTTTTTTCTTGAAGAGCTCTTGGATTTTCAAGAGTTTGTCCAGGGCTGCTCTTGGTGTTCCCATCCCTGCTGGGATGTCTACACTGGTCTGTGACCTGCTTCCCACTGGAGCCAGGTCAGGTGTGCCGTGGCAGCCTCTGGGGGAGAAGAGAAGGTTGGAGGTGCTTGGAGGAGCACCAGGGGACGAGGGCAGGCAGGAGGATGTGATAAGAGAGGGCTCTGGGTGTTTGAGTGCATCCACCTGTGCTGGAAACTGCTGGAACACAGATGCCTCCATGAGGAGCCCTTTCAGCCTGGTGAGCTCTTTGGCACCCAAAATATGGGGAATCTCTTCTGTTTAAATGCCATCAGGTGCTTTTCCAAAGTGTTTGGAATGTGTATGGGGTCTTGTATCATGCCATACTTGAAAAGAAACAGGCACAGTTGTATTTGTTGCATTACCTGCTCCTTGCAATCCAGAATTGTCTCCTTGCTGGGTCAGATGGACAAGGCTACTTTCTATTTTTTGACCTGTAGCTACCGGGTTTCATGGTGTGTTGTTAATGAAATGGCATTTAGAGCTTTAGTTATGGTGAAAATGTAACCAATTTCTTGGTTTGTGCCCTAGAGTATTTTTTCTGTTTTGTTTTAGTTTATAAATGCCCATGGATGTGGAAAGGGATCCCAAATTTTTGGCTTGCTGGCAGGCTTTCAGAACGTTTAAATACATGATGATAAAGTAACACAGAATCAGGAGTATCCTGAGCTGGAAGGGACCCACAGGGATCATCCAGTCTAACTCTAGGCCCTGCACAGACACCCCAACAACCCCACCCTGTGCACCCTGAGAGCGCTGTCCAAACGCTCCTGGAGCTCTGGCAGCCTCGGGGCCGGGACCATTCCCTGGGGAGCCTGGGCAGTGCCCAGCACCCTCTGGGGGAAGAACCTTTCCCTGATATCCAACATAAGAAGAGGTTCATCACATTCCCTCTCAGTACAAGAGTGTCCTTTTTAGAAACTCAGACGTAGTCCTGGCTGTTGGATTTGAGCAGCAGCAACCAGGGAGCTGCACTGCCCTGGTAAAAGTTGCTCACTGAACATGAACGTGATCTTAGAGGTCTTTTCCAGCCAAAATGATTCTGTGATTCCATGATCGCTGTCACGTGGGTTTCCTTGCTCTGGAATGAAACAGTGTCACTCACAATTTGGGGAGGGAGGATGTGGAGCGTATGCACTGGTAAATAGGACTTTTTGGAATATTATCACTGTGCCATCTCAGATATCCTCTTGTGTTCTCTCATTGCACCAGGGCCAGACGCCCTTTGACGTGGCTGACGAGGGACTTGTGGAGCATTTAGAAATGCTGCAGAAGAAACAGACTGTGGTGAGTTTCTGGAGATCGTTTTCTACCTCTCCAATTACTTTTTCACACCTGGGTGTTCTCCAAGACATATGGTGCCAACAGATGCAGGAAGCTGAGGCCCAGCTATTTTCTTTAGTTACTCATTTGCAATCTTTAATCACAGCAATATTTTTAATAGCTAGAAATCTAGATAACTGGATGACTGCAGCAAGGAGGTCAGTAGTGTGATGGCATGCAGAATTATGGGAACTGGTAAGGAATTCATGTGCATTTTTGGAATTGTTATTGGCCAGTAGTTGCTTTGTTGGCTGGCAGGCTCTCCAGCATCAAACTGCTCTGTTCCTAATGAGTGATTACCTAAGTCAGCTTTGTGTTTGCATCTAGGGAAATACACTGTCAGTGTTGAGAGAGATCTGTTACCATGGCTGCCTTTCTTACAGTAAGGGAGGCTTTGGATTGAGGAAGAAGAAATTACAAACTTCAGGGAATTCTGGACTGAAAAAATGGGTGGTTTCAAAACCATATTAAATTGTCATTTCATAGTGCAGTGGAGATATTGAAAGGGTTTATAAGTCAAAAGTTGACATAAAAAAAAGAAAGCAAATTATATCTTGTTCAAAGTAAGGGCAGTTGTCAACCCAGAAAGCTGGGTTTGGATTGAATTTTTTCCTATTTCATCTGATCTACTCAATTACCTCATTTTGGTGCTTCTGAAAAACAAGCTAACCTTCTTTCAAAAAGAATTAAAAATCTGTAAGTATCACTTAAAACATTGGGTTCAGAAACAGACAGAATGGGAACACTGCTGATAAACCCCAGGAAAGAATTTTCAGGAACTGACAATGTGGGTGGTTAGAACTCCAGCTCTGATCACAACACAACTGCTGCCATCCTCAAATAGCAGCCTAAGTATTCATAGGAACTTCTTAAAAATTAATCAGCTTCTCCCTAAATGAGGTGTTGATAAATACTATCGGGGTTGTATTTTGGATTCCCCTCTCTCTCACTACCCAGGATTTTGCAGATAATTGCACTTCTTAAAAGAAAAGAAAAAGAAAAACAAGAATTTTTTTGGGTGACTGCTCACCCATTTTTAGGGCTGCTTTGCAGGGGCTACAACCTCCCTGTTCTCTATATAGAAGCACTATATAAAGGCCTTCTCCATTTATTCAGTCAGTGTAGAACTGGGCAGAAGAATCCAAATTTTATCATACTTTTTTTTTAGTGAACATGATTTTTTAGTGGAAAAGCCAATTTATCCTGTGTTTATCATGTGCCAATTTTATCACTTAAAAATAGAAAAATTATATTTGTTAAGGATAAAACAGGCAGTTCCATGACATTATTTCACTTCCAAAATGGCTCTCAAATCATACGTTTTTCAGTGTAAAGCAGAACACTGTGCCGCCCTTGCTAAAAGATTTGCTGCTGTTATTGGAAAGCAAGAGGGATTTTTGTTTGCTGGAAGCAATTAATTTGGTTTGGGTTTGGATTTTTTTCCCAGTTCCTGAATTATCTGTGAACGGAGCAGGCTGTTTCCTGCACTTCCCTTTGCTGTGCTCCAGCAGTTTGGTCAGTTTAACAATGTCGTACCCCAAATTTTTGCTCTTCACTGGAATCCATGTAGCTTTTCCCACTTCACATGGCTGCCCCATGCCTGGAAGTGTCCAAGGGCAGGTTGGATGCAGCTTGGGACAACATGGGATAGTGGAAGGTGTCCCTGCCCATGGCACGGGGTGGGACAAGACAGGCTTTGAGGTCCCTTCCAGCCCGAGTGGTGCTGGGTTTGTATGATTCAGAATTTACAGTGCTTTTACTTCCTTTGCCTGGTGTAAGCTGCTGTCAAAAGAAAAAGGGTAACCTGGTGAGCCATGATACGACAGAGTCAGCCTTAAATTGAGCCCCTAACTGCCATCCCTACTTCTGCCTCAGCTGTATCTGTGCTTCTGGAATGTACTAAAACAATTTTTGGGTGCTGTTTTGTCCATTGATGGTAGTAAAATTAATATTGCTGCTCTCTAGACAAAATCATTCTGTATCCATGTAATCCCAGGTATTCTTGTGCAATGACTTCATGCATTTGAGGGATTTAAGAAGTGACCCATCCTCACAAGACTTCCCTAGTTGCCTGTACAGGGCAGACTTGAATGCTTTCTTCTGACAGCAAGTAAATAATAGCCACAAAGACAGCAAATTCTTAGCTGGATCTAGCCTGATTTCATGGGCACACACACATGGGGCCAGACCTCCAGCAGAATCCCGGAATGGTTTGGGCTGGAAGCAACCTTAAAGCTCATCCAGTCCCACCCACTGCCATGGGCAGGGACACCTCCCACTATCCCAGGTTGCTCCAAGCCTCATCCAGCCTGGCCTTGGACACTTCCAGGCATGGGGGAGCCTACGACCTCTCTGGGCAACAGTCAAGGTTTGTCCCTGGTCTCGGCAGAGGCAGCTGCAGGTGCCTTTGAAGGTTTTATTAAATGGCAGCTGCATTCCAAGGACGTGCTGGGTGCTGTGCCCTGGTGAGCTCCAGTCCAAGGCTCACAGTGCCATTGCAGATGTGCTGCTGTTCAGGTGGCTTCTTACATACATCTGCAATGGTTTGGTTTGGTCTAACGAGGCTGGGCTGACCTTTTGCTGTGGTGCTGACTGGGTTATGCTGACAAGGCTGGTTAATGTCTGTCCTCATTCTCTCTCCCCCATCTTCCTGGACTTTTTGACAGCTGCGAAGTGAGAAGGAGACAAGGAATAAGCTGATTGAAGCTGACATGAATGGGAAGCCTCAAAACAGACTCTTCACCAAGTAAGTCTCTCCCTCTTAATTGACAAGAAACTGCACAGAAAGTAATGGGAGAGCAGCTTCATCTCTCACAGCCAGCTGGCCTCAGCTGGGTCAAAAACAATTCACTGCTGTTTATTTCATGGGTTCTTTTTCTAAATCTGAGCACTCTCAAATACAGTTTTAGTTGTGTCTTAACGTACCCAGTGAGTGGTGGAACAAGGGCTTGGTCTGGTGTTTGGTTTTCCAGCTCCTGCTCTGGCTGAGAATGAATCGGAGCTCTGGGCTGAGAACTGCACCTTTTTGTTGCACAGAGCCCTACAGCCCGACTGCTGCGTTGTGTGGCACTAGAAAAGGAGAGATCACATTTTTGTGGATGGAAAAATGCTTGCAGAATTAGAAAATGTGAGACTGGCAGTGGAATCCATGGCGAATTGGCCATGATGGAAGTGCTGGAGCGTTCGGTTTGTAGATGGATTTTGTTCTTTGCTTGTTCTGTATATAGTGAATCGTGTTTGTGCGTTCCTGAGAAATACAACTCAGATAACTTGCTCGCCTAGTCATAAAAATTTCCTGTTTTGCAGCAAAGAGAAGATTCTTTATGAGGAAGACACGTTGAAGTCCATGGAAACTGAGGAAGAGAACAAGGACTCGAGCAGTTCTAGTTCTGAAGAGGAAGAAGCTGAAGATGAAGTTTCAGAATCGGACGCTGAAAAGGAGTCAGGTAAGACTTAGTAGTGTCTTGGATTTAATAACTAGCCTGGCTATTATTATTGTTGTTGTTGTTATTGTTGTTGTTACTAATTATGTAATTAGTTGTTAAGGAAATCCTGAAAGTTTTACTTCCAGTGTATATGTACAGAATTTGGAGAAATCTGGAGCTACTGTGCTAAAAAAGCTGATTTGAATGCTGACTCCCAGGTCAGCATAATTACTAAAAAAAAAAAAAATCTTTCAGATCCTATTTTAATTCCTACTTCCAGCTCACATGTATTGAAGATAACACATTGTCCATAGCTTGTTCTTTTTTCTTGTTGGCCCAGTTCAAGAAGAATCCTTCAGGTACTGCAGGACGGTAGGAGAGCAGGTGAAGGTGTAGGAAGGCAATAGCCTGTTGCGTTCGGATCAGTCTGAAAGGAAGGGCTGAAGCTATTCTGGGTGATTATAGAGGTGAGGAACTTCTGTTTTCCAGGCTGTGATGAATAGTGATTGCAAAAGATAGTGGAAAATAAGGATTAAGTACACAGAGTCACAGTAGCATTTACATTACAGTATATTGCTGGCATCTTACTCCCATTCCTTTTCCATAATTTCTGTGGCTTCCTTAATTAGTTTCAAAAGTGTTTATGTGCAGCACAGAAAGTTTAAATACAGATACCTCATTTTACAGTAAGCCAAGACTTATTTGTACTTAATATTCTGCAAACACAGATGGATCTTGGACTGTGATATGTTTAATGGTTAAACTACTTTTAACATCAGCTTGCTTGGTCTATATCCAATATACTAAGAAATAGGTCCTGAAAAGAAGTGTAGTTGAAAGTTTTGTTGTGCATCTGTGCAAGTGAAATTGTCACCTGTGTTAGGATTGTATCAGTTAATGCTGTTGGGGCAGGATGAGAAGGGTGGAAAATCCTGGCTGGGCTCTGCAGAGCTACTGCTGCACCAGCTGGGTGGGCATGGCAGTAACACAGGGAAATGATCTTGGGGCTTTTAAAGCAAGCAAGTCTAGTGGACGTGTCAGTGGTAGAAGGAGACGCGCAGTACAAGTTACATATATTTTCTCCATAAATCAAGGGTTTACCCCGATTATATACATGTTTATATAAATATAAATTATACCTATCTAGCTGGGTGCCAATGCTTGTAAACATGGTGGTAGTTTGACCAAAACAACTCAAATGTTTGCACACCAATAAGACCTGGAGCTGTGTGGGGTTTAACTGAGTCAGGAACAGCCTAAGATCTTTCAGCAAGGAAAGGTCTACAGCACTCAGCATTAAATTTTGTGTAAAGCCAGAACAGGTCTTTTTACTGGATTAATTCACTGAGCAAAGCACATTATAGGAGTCTATGTCAAACCACTGAAGCTAATAGAAATGGGATGGGAATAGGTAATGATTAAGCTTCAGGCTTTGTTACCTGTACTCTCCTTTCCTGGAAGTTTATTGGGTCCTTTGAGAAATTTCCATCCGAATTGAAACCCCACCTTGTAAACTTCTGTAATCTCTGATAAAATGAGTGTGGACTTGCCCAGCTGGATGGAGACAAAGCTATCACTTGCTGCATATGTGAGTGGGGGTCACATCTTCGGTACTCTTTTTAAAGCAAGATTCTGTAAGGTAACAGTATCAGCCCAGATTATAGGAGGACTCCAAAGAGAAGTAGGATTTTTCATTTTGCTAATGAAAATGATAAATGCCACAGTATTACTGATTTCAAAGACAGACAGTGGTATTCCTGGGCTGATTCCCCAGCATGGGCAGCAGGGGAAGGGGGGAATCTGCCCCTGTGCCCTGCTCAGGTGAGACCCCACCTGCAGAGCTGCCTCCAGCCCTGGGTCCCAGCACGGGAAGGACATGGAGCTGCTGGAGCCAGGATGATCAGAAGGCTGGAGCAGCTCTGCTCTGAGGAAAGGCTGGGAGAATTGGGATTGCTCAGCCTGGAGAAGAGAAGCTTTGGGGTGACCATACTGTGGCCTCCCAGGACCTGAAGGGAGTCTTCAAGGAAGATGAAGGGACTGTTTACAAGGGCCTGGAGTGATAGGACAAAGGGGAATGTCTTCAAACTGATAGAGAGTAGGTCTAGATAGGATATTAGGAAAAAATTCCTCCCTGTGAGGGTGGGGAGGCCCTGGCACAGGGTGCCCGGAGAAGCTGTGGCTGCCCCATCCCTGGAAGTGTGGAAAGCCAGGTTGGATGGAGCTTGGAGCAACCTGGGATAGTGGAAGGTCCCTGCCCGTGGCACGGGGGGGGAATGAGATGGGCTTTAAGGTTTCTTCCAGTCCAAACCAGTCAGGGATTCTGTGGTTCTGTGTTTATCTGCTTAACATTTTGCATGCTTGGATGGTACAGGAGGCATGGGTATGAAAACATGAATTCTATTACCTTATTCCTCTTCATTTTTTGTAATATTCCCATACCTTTATCATTCTGAGCAGTGCTGGACACGTAGATTATGACTGTTGGTCTAAAGTGTTCCAAGTCCGATGAAAAGAAAAAAATTCCGAGTGATCTTTTTAAAGTAAAAATTCCAACCCCTTTGGTAGCTGAGCATAATGCAGGACATGTAGAAGCTGGCAGTGTAACACACAAGTTTATTTTGAGGTGTGTTTTGAAGAGTCTCAGGTTGCGATTAATTTGTTGAATTTGCAGAGACTGTGGGAGGAAGAAATTGGATGAGGGAAGCAGTGAAATTGTTAGAAGGCTTCAGAGTAGTATGTTTCTTATAATCTGTAAGAAATTTGTGTTATTCAGACGAAGGAAGCTAAGGGGATTAATGTCACTTTATTCATTTTGAGGACAATTAATTTGGCATTGACCTCTCGTAAACAAGAGAAAGATCAGTATAAAATTCTATGGTGATTATCTGTGCTGGGAACTATTACAATATGTAATTATTGGGAATTAAAGCAGGCCATGGAAGCTTTTAGTGTTGTTTTGTTTAAAAACCAACCAAGCAAAAACTCTTATCCAAAAACCATTACAAAAAAGGAATTAGAAACCTAAATTTTTATTCTTACCAAATTTGTTTTGAGGAGATTGAACTAATCCTCACCAGTTTCTCTTGTCTGGAATTCATAATGTTTATTGCTGAAATTTTGGTAGAATAAAATGTGAGATGCTTGCAGTGGCTCTGCCACCCCTTGTACTGCCAGCACAGAGTCCCTCGGTCTGTCTCTCTTGTCCCCTGCTGTCAACTGCTCCCAGTCACATTGCTCACAGTTAGTCCTTCCCAACCCATCATTACCACTTTAGTCTGTGCCCTTCTAATCAGGCTTAACCTTAAAAGCTGACCTGTGTGCTATAAACTGCCAGAACAGGCTCCCAGTGCCCATCCAGCCCAGCCTGGAGAGCTGCTGCAGCCTTCCCTTCCTGCAGTGCCCTGTGTTTTACAGGCCTCAGTCGCAAGAATGAGCAGCCGTCAGCAAATGGCAGCACGTCTTTCCTTGTCTGTGGGCATTTCCATGGACTTGGATGCCGTGGCAGGTATGGCAGGCCAGGCCTGCAAGGAGGAATGGGAGATCTATTGCCCCTTCCCCAGGGGCGGGTGAAAGTGCACCCGAGGGTTCAGCTCCAGAACTGAAATCTGCTGCTTCGCAGAGAGGGAAAAGTGGCTGAGAATCCATTCTCATGCAGACCCAAGGGAACAGCTGAAGCTGTGTCAGGGGAGGTTTAGATTGGATATCGGGAAAAGGTTCTTCCCCCAGAGGGTGCTGGGGCACTGCCCAGGCTCCCCAGGGAATGGTCCTGGCCCCAAGGCTGGCAGAGCTCCAGGAGTGTTTGGACAGTGCTCTCAGGGATGCACAGGGTGGGATTGTTTGGGTACCTGTGCAGGGCCAGGGGCTGCGCTTGCTGATCCTTGTGTGTCCCTTTCAACTCAGGAGATTCCATGATTCTGTCTTTGTCTCTTTAGTTCAGGCTCTGTCAGTCTTGCTAACTTCCTGTTATTTTAAAATGTTTCTCTTGGCTTGCTCTTTCCTGTTTTCTATGTCCTTTGAATCCTTTGTTTTCTAAGACTGAGAATATTTGTTACAGATTGATCTTCATGCTCCAAGGTGCCATCGTCCTAGACACTTCATCCCAAGCTACTCCAAATGTGTAACAGCAGATACTTATTCCCTGCACATATGTTATTAGCTAGGACTGTTTGGGTGCTTATGCTTAAAATTACTTTATTTTTTCCAAGCCACGACTATGTGAGCACTCATAGCTGTAAGGAAAGCTTTGGTTGGTGGGTGTAGGTACATCGTTTCTCAGGCAGGTTCCATGTACCTGGGTTTATGGTGAAGTCTGTCTCCAGCTTGTGCTCTCCTGTCAAGTGAACCTATTGCCTGAGTCATACTTTCTGCTTACTCTCCCCCTGGCAATGTCTGGTGGATATTCTTCTGTCAAGCATGTGCATAGATACAAAAAATAAATGTGATACTGGACATCTGCACTTATCTAACAAGCAAGGAGCCAACTGTGAGCTTGGACGAGGGTTGCTTAGCTTGCTTGGAGCCCAAGTAAGGGCTTTTGTTGGGCAGCAGTCCTGGCTTCCTGTAGAAAAATGGATTTTGCTGCAGAAGACCAGTCCAGCAGCACAAGCAAGTGCAGAGAACTGTGCAGTGAAACCCAGCACTGGGCACTCAGGGCTGTGGGCTGTACCACACTTGTGCTACAGCAGGAACAGGATGTGCCCCTTTTCATCCCAAGATTTACCAGGGAAGAAATTCCCAGACAGGAAACAAAATTGTGAAAAACAAAAAACTCGTGTGTCCTCTTTATGGTGCTTTCTGCAAAGATTTTGCTTGTCTGTGAGGATCAAGTTCAGAAGCTTTACCTGGCAAATGTATCCATCCTATTCTTTAGGAAGTGGGAAGCTCCTTGCAGAAAGCCCTGACATCTGACAGAAGGCACTGACATCTCTGTGGTCCAAGGAGACTGAGGTCACACAGCACTGACCTGGAGTGCAGACCACACTCTGTGTAAAGAGGGGCCTTGGAAGTGCGATACTGAAACATTTGGTTTCTCTTCTTGTTTAAAATTGTAGAGAGAAAGGAAGAGCCCTTTGCCAACCACTCCAGCCGTGAATCCAGGCCCAGCATCACTGAGCAAATGCCACCACCCGAGCCCAACTCCTTCACTGCATCTGCCAGAAGAGTAAGTGAATTTGGAATCAGTGGGGACTCCAGCAGTGCTCAGAAGCAGAAGGTGTTACTGGGAGATGGATGCTCTGAAAACAATCTTCAGAGGACTTTAAGACTTGAATTTAGAAAAGCCTGGTAGTATGAAATTCTGATAAAGATGTGTATTAACAGCAGTGTAGGGCTGCCTCCAAGGAGGGCGTTGGTACAGTTCGGTTCCTCTTGAATCTCTGACCCTCCAAAGCAAATTGTGGTGAAGAAATACAGCCTACAGCACATGCTCTGTGTGCTGTCAGTTCTGAGGGGGCTGGTGCCAATGTCTTCCTAGCACATCTGTCACCAGAGCTGATTCCTGCTCTTGTATCAGTGATGAGTTCGGCACCATAATCCAAAGTGCCTCTGATGTGCCAAAGCCAGTTGAGTCAGTGGTGTGATGTTACAGCCCAGCAAGCAGAGGGTAGGTTGCATGTAGCTGGCCAGCTGGGCTATAAAAGCTTTGAAAGGTGAAGTGGTCACTGAAATTTTATGCGAATCCTCCAGCTCTCAGATCACTCAGCTAGATGGCACCAGGAGACTCTGCTCTACACAGGGCTCGTGTCGTGTGCTGCTGCTTTCTTTTTGCACCAGACTATGGAGAAAACAACACAGGCACCTGGCCCAGGGCTGAAGCACTCGGTGCTTGTCAGAGGGAAATGTTTCGTGCTTAGTCACAATTTTTTATTTTTTGCATGCAATTGAGTGTAACCAAGATCAAATGAAACAGAGCTCCTCTGGGCATTGCTCAGCTCAGGCTGGCTTAGCAGGGGAACTGTTAGAGGTAGAAGGATGCTGGGAAGTGTGAGCACTTCTGTTAACTCTTTCCCAGCTTCAGAGGTTTGGTCTCACTCTTTTGAGCTGTTTAACCCAGAATGAGGGTGTTAGGGTGTAGAAGCTGGCCTGTGAGCAGAGCAATTATTGATTTGACCTCAATCACTTAACATCAGCTTCTTTACCTTCTCTCTCCTGTTTGGTTTTTCTGTAATTCACTTTGACAGACTGGGCTTTAGATTGTGTTGCCCTCTGTTAGGGGAGTTATTAGTATGTGCTGTTCCTGTGTTGTTCAGAGTTTACAGACGGCAGCTTTTGCTGTGGTTTTGAGCTTTCTCTGAGGAAAGCATCAAAACTACATGAAAATGTTAAAGCTGTATAGCGCAGTAGAATGGCAGTGCTGGAAATGGTGCAGTACAGATTAACTCTTTGCATCTGCATTGAAATGACATGAGCTGAAAACATTGCTCAAATACTGCAGGGATAATTTTAGTTTGGCAGTCTTCAGACAGTGAGTCTGAGGGCAGAGCTCCTCAGTAGCTCCATTTATTCTGAATAGTGTCAGATGGTTTGTGTCAGATAGAATATGGGATAATAATGCTTAGATCACTTTTGATCAAAAGCCTTGTCTGCCTAGTGTCCTGCCTGACAGTGGCCATCAGAAGCTACTAGAGAACACAGAATCTTGCAGGAATTCTCTCCCACATTCCAGCAATTGGCATTTCAGGAACTTTCTGAACCTGGTGTATTTTTTGTCTTCAGTAGCCCCTGTTGGACTTTTCCTCTATGCACTCACTTTTTGATTGGGATCCTCTAATGTCCAGTGGTAAAGAGTCCTTCAGCTTAGTTAAAAACTCTACAAAGCTCCCTGTCCCATTAACTACCACATGCTGGGTTTGTTTGCTGCCCCTCGTTCCTTTATGGGAAGGACCAAGGAATAATTGTTCCATATTCACCCTCCTATGTGCCACTGAGGGTTTCATGTACCTTGGTCGTATCTCAGCCTGGAGACTACTGATATACTGAATATCTCCCCATGCAAACCTCTCTTGCTCTACTCACTCTTGCTGCCTTTCCCTGAACTCTTCCCTTCTTGTCAACTGCTGCTGAGCCTTGGAGCTGAGCTGTGTGTGGTACCAAAGGTGTGATTGTACCCTGCAGTAACACAGAGCCACGGTGGTTGTGTGTTTTGTATTCTGTACTTTTCCAATAATTCCTAATAATCTCTTTGCTTTATTTCCTGTACAACTTGGTGCTTAGCCCTGTACAAGTATCTCTTGTGATGCTCAGGCTCCATTCTTGAATGGCAGTGGGCAGCCTTTTGTAAGACTTGATAACTGTAGCGGAAGTCGTACATTTAAGCAGTTGTATATTGAAGCAGTTGTGTATTTAAGGACTAATATACGCGGGTTAGAAATGCCTCATGTAACAGCAAGCACAAAGGCCCATTCTGTGGTATGCACAGTTACGTGCCCATGGAAGGGGCATCTGCAAGGCTGAGGTCCAACGTCCTGCTCAAAGCAGGATTAAGCTCATGTCATGTTGCTTTTGACCTACCTGAGCTGAGCTGAGTATTAAAAGGTCTCTGAGGATGGAGATGCTCTACTCCCTTACTCCCTGTCCCAGTGCAGCTTCCTTCCTGCCAGGAGTTACGTCTCCATGTCAGCTGGGATTTCCCATGTGGAAAGTTGTCTGTTCTCCTCCTTCCACTGTAGACTGTAGAGAAGTCTGGTTCCATGTCCTCTGTAAACCCACCCCCAAGTAGCAGAGCAACTAAATCCTGTCTTTGCCTTCTCTTTTCCACGCTAAACAGTCCAGGTTTCGTCAGACTCTTCCTTTACAGTGTTGTTGGCTACAGCTCCCTGATGATCTCAATGGCTTCTCCTGGGCTCCACTGGTGTGGGGGGTTTATTTGCGGCTAGTTCTGTAAGACCTGAGTACTTGTTTTTGGTTTTCTGCCTTTACTGGATAATTCCCCCTTCCTAAATGGGTGATAATAAAAGCTTCATAGTTCCTTATTTTCTTTCCTCGAAGCTGGAGGAGGGCATTGTGTAGGCAAAGACCTGCACAGTGACACAAGAGTCCTTTCATCCTCTGTCCTTGGGGATGAGGCACTAAGGCACTTTGCATCCCTGTGAGTTCACCTTGAGCTCTGTCCTGTCATTAAAGTGAAGCAGGAAATAAAAGTGACTCCATCTTACAAGTATAGCCCAGCGAAAACTGGGGCTTTTTGAAACACTTTCTGAACTTAGAGCGTGCCTTGCAGTGCTCTTCATTTTTCCAAATGTCCCTATTTCTCCTCCACAGTTCAGTTGGCTCAGCAAGTCAGACGAGCAGAAGGATGAGTCACCCTCGTCGTGGCGGCTGGGCCTGAGGAAGACTGGCAGCCACAACATGTTGAGTGAAGTCGCTGCCACTCGTGAGGCACAGAAGGATAAAACTTCTTCTATCTATCGCTCCTCGTCCAGCCCTCGGATATCTACACTGTTGGACAACAAGGAAAAGGTTTGGCTTTCAGCAAGGATGTTTTAGTGTATCCACTTTACCCCACAGGTGTAAACCCCTTTCCCTTTGAGTTATTGCTAGGGTTTGTATCCATAACAAACATGGATCTCTTTCATTCTTATTTTCTTTTTCTTTCGAAAAATATTTCCCTCTTATCAGTTGTTTCTCCAGAACTGGAGTTTGGTGCCCCTTTGGCTTAATTCCTCCTCAGTTTGGGCTGGGCTGCCACTGAACAGGGGCTGCCAGTCTGGCACAGCCTGTTCTTTACCAGAAAATGTCCAATCCAGATAACAGTACATACCTGCAGTGGAGATTCTCCTTCCTTGTCATTTATATGGATTCCTCCTGTATCCATCAGTTGCATTTGTAAATCCCATCCCGCGTATTCAGTAATTGTAACTTTTCTGCCTATGGGAAGATGCCTCATCCCTGGAGGTGTTCAAGGCCACCTTGGATGGAGCTCTTGTCTAGGGAATTAAAGATCCCTTCCAATCCATTCTCTGATTCTGTGATTGACAAGTCATTCTCTAAATTAGAACATTCCTTTATTCACTACTATGCTCATCAGGAAATACCTTTCAGAACTGATATTTCTATGGTGTGGTATGTGTTGCCCAAGAAATTGCCTTAAACCAGCTGATAGGAGAATGCTTTCTTAGTTGAAGAAATTTGAACATGAATTTATTTGCCACTGAACGTGCTGGAAGGGTAAGAGATGTGTAGCTGAAGTTCCTCTTTTGCTTCACCAGGACCGAGACAACAAGAGTTGTCTTGCCACCATAGTGCCCAGAAGACTGAGCAGTGATATAGAAGAAAAAGAAAACAGGTGAGACTGGCTGAAGTTAATGCTCAGCTTCCATCCTGTCAATAGTACTTCTGGAATATAATTTTTCTGTAGTCAATGCTTTGTATATTTTCTCAGCGGTCTCAAGTACACAGAAATTCACAACATCAAGAGCCAGCTCTGTCTGTAAAAGTTCTGGTACATTGGTTTTCATTTAGGTAAGCAGGAATCAGCAGACTGGTTCCTCCACCCCTGTACTCACACAGGCACAGGCTCCATCCAGGCAACCAAATTTATGGATCCTTTTTCCTTTTATGTGCAAGTGCCTCATTGTGTAGCTGCCACTTGCACTTGTACTTGTCACTTGCTCAGCAGTCACCTTCAGTCCCTTTGTTCACACCTCTGTCACTTGAGATTCACTTCAGCTTGTGAACTCTCCCATGTAGGAACTGTTTCATTGCAGGGCTGTTTTTACACTTGGTGTGTGTAGATGCCCTGGGTGGAACCATGATATAAATGGTGCGTATATATCCAGGATTTCCAGATGTGTTTGAGGAGCTGATCTCTACAAGCAACTTCTTCAGGCACTTTCCAGTGCCTAAAGGGTCTCCCAGAGAGCTGGAGAGGAACTTGGGACAAGGTCCTGGAGTGACAGGATGAAGGGGAATGCCTTTCCACTGCCAAAGGGCAGGGTTAGATGGGGTATTGGGAAGGAATTCCCTGTGAGGGTGGGGAGGCCTTGGCACAGGGTGCCCAGAGAAGCTGTGGCTGCCCTATGCCTGGAAGGTTGGACAGGGCTTGGAGCAGCCTGGGCAAGTGGAAGGTGTCCCTGCCATGGCGGGTAGTGGGACAGGATGAGCTTTAAGGTCCCTTCCAACCCTGGCCATTCTGTGATTCAGTTTGTACTAGAAGGAGTAAAATTTGACTTTAGCCTCATTTCCAGCTACTTCCTCAACAGAGGAGGAAAGGCACATGCAGAGCAGTGGCTGTGAACTGTAATTGTTGGGCAGGAGCCGTGGCAGATGACACCCTGAGAGAATTTCAGCACAGCTTGAGATTCTTTGCTGATCTTTTGCTGCTGTGTTCTTGTTCACTCTCAGACAGTCTCTGAGATCCAGAGTTTTGCAGACAATCTGTGTCTGTTGATCAGCTCAAGCAGATTTGGCAGAGGCTGCTATCGAGTGGCACATCCAGCTGTGAGTGCTGACAAATGTCCTTTGGTGGGTGAAGTGGGGACTGGCTGAGAACTGGCCTTCAGGAACAGATGGTGCCCAGGCTGCTGTGTAGTACAAATATTTTCCCAATATTCTTTCCTTTCAAAATACCTGGGTTTTCCTTTCTGGAACCCACAGGTGTCTTGAGAGAGCATCAGTGTGGGCATGACAACTGGAAATGAGAAATAATTGCAGGCTGATGGGGGAATGGATTAGTGCTGCATTACAAGCTCAGGTCCTGTCCAGCACCAGAAGAGAGCAGGACACACTGCCAGAGTGTGCAGTAGCGTTAGGGAAAGTTATCTGTTTTCAGATAACTGGGATAAATAGGACTAGTAGGAATTTCTTGATAACTTGTCAAGTAGCTTTAGATACTGTAAATATTTTGATTGTTTTCTGCTTCGTGATTTTGTGGTGGACCTGGCAGTGCTGGGTTAATTGTTGAACTCCGTTATCTTAGAGGGCTTTTCCAAGCCTGATGATTCTATGAAAGAATTTGCTGTGCTGAATTGCTTTTGTCCTTGCCTGGATACCTCAAAGAATAAGCTTCCCTGCAGTTCCAATATCTGCCCACCTTGTTGTTTGATACAGACAGCAGAGAGAATATTAAATGACATTATTTAATATGTTAAATTACTTTTATGGACAATCTGAATTTCATTTGCAAGTTTTCTGACTAAAAAGGATCTTGTTCCTCTTTATGCAAAACATTAAATCATCTGTGGTTCTGAAGTGAGGTGGCAAGAGCAGGAGTTGATGTTAAGGCCAGAGCAGGTGTTCCTCTGAGCTGTGTCACCTGAACAATGAAGCACATAGGTGTAAGGGAAGGATCTGTGTTGTGAAACTGTAAAGGAGCCAAAAGCAGACTCCAGAGGTTTTTCTAAGCAAAGCCTGTGCCCTGTCCTGCTTTAGAGAATCCGCTGTGAACCTGGTGCGGAGTGGCTCCTACACCCGGCAGCCCTGGAGGGACGAGCCAAAGGGAAATGAAGCTCCCCACTCTGGTGCACCCACTACCTATGTGTCCACCTACTTGAAAAGGTATGTCCAGTTCTGTCTTATGCGGGTTCTCAGGCAGTTAGAACCACTCTTAACATGCCTGCCAGACCTCAGCCTCCTGCTTTCTGCCTCCTGCATCTTGTAACTGGTCTTGGGACCCTCTTCTGCTGAGAGCAGGAAAGAAAAGTTAGGATTTCCTGATGTTTGTCATGATAAATAGTGTTTTTAAGGGCTATAATTTTTATTAATATGGAAATTGCTGGACTGAATTTAAATACTCTTGTTCCCATAACTCAAATGCAATGTTTTCTGTGTTTAATGCTGCTGTTATGATTAGAGAATAAAATCAAAATTGATCATAAAAACAGATTAACGTAATAAGAGTCCGGAAGCATTGTTCAAATAGCTCTTAGTGAGTAAGTTATAGCTTATCTCTAATTTTGGTTTATATTAGTCCATGTTTATGGTATTATCAGAAAGCGGCAGTGATCTTGTGCATGATGTGCAGCACTTGCTAAGGAGTAAAACTGATGCTTCCACCATTGTCTTGTGGCAGTAAGGAAACAGTTTGTGCGCAGTGTGTGTGAAGCTGTAGAGACTGATTGTTGGTAAAGGAGCCGGGCGGAGGCAGGAAGGCAATTCCAAGCAAAACTCCTGTAACTGCAGTGTCCTGGACCCCCTTGGGAGGCAGAGCCTCGGTGTCCTCGAGGTACCAGCTGACAGCTCTCTCTGAGTGAGCTGAACCAATGCCCTGCTCTGGTGAGGCAAATCGTGCATTGCTGGGTTTTCATCTCAGCTGTGAGCAGGAGAATCAGCAGTGCCAGCACCTCACCTTTATTCCACCTGATACTGGAGACCATCAAAACAGCCTGTAATAAACATGTCACACTGCAAAGCTATTGTGTTTCTGCTTAAGGAAAACAGCAGCAATAGCTCATGGTTTTCAATTGAGTTTCACCAGATTCTAGACCCTGAGCTAAATAACTGTCCTGAAGATGGAACAATTGCTTGAGATACTTGGGAAGAGGCAATTTGTTCCGGTGTTTATGCTGTAGAGGTAAGTGGGGCTCGAGGATGTGTGTGGCCGGCTGCTGAGCACGTACAGTCCATTGCCACAAAAGGTGAAGCAGCCCCTTCAAGCAGAAGCCTTCTGCTCTGCTGATCCCTTCTGGTGACTTCACAGCTATCCTGGGATGTGATGACAGCCCAGCATCCAGAGCTTGTCTCTCTCCAAAGCTGGTCTGACAAGCTGCAGCTGATTGCATTGGAAAACTTTTGCCCCTTGCAGCTGGCACACCTGTGCTGTTCCCTGCGCTGAGGGACAGCCCAGTCACCCCCAGGCAATCTTACAAACATTGCTGGTTTATGCCAGCTAATCCTGCACCAGATCTAGTGTTGCACTCACACAGTTGTACTGTATTTCCTTGGTTAAACTGTACAAAGAGTGGGGAAGGTTTAGGCTGCGGTGGGATGTCGCTAGTACTGAGTTCTTGTCACAAAGGCTGAATTCTGGCCTTTCATAAGAGAGCGACTGGTTCACAAGCAGGTACAGAGAATAGCTTTTCAGGTAGGAATAAATGTGCTTTTAAAGGAGAGATCAATGAGTTTGCATTTCATATACAAACAGTAGAACCACGATCAATTCGACCTTTATCCCATATAGTTTTCTGTAGGAGAGCACAGAGAAACTGAATACGATCATATTGAACTTCTGATTTCTCCAGTCTTGTCTGTCTGGCCCTGAGATGAGGAAAGAAACCTGGTTAGACATAAGCTTTTTGTCATTTCCAAGTATTAGCAAAACTCTGAACACAACTCCAAAAGGTAAAAGCTTTTTCTTAGAGAGGAAGAATTCAAGGGAATATGACATGCTTGGATGTCACTGAGGGGATGACTGTGTACATCTGCAGCTCCCCTTTGCCTCAGCATTTGACTAATCTCCATAAAGATCACAGACTGGTTTGAGTTGGAAGGGACCTTAAATCCCATCTCCTTCCATCCCCTGCTATAGGCAGGGACACCTTCAACAAACCTGGCCTTGGACACTTCCAGGGATCCAGGGGCAGCCACAGCTGCCTGTGCCAGGGCCTCCCCACCCTCACAGGGAAGAATTCCTTCCCAATATCCCATCTAACCCTAGTTATGTTCTTTAAGTGCTTTATGTGACACCCCAAACAGAATGAACAAGAGCAGCAGATCATCTTAAGCTGGGGGAAAAAGCTGCTTTTATTTATTTTTTTTTTAATAAAAGGGAACAAAATAACTTGCAGCGATGTTACAAATGTTCTTCAGCTTTAGTTGAAGCAGATATTGATGCTCTCTCTGTCATGGTGCTAGCACCTGTCCTGCTTTCTCTGTGTGTACCACTGGCCCAGAAATCTACAGAACCCTGCTGTGATATACTGGTGTCCATTTTAGTGCATACTGGCCTTCAAAAAGCCAGGTCACTTTGACTGTAAATGAAAGGATGTGGAGGAAGACTGGCATAGCAAGTTGGATTCATTCAGCATCCTGCCTTTGACATCAGCCAGAAGTGCTGCCTCCCAGGAAGGGCTCATACACCAGAATGAAATCTTTCACTACACAGTTTCTCCTTTATTTCACATTTATGCAAATGCCTCCTTGCTAGTTCTGGTCACATAAAAGCCATTGCAGTGAGCCAGGACAACGGTCCCTGCAGCCCAGACTCTGTTTCTGACAGCAGCTGGTTTTGAAGGAGAAGTTGCAAAAGCCAGGATAACTTCAGAGCAGGCTTCCACGTCCCACGCTCTCCTTGCTTCCAGCAATCAGGAATTTAGGAGCCAGGGTTATATTTAACCATTGTTCTTAATAGCCACCACTGTGGCCAACTTCTCTACCCAAATCCTAGTTTGATCTGTGCAATACCCCATGGCAGTGTGTTTAAAAAAATAGTTATGTGCTTTGTGCAAACCTTTTTTATTAGCACATGTGGAAGCTTTTAAGGAGTGTGAAGGTTCTTAAGTTAAAGTTTTTAATGCCTTTGCTGTCTCAGAAGTATTTCTTTTTATTGCTTTGAAATGTTGCTTTACATTTCATTGCTCATTCCCTGATGGTTCTGTTGTGGTGATAATGTTAGAGAATGAGGAGCAGTGTGTCAGTGCCTTTTTAAAATTCTAATGTTGAATTCTTCAGCATAAATTCGTAGTCCTCCCTTTCACAGACTCCCATGGACACAGCAGTTAATTAACAGGATTCCCTGGCTAACCTTTATATTGCAATTTTCTGGCCCTGTTCAGATCAAATGTGGACAATGGAGTAAATGCCTTGGAGTGCAACCTCACACTGTGCAGTGCCACCCGTGCAGGGGGACGAGCTGGGAGGTGGATTCTCACAGAGGTGGCAGTGCCGTGGCTCCCTTGGGAGCAGGAGTGTGTTCCTGCTGCCCCAGCACCACATTTCTCTGCCCACGTGTGGGTTGGAGCTGTGCCCTCTTCCTCCATTCCTCCTTCTCCTTCCCTCTCATGCCCCACATCACTGCTCTCCCAGGCACCTGGTGCTGCTTCCATCCTCGTCACCCGTTACCTTTCCCTTCTGAAAGACAATCCTTGTCAGGGTTTTCTTGATAACCCTCCTGCATCCTCCCTTCCTGACCAAGGTCCTTCTCTCTCTTGCAGCCACCCTCCTGCCCCAGCCTCTCTGCCTTGGGCTCTCCTAGGATGGTGCCACATCAACTCTGTTCCACCAGGGCTCTCACCACCTTCTCCCCTGCTGATCCTCTCCTTCCTTCCCCAGGCACAGGCTCCACTGCCATCCTCTCCTCAGAACACACATTTATGCAACTTCACGGCCGCTTGCTCCACATGCTCACCCCAGCCAGGCTCTTCTTCCCATTCCCACCCTCCTCCCAGCCCATCTCTGAGGCTTGGCCTTTCCCTCTGGAGCAGAGAGCCAAGAAGGGAGGCACTTGCTTCCAACAGGACTTCCTGCTCCCGCCTGCTCCAGGCAGGGCCAGCATTCCAGGGCTCTGTTTAGGGTCCGGTGGAGGTTGCTACCTGGTCACAATGATTTGCTTGTTCCTGTGTGACCTGGATATGGCAGGCAGCCATCAACTGAGGAGCCCAAATGGGAGATTCCTCCCATTCCTCCCTCCTGTGGAGGCCTTCCAGGATGCTCTGTTGTCCCCTTTGGCTCCCTAGGGACCAGCTGCTCATGCTGGGCTGGCTGGAGGCCTTGGCATGTAAAACTGGCTTGTAAATTGGGTGCCTGGGTGAACAGGACTGGATCCTTCCCCTGGCCTCCTGTCCTTGGCTGTGGTCCTGCCCCTTCCCAGTGTTATTTCAGCCTCAGACTGCTCTCTGGATTCTTACTCTAGAGTTGACTTCTGGTTTCATTATGTTGTCCCTGACTTTCCCTAAAACCTGCAGCTCTGTCCTGGCCTGCTTCTTTCTTCTAGGTCAGCTTTTATTCCTGTGTAACCACTTTGGTCTGTGTGCCCTGCCATGGGAGCCATTAGGATGCAGAAGGTGAGAGCCAGCCTTCCTAGCCTTTGATCCTTCAGACAGTCCAGTCTGACCAGTAGCAACCAGGCATGCCAGCTGCTGGGAAAGGTGTGGCAGGGCCCTAGGTCCCACTGAATTGTTCTGTGCAGGCAGTGAGCAGCTTGTGTGCAGCACCTGGGCATGTGCAAGAAGGAGATTCTGCCAATATCATCAAGTCTATTTTCAGAGATATGCAGCTTTTCCCACTAGAGTGGATTTTCTCTCCCATTAGGGCAGATGTTCTCTCCCCTTAGGCTGGATTTTCTTTGAAAAAGTGAAAGGGTCCATCCTTGTATAAGAGCCCTTCTTCTTTCCTCCTCCCTCTTCTCCAAAATATGAACACAAACATAGCTTTTCAGTAAGATTGGTTTTCAGAGTTTACTTTAAACTGGCAAAATATGTATTTCCCTTGGTCATTCTTTAATATTTTTGGACAGCTATGCTAGCTATTTTCCAGAAATACAGTTTGTGCCAAACATGTCTTAAAGAGAATTAAAGCCTGAACTGTTCATCTTCGCAAAACTTTAAGCCACTGGCAACAAGTTCTTAAAACTGGAAGTCCTGGACATCCTCAGGGGTGATGCAGCCAGACCCGCTTATTGTCAGTCTGTCTGTTCCTGCTGTAAGCATCCTCATCCTTGCACCCACCTTTCCCTAGGGCACAGGGTGTTCCGAGTGCCCTGCTTTCACCGCAGCAGTGTTTTTCCTTCCCTGCTCCTCCCCAGCTCACACCCGTGCCGTTATTCTCTTTCTGAAACTGAGCTGGGCTTAGCTAAGCAGGGCTCTGCTGACGCTGGCCTGTGTGGGCGACCGGCAACAGTTCCACTGCTCTCTGATCTCCTTGCACACATTTTGCTGCCATGTAGTACCTGCTCCCTTCCCAGCTGCCAGCCCAGCTGTGGGATGTGCTGTTGAATATTTACTGTGCTCTGAAGGACGTGATTTTGTGATGTTTTACAGTGCTTCATTTGGTAGAAGTAGTGACCTGAGCAGTCCCTACATTTCAGCCAGTCGCAGTCCATCTCTAGCTACCTCACCCACTGCCATTGGCTCATCTACCTCCCCTGGCACCCCGTGGCAACCTGTCTCTTGCTGTCCCACATCTCTCGGTGTGAACACTCCTGCTTCAGCCCGCCACAACACCAGGTAATGGCTCCCAGTGGAGATAACACTCTGAAAGTTGGCGTTTGGGTTGGAAGTTCTGAGTTCTGGAGAGGATTAGAGATTGGAGGTGTGCTTCCACGTGGGAAGTGCTGATAAGCAATTCCAGAATGATAAGCAATCCCAGGATGGTGGTGTTGGACAGTTTCAGTGGTGGGTGTGACTGGCAGGCAGGTGACAGCCGGCAGTGTGTCCCTTGTGCCCTCTGTCCCTGTGACACAGCGCGTGCTCAGACAGCCCTCAGGCGCTCGGTGTACAAGCTCTCGGAGTTCCTTCCTTCTACTTATTCACCAGATACATTTTTCTGATAATTTTTGCTACTAACAGGGATGTGAAGGCTGTTAATTCCTCCTGCTCATTCTTCTCCAAGTTTTGTAAAATTCATTTTACTGTGGCTGTTCTCTACAAACATGAGTGTAAAGCAAAGAGGATGAACTGTCCATGCTCCCTCGAGGAGGTTGGGCTCAGTCAGCAGTGGAGTTCACTTGCTTTGCTTTCCATATGTCTTCTCTATTTCAGAGCCCCTTTCAGGCAACAAACTGATTCTGCTGTAGAGAAAAACGCAGAGGGCAGTTGTGCCAGCACCCCTCTAGGTGTAATCACAAACCGCGCTGTGCTCGGCGCTGCCAATGGCACCGGGAATGCCGGGGCTGCCTCCGCCCCGGGGAAGGACCTCTCGGCTGAGGAGGCCAGGGAGCGCAGAAGGTCAGTGAGGAGTGGGCTCTGGTGGCCCCCTCCGTGGGCAGCTCTCACGTGGTGGTGATGATGGGGGTGTAAGAACTAGTTTTTAGGTGCTCCATGAAGTTCCCAGGCTGCTGTCCCTACTTCGTGTGAAGGTTTTGAACTGAGGCATCACTGGATTGTAGGTTAAATTTAGTTTCATAATTTTCTACTTGTCTCTTCAGCATCTCAGCCTTTTTCTTCAGGACTAATCTCAGCTCCTAATCTCAGCCCCTTCCCAGTGTGTTTGCAGGGACACACAGCAGAGCAGCCACTTGCAGTGGGTTCTGTAAAATGAATCCCATCCTAAAAAGACCATTGTACTGAGATAGATTCGTATAAAATCTGTCCCTCTGATTCAGCTCAGCTGTGTTTGCTTATGCCCTGATGGAGACATCTGTGCTGCACAGGTCCCCCAGATTCCCTCTGCAGTTAGTGGGAGAAAACAAACATTCCTGGGGCATATAGGTGTGTGACATGGTAGGAGATGGACTCCAGCAGCAAGTATGGCTTTAATTGACTGGAAAGGCCAGAGGTAGGAGTCTGCCATGTGCAGCTGAGGCCATTCCAGCAGTAGCAGCATTGGGAATGACTCTGACTCCAGCTGGTGGTATCTCTTTCTTATCACATGGTTTTATTTTAAGACTGGGGAAATAGAAACCTGGGGAGCTAGAGCTCTTTTCAAAGGAACTTTAGCCTGTGCATTAATTACAGAATATGAAATGATCCATATATTCTTCCTGCAAACAGGTTAGCTTTTCCAAAGTCTGTCTCTTCTAACGGCATCAGTGAAAGCAAATAGTAATAAATAAAATACAGCCATGAACTGGGTATTTCTAACTAGCAACGAGCTCATGCAGAGTATCTAGTGCTTGGATTCTTGCAAGCTGTCATAGTGATTTATTGAAATACAGCCCTTCCTGAGTGCAGATAGTGCTCTGACACATCTTAAATGGCCTGAGGCCAAGGGATGGCAAAAGCAATAATGGGCATTATCAGCCTCCAAGGCTAAAGGTGGTGGGGCTGAGCTGCTGCTCGGCTTCACCTGCAGCACATCCAAGCAAGGTGGGCTGTGCTGTTGGAAAATACTCAAACTTGTAATACTGTTTGGGAATTTTTTTTCCAGAGCTAGCACAGGGAGCACTTGGAAGCTTTGCAGACGTTCTGGACGAGCCACATTCATCAGCTTTGTGTGCAGGGACAGTTTGCACTAGCCACTGCAGGGTATGTTTGGTGTGAAAACACTTGGGTTAGCCCTGGAAGTGCCTCTGTGTGCTCCTGTTGCATTGCTGGAGGTCACTTGGCTTGGGATCAGTTGCAATTGAATCGAGATGAGCTGCCAAAAGATACTGCCAGTGCCCAGTGAGGTTGTGCAAGAGGACAGAGTGAGTATTGTGCTCTCAGTTCTCACTTCAGACCTTTCACAATGGTCTCTCCATTTTGGCAAGCCCAGAAGCAAGTTGCAGAAGCAGATTTTTCCCTGCAGAAGTGGGCTGCTCAAAGTCCCCCCAGACTTCTGGCACTGTCTGCAGACAGAGAACTGGACTGGGATAGTTACTTGTAGATGCCCAAAAAAGCATCCATTAATATTACTGCATTGGCATTTACTGCCAAATCTGTTTCTATAAATAATACAGAAGATCTGTTTGTCTCCTGCATTTTTATTAGAGAACTATCTCCTGTGAATTATGGTAATGTAAAGAGAAAACACCAGAAAATTCCTCCCACCTTTAATTGACGCTTTGAAACTACTGAGAGGAAAAAAGCCCAGAAATAATGCATTGTGCTCATGGGAGAGGAAACCTTACTGATGAATGCATGTCCTCACAGTGGGATAAAGTGACTGGGAGCTGCCTGCACATTGGAACTAGGAAACACGGACCCAGGGAGACAGGAGAAGTCACCTAAATGGGAAAACCCTATTAGGGAAGGAGATCAATTCCAGTAAAATAAAAAGGCGAAAGGCAAACAGTTGTCAGGGCAGTGCTGTATGGATTTCAGTTCCCAGAGGCAGCTGTTGCGGGAGTGTTTGGGCTGCTTCGGTGTTTCCAAAGTGCCAGCTTGCTCTTAGCAACAAAAACATAAACAGGCTGATCATCTAATATTAGATCACAGGGATGTCTCTGAACTTGTGGCCTTAAAATTATCCGTGTGAAGCCAAAAGGTTAAAGCAGAAGAGGCTGCTTTGGGCTGAGAAGGAACGACTGGCAGAGTGCTCTGGAGAGCTGGTTTGCGTCCTGTGGTGGCCAGCAAGCCTTACCCTCCCCCACCACAGCGTTTGACCCATGGTGGTTCACCTGCTCCTTGTTTTCCAGCTGAGTTGGTCGGGAAACGCTCCAGTAGCTGGAAAATAGTGTAAGTTACAAGGGGGAGGAAAGAACAACCAGCAGAGGGGCGGCGGAGCAGAGATCCGTTGGAGGCGTGCGATGCCGCGTGGTGCCGGCCGAACCATGCCCCGTCAGTGCCGGGGCCGGATGTCCAGGAGGTTCAGCCCAGCTGCTGCCACGTGTGTTCCGTGTGTCCTGCTGCACATCCCAGCCTCCCGACGCTCCTCTGCAGCACTGCGGTGGGCTGCTGCTGGGAGCTGGAAACGTGCCATCTCCCACAGCCAGTGCTCGTGCCAGGCAGTTTCTTTTGGGTTTTTGCTGGGAATTTTGGAGCTGCTGATGCACAGTGTGGTCTGGCCGTTTCGATGATCTCCTGCCAAAAGCAAATTGTCTCCCCTTGTCAATGTGTTTGTCTACTGAACTCAAACAGCCCTGGTTCTGCTGGGGATGGATTTCAGCTGTGTGGATGTGCCTGCAGTACCTCACACAGACCCTGTTCTTCCCGGGGCAGGACTAACAGCTTCCTCATTTCTGCTGGGTGCCCGAAGACGGCAGGGAATGGGGAGTCCTGTTGTTTGGAGCCCACTGCTGGATTATTCACCTTCATCCAGGGTGACAGCGGCCTCTAGTGCCACCAAAAGCTTCTTCCCCATGTTCTCTGCACCCTTGTCTGTGCAGGTTCAGCACAGGGCTCTGGTCACGGCTTCGCCCTGGAGTCCTGCACTGCAGCCTCCACCAGAGTATTCCTGGTGTCACAGGTCCAGGCTGCTCGGAGCTCTGTCACCTGGGCTTAGAAAGGGGCTGCAGGAGATCCTGCCATACTAGAATGTCACTTGAGCCATGAGATACCTGTGCTGGAAGGAAAGTCTGGGAGATCTGACTGAAGCTTTTCATACTCTGTGGAAGTTTTAGTCTCCAGAACAGCTGAAAAGGTGACCGTGCAGCCCACAGCTGGCCCGTGGGGTGAGACACACTTTGCCTGAGAACCTTTGAAAGGCAAGTCTGTGCTCTCAGTTATGTAGCCAGTTTAAAAAGACTCTTGAATTTGAAATCTCTTCTGGTTTGGCAAGAATTAGGATTTTAATTTTTTTTTACCCCCCACCACTGTGTTTATACAACTGAATTCTGCCATTGTGTGTGTTCTTCCTGTTCCGGCAGGGTGGTTCCAACACTTGCCATCAGGCACGCTCTTACAGACAGAAAACTCATCTCTCTCCTCACTTTTTAATTTATTCTGACCAGTTTCTCACATAACTGCCCAATCCCTGGAAGTGTCCAAGGCCAGGTTGGACAGGGCTTAGAGCAACCTGGGATAGTGCAAGGTGCCCATGCCCATGGCAGGAGGTGGAACTAGATGAGCTTTAAGGTCCCTTCCAACCCAAACCATTCCATGACTCCATGATAAATCCAGAGTACGAGTGGGGTGGGCTTGTTTTCTGGGCAGCTTTGGGGCTGGCAACTCTGCTCAGCCCACACCTTCTTGCCCTCTAAAGTCTCCACTAGAAATGTTTTTCAGCTGAAGGAAGTTCACTGACATGCCAGGTAAATGTGTTTGACAAACACTTCTGTTTCCTGCTTCATTCCTAAGAGGAATTTATTTTTCATTCTAAGGATCCAGCTGCTAATTATAGTAGCATATATTATTAATATATTAATAACTGAGTCCTCCTCCACCCATACTGTTAGATGAACAATTTTTGGCAAGTCCATTTACCTCATGGTTCTTGTCCTGTGGGCATTCCGAGCGTGTCTCCTCTAGGAAGAGCACAGATGTGTCACCTGATGTGTCCCTTAACCCTTATGATCAGACAAATAGAATAAAAGCCCCTGATCTCTGTGAAAGTTAAACTATGAGATTTGCATTCAAGAGGTATTTAAATGTAACTTGAGAGGAACTGGCAGAAAAGGCTGTGAGCAGTGGCTCGCTGATACCATTTTTTTAATAGCATTTGACTCTATAGTCCTTATCACTGACTGATGTAAACCTGATTGTCTTAATCTCCTGGGAGAGGTCCCTGGGGAAGCAGAGTGGTGGGATGCTCATGGAAGGAGCTGCTACAAGGCAAGGGAAAGATTCCTGTCCACACTACACAGTGGACAACAAGAAGTTAAGAGGTTTCTCTCTCTTGTGAAGAGCTGAACGATCATCTGGCACCTGCTGTGACAGCATTTCTCTGCCACTGCCTCTGCAGTTAATCGCTTTCAGATAAAGCTGTCCCTTTTTTCAAAGGCTGCTGGTGCAGATGACGTGGGAGGGCAGGAATTCTGCTGGCCATGGGATTGTCCATGTTGGGAAGAGATGAGATTGCTCCTGCTAGATTAGAAATCAGGCTGCATTTTTATTTGGAGTAAGGTCGAGGTGTGGGCCGGGGTCAGTGCAGTTTCCTGTAAGGGCGGCGAGCAGGTGTGTGCTGCATGCTCAGCTGCCAGGGCTTTATCCACGCAGGGCTCGGGGGAAGGGGAATGGATATTCTGGCATTTGCTTTGGGCGGGGGAGCCCAGGCTGTAGGTTGGCCTGCTAACAAAAGCAGGAATCCATGCAGGATCCTTCAGGAATGGTCAAGGAAAGGAAGCAGGGACCGCTTGAGCTAAGCACAGTAAAAGAACTGCAGCTTGGCAGCGTGGAGCAAGCAGAAGGTAAAACTGCCTTTCCCCAGCCCCGTCCATGCGGAGTGTGCGTGCAATTCCTCTTGGCTTACTAATGGGAACCACTGCCCTGCTGCCTGCGCTTCACCCTCGGTCTAACAGCAATAATGGCAGCTTCTGGCTCCGGTGCCATCCCAGTGCCACTGCCTGGATGTTCAGGGGCTGGGCTTTACTAACTTTGACAAGTTCAGCTACTTCTCTGTGTCCAAAATGGCCATTAAAGCCAAGGATATACCTGACGTATTTGTAGATATCCTGTGTGTCACTACAGTTGAGAGCTAATTCGGCACTAAATCAGCTGCTCTGTTAAATTCTGTGCTCCACAGTATTGACCTGGGGATGTGACAGGTGGAGGAGCCAAGGAAGCCAGGTAACCTCCCTGGCATTTCTATTTGAAAAGTTTTGTGCAGACTTAATTAATCTTCTGTCCCTGAGAACAGTGGACACTGGAAATTGAACCAAAGCCACGGGCTAAGAAATTGCAATGTGAGCTCAGTAGGAAATGGAAATCTTTGATACATTATTAATATTCAGTGACATTTTGCGTAATTCAGCTGGGGCTGATCTGTGATCCTGTTCCTTGGAGCTGCTCAGGCATCTCCTGCTCCCACAAGGTGGCAGTGGAAGGCTGCTGGGATACACTGGCAGGCGAACGTCACTCCTCAGGCTTATCTGGTTCAGTAGTTGAACCTTCATTATCACCACCAAGTTTTGATTTTAGTTTATTTTTTAGTTGCAAAAGACAATTTCCCAAATACCCAGAGTTTTGCCAAGTTAATTTTTTTTTCCCCAGGGATTTTCTGCCCTGGAAAATTTCCTGTTTCAGACTGTAAACTAGCTTTTGGGAAAGCTATAATAGGTCTGCTTAGAGTTGTTGAAAATGTCAAGTTGTGTTGGTTCAGTTGCAAATGAGAGGGATGCTGGCAGAGGCAGGTTTCCTCCATCAGCGGCAGGAAGTGGAATTCCATCCTGCTCCAGTTCCTGCAGCAGATGTTTAATGCAGGGATGCAGCTCCTGAGAACTGCAGTCAGTGCACCCTGTCATGGTGACAACCCACTCAGTGCTCTGTATTGACACCCAAAGTCCTGTGCTGAACACAAACAATTCCAAAATATTCCATCCTGGCAAGCTTTGCACTTGTGATGGTCTGACCCATTCAGTGTCTCACAGACAGGTCATACTGTCAGTTCAGGTGTTTTGGCTGCCTCTGCTTTGGGGTTGTAGCACTCTTTGCTTTTCTCTTACAGAAAGAATTCCTGGATTTTTTTGGTTTTTTAAACAAGTACGTGTTCTCTTCTAGCAGAAGTTTAGAGGTCTGAGTTCAGAGCAACAGTTACTGCAGCTGGTTTAGGGAATATGATCACTGTGATGTTTGTTGCCTTTTCACTCTTCACTATAATGCTGAGTGAAGTTAATTAATGTGAAGAGATTACATAGATAATTAAAAGCTTCTCATGTACGTGCTGACTCCCCCAGCCCCAAACTTGGTGAGCTCTCAGGAGTACCAATGGTGTGTTTTATTCATTTGGCAGAGGGATTGCAGAGCTGTGTTCCCAGCTGGATCTGCAACCCAAGCACTCCTCACCTTATTTTGGAGCAATCCAAGCTGCCAAGGAGGCACAAAGAGCTGCCATGGGGACAGGTTGGGGACACAGCACAGAAGGAGCAGCTCTGCGCTCTGAAGGACACACACACAGAACTGAACATGGAACCGTGGAATGGTTTGGGTTGGGAGGTTGATCGGGATCCTACAGCTCACCTCATCCCACCCCTGCCGTGGGCAGGGACGCCTTCCACTAGACCAGATGGCTCCAAGCCCCATCCAGCCTGGCCTTGAACACTTCTAGGGACGGGGCATGGGAAAGGACAGGCAAAATTGTCCAGAACTCCCTGATGGGAAGTGTTCTTGTAGCCTCAGCTGTCATACGTGTAACCTCACCCCACTGTAAATGTCCTGTGGAAACAGGAGTTCTGCAGGGATAAAGGGAGCTGGTTGTTTTGATTAACAAGTGGCAAAGATCACAAGTCTCTTAATCTCTTGGATCAGCACCTGAACATGTCGAGCAAAGCAGAGCTGTGGGAAATAAAGAAGTTAATCGGCTGCTAGTGAACCTGCTAATCAACCTGTAACCAAAGGGCTGAAATTCAGACACTAAAACTTGCCCAAGCTGAGAAGTCATTGTCCAGACTGAAACACAACAACAGCTCTCAGCAGCGGAGGCCTGAAAATGGGGAATTCTTAGCCAAGCCTTTTCAAGCCAGCTGTGAAGGGCTTTAGGACGGTGATCTTGTTATCCCTCTGTCCTCAGCTTATTAGATAACTCAGCATTGTCAGGCTGTCTCCTCCCTCATTCCCAGCTCCAGCACTCGCAGTCTGATGTGTTATCCTTCTCTCCTGCCTGGAAGGGTCTCTCAGAGCACGTCCAGCTTCTGGCAGTTTCTCTAATGACTATTTCCAGTTGCAGTGGGCTGGTGGGCAGAACATGGCAGCACCGGGATAAATTCAGGGAAGAACCAAAACCTGTTACTTGGATAAGAGAGCAGGAAAGTTTCTTTTTCTGACTGTTTCCATGTAGTTGCCAGTGATTGACTTGCTACTGGGGACATAGTTCATTAGCTAACTTAAGGAATTGTATTTTGGGAACTGCTGTCAGCATTGTTGCCTGCAAAACTTGCACTTGCTTCTCCTCCCTCCTCTAGCTTACGGATAGTTATTTGCTAATGGCAACTCTCCAGTTTGTAGGAATGCATTGCTGGGATGCTGTACTTTTCCAGTTGTTTCCAGGGGAACAGTATCTATACTTGAGGCTTTTGCTGAGGATTTTTTTTTTTTCTTATCTTCCTTTTTTCACAGTGCATGTGAGTTTTTAATATGCCTACATGTATATATAAACATACATATATGTGTGTATGCCTGAGAAATAGATATATGTGTGACAAAGACTTTTTAAATCATTGCAGTGTTTGGAACAGGGATACTGCACTCTTCTTAAGAAGAGAAACTTCAAACATTTTAGAGTCTAAGTAGCCACATGGCTTTCCATGTGCTGAACACTCCTCCTTGTGCACAGGGAGCTGAACCTGTGCCTGGCTCCCCTTACCTGTGTTACCTGGATTTGGAAGAGCCAAAAGCCTGTCCTGGCTTCCAAGAAAACTGTCACTGTTGGTTCTAGTCTAGTGAGTGTAGTCCAGTCACTTCTAAGCTAGAAAGAGGTGAGAGGATTTGGAGAAGGCCTAGGAAGAACCTTCCTCCAGAAGAGCCACATCAAGCCCAGCCCCAGTTCACAGCCAGCAGAGTCTCATTCCCAGAGACTGGGAACAACTGTAATGATGAACCAGTTACTGTGTGCAGCTCATGTTCTTACTGTGCTGGCTGCAGGACCTGATTTATTGAAGGAGGACCTGGTAGGGATGGAGGGAACCTGTCATGGCACAATGCAGCTCGTTTTGAGGGTGTATCTCAATTTTCAGTCTTGACAGCAGAATGAAATTCCTTGAAGCCAGTCTGAGGAGAGGGCGGCTGTAGAACTTGGTGGATCTTTAGCTTCCAAATTTGTTGCCAGGTTTTCATAGAATGCCGGAAATGTTTGGGTTGGAAGGGAACTTCACAGCTCATCTAATTCCACCCCCTGCAATGGGCATGGACACCTTCCACTACCCCAGGTTGCTCCAAGCCCCATCCAACCTGGCCTTGAACACTTCCAGGGATGAGGCAGCCACAGCTGCTCTGCCACATGCAGGTGATGTAAAACTCCAAGTTTTGCACGTTCTTGCTGTTCCCTCTGGGACTTGGTGATGTTTTGCCAAAGAACTGCATGGTGGTGAATGTTTGCCAGAAACACTTCAAGCTCTGAGTGCCTGAAGGAGTTCAGGATGGCAGGAAAGGAGACCAGTGTGGTAAAAGGATTATGAGAAGACTGTATGTTTCTTGGAGAAATTAATCTTTTGTTCTTGGTACCTGTGCACCAACCAACAGGGCATTGTAACTCTCTTTTCTGCATCGTTTGCCCTTGACTTGGGAGGGGTTTCTCCTCACAGTATCATCTTTTTCTCTGGCCAGGGTGCATTCCTGGTTTACCAGCCTGTATATCCAGCCTTCCTACTTCCTGGGTTGAATCTTCCCTTCTATTAGTATTGTATTGCAGCTCTTTTTGCCTTGACATGGTGATGAGTAGTTGGGATCCATGTGACTTTTACACTGTCCTTGATGAAAGAGCTGACAGACAAAAATAGGTGTTTTCTTGAAAACAGGCAGAATTAAGTGAGAGCCAGGTTCATCACTCAGTTACCAGGTTTTTTCCTAGCTAATACACAAACCGGAAGCCTGTAGCTCTCTCAGGGCAGCAGGACACACTTGTCTCTGTCTGTGGGAGCTGTAAACCTCTGCAGTGGTTTTGCTGACTCTCACATACACATCTTGAACAATTTCTATTCTTCTTCTTGAACTTACAGCCAAAACTCTGGTAAAAATCTGTTCTGCTTTATACATGCCTTGAGCTTGGTGTGATGGCTGCTCTTATTGCAAGTATTTCTCAGAGAAAGCTTTTTGCAAGGAAACACAACACATAGGGCCGTTCCTTTGAAGATCTGCTTGGATCCTGAGATATTTGCTTGAATTAATAGGATGACACCAGCACTGCACTTGAGCAAGCAGCATGTTCCCTTAAAACATAATTAAAAACTCTGGATTGTTCAGAGGCCGCCTCACACCCCGTTTGGTGCTTGCGCCCTGCAGCCTGCTGTGCTCTGCAGTGTTTCTGCTTTGGAGTGCAGCGTGTTGCTCTGCCTGTGCCATCCAGCCCAGCCCAGCCCTGAGTTGCACCCGACTTGCCATCTCCTTGCTGTGCATTTGTTCTCTGTCTCTCTTCCAGCCCATTTAGCACACTCAGGTCTCTCAAAATTCAGTTTGTAAGCAAAGCAATGCACTGTAAAATCTGTCTTTTCCCTCCCTTCCCCCCAGGTTAAAAAGCGGTGCACGCAAGGTCCCAAGCAGGGCCTGCGTTGGCAGCGGGGCCGGGCTGCTGTGTGCAGTTACAGGTACTGACAGCGCAGCCCCTCCTTCGGCACCTGGAACAGGCTGTAGCTGCTCCCTCACAGAAACCAGCTCTGTCACTGTGCAGTGGCTCTGCTGACTTGCCTCAGAAAATTCGGTTATCTCATGCTGTAAATGGCTTTGGGTGAGCACCAGGAAGTGATGAATTGTGTAAATGGAAAGAACCCAAAAGTTGGCGATTGATTGCGGCTGCAGCCCAGGCTGCGCCACGCTGACCTGCAGGAGGTGCTCAGCTGAAGATCAAGTCCCTCTTACAGGTTGGACTCCCAGAATTGCTAATGATGCTGTGACATATCTCTATTTTTATATTAACTCTGAGAGAGCAGAGGGAAAAAGCCTGGGAGGATGATGGGGTAAGAGACCCAAAATGGTTCTTCTTTTGCCATAGCCACAGCAAAGCTGTGGCTGAACTGCACCAAGGGAATCCTGCAGCCTCCTGCAAAGTGCCTAGGCTGCCCCTGCCACAGAGGCCTCACCACACCTGATGCTGGCCTGATCCCCACAGATTTGCCAAACCTTTCCTGAAACTCATTTGAAAACCTGTTTTGTCCTCTCTATACCTGTAGCTCCTACATATTTGTCTCCTCATTGCAGAGTAAATTCCACTGATTCAAATTCCGCTGATTCAAAGCCATTGCAGTAAACTGCCTATGCCGTACTGAGCTACAAATTTACTTGGTTTATATATTTCAGGAATTTATATTTTTTTTACTACTGCTCTGAACTTCATTTGCAGTGTATTTTGCAAATGCCTTCTTCCTGTAGGTGGCTTATTGCTTCTAGCTGCTGGGCAAACAGCAAGTGATTCTGCTTGTGACAAAAGCTGCAGAAAATGCTTATTGTTTCCTTAATGTGCCATTACCTGAACCGTGCACACACTGCAGCAGGGAGAGCAGGAGAGCTCCTGCTCTGCAAAACTAAGAGTTGCACAGCTTTCACTCATCAAACAGCAGCTTTTTTTGTTCATGAAACAGCAGATTCTTGGGGGACTATCATCCTTCTGAAGTGTAGGCGCTTCCCGTGTTGGCATATCCATCACAGCTCATGTGTCTGTCTGGATAATCAATGGGAAGAAATGAGCTCCTCTGCAGTGCATCCACATGGGCTGTGCTGGAGGCTCCTCATGAAGGTGATAAATCACACCCTGGGAGTGCAGCTCTGCACGCCTTCCACTGGGGACGTCTCCACTGTAGGCAGCTCCCAGGGCACAGTTCATAGAATCATGGAATCTCCTGAGTGAGAAGGGATCTCAGGGATCATCCAGTCCAACCCCTGGCCCTACACAGACACCCCAGCAATCCCACTCAGTCTCTGAGAGCGTTGTCGAAACACTCCTGGAGCTCTGGCAGCCTTGGGCCTGTGCCCATTCCCTGGAGAGCCTGGTCAGTGCCCCAGCACCCTCTGGGGGGAGAATCTTTTTCATAATATCCAGCCTAACCCTCCCCTGACACAGCTTCGTGTCATTCCTTCAGGTCCTGTGCCTGGTCACAGAGAGCAGAGATCAGAGCCTGCCCCTCCAGGAGTCTCCAGTGCAGCATCCCTGGCACAGACTCAATGCTTTGCACTTTCCTTGGCCTCTGGAGATCGTGGATGTTCAGGGCATTATTTATCAGGTCAAATCCTTGCACCAGTTTCAGGTGAAAAGAGTCTCACGTAAGCCCCGCAACACCTGAGGTGCTGGGAGGTCAATGTCTGTACCTCTCGCAAGCCGAGGAACCCCTGTGGAGGGGCTTCCTCCCTGGAGGCCAGGCTGCATTTGCTGCACAGCTGAACCAGCACTGAACACGGGTCCTGGAGGGTGGAAAGCCCACCATGGCAGATTGTTTTAGAATTATCCAAATTTCGTGATTCTCTGTGGTTTTGTCACAGTGCAGCAGTTTAGTGAACTTTCTAATAAATGTCTTAACATACTTGATCAGATGCAAAACCTCTTCAGCCCATTACCTTTCCCGTGAAGGTGGTCTACTAAAACCAGGAAAAGAATCCAACGACCAAGTGTATTCACCTTCATCCCTCACTTAGCTCACTGCCCTTTGAACACATCCAGACCTTTGGTACAGTGTTAACCTGGCAGTGATAGACCTGCAAAGAACATTCCAGCACCCTCATCCCTGTACAGTTGGACAGTGGAAATGAATAATCATTCCCTATTAACCAGGCTGAAGAGTCAAGTTTAATTAACTGTTCGTAAGACTGAAGCCTCTCCTCCAACATGGAAATCATTTACTGCTGTGCACTCCCTGACTCAAAGCACTGCCCAGTTCCTCCCAGTGAATGCCAGGGCAGAGGGTGCAGTTTATTTTCGTGTGAATAATTCTTTTGAATTCTCCCAGCTTTGATGAAATCCAGTTGTGCTGAAGTCTGTGTTTTAACTGTGGGTTTTTCGGTGTTAAGGGGCTTGGTTTACATAGAGTGTGAAGGTCATTTATTTAATTCCATGGCTCTTTCCAAGGCGTGTGTCTCCGTGATGCCTGCAGTTCAGCGGTCCCTGGCGTGATGGGTTTCATATTGATGAAGGCAGCAGATTGCAGGAACATGATCGTGACTGTAATGACAGGAAGGAGGGTCTGAGGAATGCACCAGCACAGGATTTCTGTTCTGAGATTTTTGTCTGAGTGAGAGGGCGTTTATGAGGCGTGGGGTTCATTTTCTGATGATGCAGTGATTTGGACTGGAGCAAATAATGTAGAGAATAGGTGCACCTTTCTAATAGAACATGTCCAGCGCTAAAGGGTTTATTTAGAGGCTCTGGGGAGAAGGTGCTGTGAACGTGTGTATTGTGTGCTCATGGGGAAGTTGTCCCAAAGAAACAGTAATAGCAGATGGAGCTAAAATGAATTTTTGTCCACGAGAAAGAGAATAATAGCTCACGAGTCTACAGAGACAGGAAGGCAAAACATCTGCTTTTACTTTAACCTCTTCTGCACCTTTTTTTTTTACCAGGTCATATCTGACTCCAGTGCGGGATGAGGAAGCGGAATCACTGAGGAAGGCACGATCCAGACAGGCCCGGCAGACTCGCAGGTCTACTCAGGTGAAGAATGGAAACGCTCACATTCATGTGTAGGATAAAGAGACCTGGTGAATTGGTTACCCAGAGAAGCTGTGGCTGCCCCGTCCCTGGAAGTGTCCAAGGCCAGGTTGGACGGGGCCTGGAGCAACCTGGGCTAGTGGAAGGTGTCCCTGCCCATGGCAGGGGCTGGAATGAAATGAGCTTTAAGGTCCCTTCCAATCCAAACCATTCCATGATTCTGTAAAGAGGCAGAATTTTCTTCTGCTCTTACATTGTTTCTTAGGACAAGGGACTTGTCTGCACTCACACTGTTTTGGAGAGGTTCTGGCAAAATTTCCTTCAAACAGTTGTTACAAAACCCTCCCACAAACATACATGAGTTAGATTTCCAAGCTTTCCTTTCTTCAAAGTACCTGCCTCTTAGTTTGTAGTGTGATCACATATATTTGGGTTGCTTTGAGTCAGTGATTATGTCAGTAGGCTGAGAAATACAGTAAAGGCAAGAGAATTCTTCCCTTTCTCTTACCATAGGGATGAAACATGAGCCTGACCAGATGTGAGTCTGTGGCATTCTAAACTGACCTGGAAGACTGAAAATGTAATTTCAGGCTGGAGAAGTCTCCAGGGAGACTAGAGCCCCTTCCAGTGCCTAAAGGGGCTCCAAAGAGAGCTGGAGAGGGACTTTGGACAAGGACCTGGAGTGCCAGGACAAGGGGCAGTGGCTTCCCACTGCCAGAGGACAGGGTTAGACAGGATATTGGGAAGGAATTCTTCCCTGTGAGGGTGGTTAGGCCTTGGCACAGGTTTCCCAGAGAAGCCGGGGCTGCCCCTGGATCCCTGGAAATGTCCAAGGCCGGTTGGACGGGGCTTGAAGCAACTTGGGCCAGTGGAAGGTGACTCTGCCCATGGTTGGGGTGGGATGAGATGATCTTTAAGGTCCCTTCCAACCCAAACCAGTCTGGGGTTCTATGATTCTGTGCAAAAATGGAAGCCTTCTCTTCCCCTGCAGGGCGTGACCCTGACAGACCTGCAGGAGGCCGAGCGCACGTTCAGCCGGTCGCGGGCGGAGCGCCAGGCACAGGAGCAGCAGAGCGACAGAGCCGAGGACAGCGGCGAGAGGCCGGAGAGCCGTGCACGCTGGGGCAGGAGCACGGATGACGAGGTGATCCTTCTGCCTCAGTACCCCTTGCCTGAGAGCTAACAAAACCATTTAGGAGAGCTGAGATCAGGAGAAATTCTTTGGGGGTTATCTTTTTATTCTGAGGGAGACAGACTAGCTGGAAAGAGACACTGCTGGCTGAGGAGCAGCACTTCAGCACGAGGTAGGTGGATCTGGAGGTGCTGGAGCTTAGCTGTGCCTTTGCTCTCCTCTGGGAATTTCACCTTTCTGTCTCTTGCCAGAAAATAAAACGGTGTAAATCCCAGAAAGTGTAATGAGAAGGCTAATGATAGAAATATGGCCTGGATCCATCCTTGCTGTGCAGTCTAGGCAGAGGCTTTGTGTTCACATTTTTCCACAGATATTCCACGTGTAAGCTGGAGAGAGCAGTTTTTTGTGCCTGCCAGCACCTCTTATTTTTTTTCACTCTACATCATTTATTTCTATTAGATATCTCGTTTCTGCTGCCATGAGCTGCAGGGACGAAGGGATTGATCCCAGATCTCCCAGGTATGGAGGATGCTCTTACACTATAGCTGTACAATGGTTTTAACATCCATCCTTATCTGATAGAGTGGACCTGATCTGGCAAGTGCAGCCAGCTTCAGTGAAGAAAACATTGCACTCTGAAAGATTACTGCATTCCCTGAAATCCAAAATCTGCTACTTCTTTTTCATTGTACTATTTTTCTGTCATGGCTCTTTGTTTCTAGACCATCTATCGGCGATTGAGGGGCCCAGCACAGCCCGACAAACCCACGACACCTGTGTCTCCTTCCACAGCAGCACCTCTGCTCTATACAAGTTCATACCTGACTCGAACAAATAAGTATCTAGGGCTGGACTCTGTGAATCCAGCAGATTTCAGAGCAGCAGCCACAGAGATGGAGAAAAATGGTACGTACCAGCAGAGTGAAGAATAGGCAAAGCTCAAGGGTTTTCTTGTGGTTTAGAACTTCCAGTGTGTACAGATGGAGAGAACAAGTTTACCTGTTACTCTGAAGGAAGCTGCCGCCTCACAAAACAAATGTTACTTGTTTAAATGAAGTTAAACAAATTCCTATTGCTTGTAACAGAGGGATAAAAAGATGTTTTCCATTTTGGATAAATAAATGAGACAGTGATCATGGAGCATTTAGCTATTAGAGCTGGGGAAAGAGGTTCCCCTAGTACAGTTTGTCCTGAGAACAAGTCAGGATGACTTGGGGAGAGCTGGCAGCTGGAGTAACCTCCCTGGCTCTGATGAGGGAAGGAGTGTGAGTATCCAGCTGTAGTAAGACACTGAGATTCCATTTCATTTGGTTTAATAACTCCTTTGTAATATAACACAAGGCAAGATGACCTTGATCAGCTTGAAAAGAACCCCGGAACCTTAGCAAAAGCACAGATGTAAATCACTGAAACCAAAGCAGTATTTCTTTGCTTGGCCAGAATGTGAAGATCAGGATTCAGACGACAGATCCCTGAACAAACAGTCGATCCGAGAGCGGCGGCGGCCAAAAGAGAGACGGAGAGGCACCGGCATCATCTTCTCAACACAAGATGTAAGTCTGAGTTCCTTAGAAAGAGAAACTTCAGGGTGAATTTTCTTCCAATTCCAAGCTTCAGGGTTTTTTTCCCAGTCCATTGATTTCCCACTAGTTCTTTCCTCTCCAGCTCTCTTTTAGACTGGCATATCCAAAGGTCCCGCATCCCTGTTTGGCCTATGTCAGACCGAGCAGCAGGCTCTGGGCAGCCTGTCCCTGAGCCATATTGTGGGAACCCTGCAGGGCTCAGAAAGGGCCCACGCAGGAGAGGAGAGATTCAAAGTCTAATTCCTTTGGAAGGAGGTCACAGGCCACGTGAAGTATTTTCAAATTTCTTTGAGCCCAAATTTGTCTGCTCTTTAGACCCCCTGAAAGAAAGACAATAGGAAGAAAACCTGTGTCTGGGTCCCCTCCCAGCACCAGGGAACACTCACAGCTTAAGTGCAGAAGAGCTGTCTGTGTCGTGGTCATTTCTCTTAGTCCTGGTTTCAGAGGATTTCTTCAGTCTGAGGGAAGAAATTGAACCCTCCAAACTTTGGTTAGAGCCTCAGCTAGGAAAGTAGATCATCTTTTTTGGGAGAGAATAAGAATTATGAAATTACAGTTAACGAATTGAGTCCAGAGTCACCTGAGATGCCATAGTAGTTCACATTTGCTCCATGAAATCCTGGAGCGTTTACGAAGGGCAGTGGCTTAGAGAGGCTACGCAAGCGCAAGATGCCTGAGATGACGAGCCTTTCCACCTGGAGTCTAACTGAAGTGGAGATGCTTTTGGAAGTCCATATTGCGTCAGTATTTCAGATGTGCAGTTTTTCCGAGTTTTTTCCCCTCAGTGTGTTAGGGACTTCCTCCCAACTCCTCAGAAGCATTGGAATGGCAGGAACCATCTCAAGAGAGTAATTCTGTCCTCAATACCAAGATCTTCTTCTAAATGGCCATTAGGTCACCAAACCTGATCTGATAATTAGCCAAAAGCATCTGGACAGGCATTTCTTTGGACAGAATTTTTCTTAACTTTAGCATCAAATCATTTTTTCACTGAAAGGGTGGTTAGGGACTGGCACAGGCTGCCCAGAGCAGTGGTGGAGTCACCATTCCTGGAAGGGTTCAAAACACACATAGACGTGGCACTTTGTGATGTGCTTGAGTTGACATGGCGTGTTCAGTCAAGGGCTGGACTTGTTGGTCTTCAAGGTGTTTTCCAACCTTAATGATTCTGTGATTCTATAAACAATACATTATCTTCTTAGGATAAAATTTTGTGGTCTCCAAAGCTGCCTAATTATGTTGTTTGCCTTTCCTCCTAGGATGATGATGAAGTTGATGGAAACGAGGAAGTGAAGGAAACTCGGGTAAGTGAGACCATATGTCTGAATCATTGGTGTGTCACTCTTGAGAGGACACTCTTGAGAGGAGAGGTTCAGGCTCTGCTCAGGAGTATGCACAGAGAGGCAGTTCCAAGTAGCAAATTCCTGATTTCTCTTCTGAAAGATAAGGTGTATCTGCAGAGTGGCCTGAGTTCAAAGTTGGCTCCTGGAGAGCTGCACGGGAGTTGTGGAGCCTGGAGGGAATGCAGTGGTGGGGCTGCAGTGCCAGGGCAGTGGGATCTCAGGTGTCCTGGGGAAGGTGTGACCTTGGATCTCGAAATCGCTGTTATTTTGGACAGTATGTTTTGTTATTTCTGAAATTTGCTCTCCTGTCTCCTTACGGATTTGTTTTCTTGCAGGAAATGGTCTTTGCAAGGCCTTGTCAGAGGTTGTTGCATGTTCCCCTGTTCTTGCAATAGTCTCATCCTTTGAGGCCCTTTCTTTCCTTTTGTAATAATTACTGAGTCTTTCCAAATTGCCTTGGTTTCCTTTGGTTTTGTTTGTCTTTGTCTGAAACACATTTGAGCCTGACAGCGTGACTGACTCTGACAATGTCAAAGCTAAATACATTTCCAAGCTGTTAAAGCGCAGTGTGGAAGACCTGGGAGAAATAGCAAATGTAAGGTTGCATAGGGGTCAGCCTGCTTGTGGGATGTTTCATTTTTGCTGGAAAACATTGAACCTGGGTAGCCTTTCCCTATACTTTACAATGCAGTAGAGTGACTGAAGCATCACTTATTTGGAATTAACTGGTTCTTTGTTGAAAATTGGCAATAACACTCTTCAGGCTCTATTTTTGTTTTCTTTCTTGCAATATTCAGTCAGAATGCGGCAAAGTCACGGTGAGCCTTGCTGGGACCAGAGACTCACGTGGTGCTGGGATGGCTTTTTAGCATGTGCTTATCTTTCCATGCCAGCCGTTGCTTTCCCAGTGCTTGCTTTGCACTTTACTCCACTTGAAATGTGAGATATTCCTGCTCACAGAAGCATCACCTGCTTCAAGAAGCCCAGCTCTTCCCACAGGAGTTTCTGCTCATCGCAGTGCAGAGCTTCCTGAAATCTCCACTGAACCCTGCAGGAAAGATTTGGCCATTTATCGTCATTAAAATTGTTTTGACATTTCTGCTGCCTCACAGTAAGACTGAAGGAGGGGAGTTTTGTAATGTGTAAAAAGTAATAATCATAATAGGGACACCTTGTTTCCAGCAGGCGTGTTTGGGACTTGCTGGGAATGTCTTGTTCTTCTGGGAAGTTGTCCCAGATTACCTAAATTAAGACAAAACAGTTAGCTGAGGCTGCAGGTTTGGAGGCTTCCTGGAGTTTAGTCCTAAAATTGCTGAAGATTTTATTGAGCACGGTCCTCACTGATCATGTAAATGGATAAGCTGCACTTTGGGAGAACCCAGCTGCCCAAAAATTCAAGGTCACCCAGTCTCTTACAATTAGTAATGCTGGTTTTCCGCAAGTTAACAGCAAGGTTTCCTTTTGTCAAACACTTCACATGATTTTCTTGTGGAATCCATATAACAGCAGAGCAACTTCCCTTCAGTTCCATCAGCCCCTTTGTGCAGGTGCTTCGGGGCACCTGCACTGTGGTTTCTTCTGCACCCAACGTACCTTGGACCTGAGTTAGACTCTCCTCCCACTCTGCTGGAGCTGTTTTTCTCATTTTCCCAGTCCTCTTGTTTTTATCCAGTTCCTGGTTTATTTTCTTAAATGCATGCCTCCAGCATCATGTCACTTGGTCAGTCTTCCCTGGTTTATTTGAGATCCAAATCAGAGATTTCTGTCCTAACTGGCCATCACTTTGGCAGGAATCATGAAACAGCTCTGTTTTCAATTCTAGTGCCAATAAAAAAGTACAGTTAATAATCATTAATTCATCAGTAACTATAATTCTAGAATGGCAGGTTCCAAATGTCACCAAGTCATGAACTTGAGCAGTCTGAAGTGTCCCATTTTAGCAGCAGAACCCCAAAGAGTCTGATTTTATGGGAACAGTTACATTTTTCCTCCAGTGTTTATATCTTGGCTGGTATCACGATGATTTTCGTGGAAGCCAAAAAAAGGCCTTACTTGAAATCCCTCCTCCAAGCTCTGCAGTGCTGGAGACTAGCACAGGAAAGGTAAAGGCAGTTTTGGGGGGAAAAAAAAGAGAAAATACATGTTGTTCTAATTCTCAGAAGTGGATGAATTATTTTGGCTGAGCTCACGAGCACCAGAATGGGAAACCAGCCCAGACGCTTTGGCTGAGCTTTAGGCAACGGAGAGGTCTCGTAGTGGGATGTGTCGGGATCCTCCATGTGTTCTGCTCCCACCCCACCTCCCTCCTTGGGATGCAGACTGCCTGGATGCACTGTGGAAAGAGAGAAGAGCAGACAAAGTTTTATTGTGGAATAAACGTTGAAGGGTACGAGGACTTCAGCTGGAAAAAGCCTCTTGGGAAGCAGCTTTAGGAGAGGTTTTTGCGTGGTTCCAGTGGGAAGGAGCTGTGAAGGGAAGAGTTTTTGTGTGGTCTGGGGAGACCTGAGCTCAAAGCAGAGGTGGGGGAAAAGTTTGGCCACAGTCTTGTCTCTGTTTCTCAGAAAATAAAAACTGGGAGAGTCTGAAAGCTCTTGTTAGACCCAGACTGAGCCGGGGGGAGCCTGGAGCTGGGAAATCTTCCCTGTTCCCTCAAGCCACTGACTACGAAATACCAGTGGGAATTCCAGTCTTGGTGAGTCCAGTGAGGACAAATGCAACAGAGTCAGTGCAGATAGGGATCACTGGCCTAGTCTGGGATGCAGCAGCTGGAGGATGATAATGAGGACTAAAGAGAATGGTCCAGTGTTCCATTTCAGAGCAGGTTTTCTTTATCCCTGACTCTGCTGGGTTTGACTTGGTCCTGACTTACAATGATAGAATCTATTACAGACTGGTTTGGGTTGGAAGGGACCTTAAAGCCCATCCAGTTCCACCCCCTGCCACGGGCAGGGACACCGTCCGCTATCCCAGGTTGCTCCAAGCCCAGTTCAACCTGGTCTTGAACATTTCCAGGGATGGAGCAGCCACAGCTTCTCTGGGCAACTTCTGCCATTGGTGTTGCACAGCAGGAACAACTGGGAACAAATTTGGAAGAAAAGCGTATTTTAAATGACAGAGCATAGAGAACAAGTAGAAAATGTTTACAATTATTTAAAGGATTGTTTCTCTGTGCAGTTCTCCGCTGGAGCATTACAGATGTACCTTACCCACAGGAGAGTTTGTTGAAGGAAAACTTTAAATTCAGAGGAAGACACTGAGTGTTGTGTTCGTAAAACAACAATTTCTGGTCAGTAAAAGTATCAAACAAAATGTCTGTTGTCATGAAATGCCTTCAGGACAGTCTGTAGAGCCCAGTATAAACCCCAGACACACTAATGCAATTAAGTTTTATGGAGGAATAGCACTGAAACGTTTGATTGTGAATTACAATTGCAGTAAGTGGATTAAATAGGCTCCATTCCTGTCTCACTGCACTTTGATTTATGGAATGAACCAGGCTCACTCTGATTTGTAAATAAGTGTTCTGCCTACTTGTACTGTTACCATGAAATCACCAGATGCAACTGGATACCAATATAAATTAAATCTCTGTCTTAGAAGGGCTGAATTTCTGAGCTTAATTCCACGAGTTCTAAGGGAGGACCAATGAACTGGAAAATTCCTTATGCAAACTAAATGTCTTAATGTTATTGCTGATTCAGAGCTGTGACCTGGGAGTCCTGATTTTGGTGTGTCCTATTTTTCACCTGTATTTTTGCTTTTAGTGCCGTTTTATCCTTCCACAGAGGCTTCAGTTCAGCTTTTGTCACCATGCTGTTCGCCTTTTTGTGAAAGATGGATGTGATGAATAACTAGAAGATCAGGAATAGCTTTTGTTAAGTGTTTTGTGAATGTCCTGTTGTAGCCAAACTGGGTGTACTGGGAGCCCTGGGAGTCCCCAGTTGTTACTGCCCCTTTCCTGGTGTCGCACTGGCCGACGCCGTGCCTGTGGACTGTGTTTGGAAGCCAAGGAAGGCTCCGAGTCCTCCACTTTCAGGACTCACATTGCCTAATATGGTAAGGTATGTCTGCAAGAGCTGAGCTGTTTTGCTAGGATACAAGGGAAAGTTGACCAGTAAAAGGAACAAAATAGATGAACTTCTGGCCAGCTGATAAGAAACTAAAATCCTTTCAATCCAGACAGTGCTATATGGTGGTATTCATCCTATGCTTCATTGCTGCTGGCCCAGGGTCCCTTCTGGGGATTAAGGATATGAGTATTTTCCCCTGGTTTTACCCCTGAATGTTTATTTCTAGCAGAGATGTGGTGTGATGTGGGAGGGAAACCATCTGGCTCCTGTCCAAGGGCACGTAGGTGGCACCATGCGTCACTTGCATCGTGTAGTTAAATTACAGAGCATTTAATTCTGTGTAACATAGGGCTGGGAGAGATTGTCTCTGGTTAGTCTTGTTTATAAACAAATTGCTCTAATGGGCTGTGTATGCTGCAAGGAAAGATCTTTAATATGTATAGCGATATGAAACAGCAGCAAAGTGCTGCAGGAAGGAGCTTGAGCTGAGGCTTTGCCGTAGAGCTTGAATATGGTGAAGAACATCCTCATCGTGTTCAGAGTGCCCTGGATTCTCTGGGAGGTGGAGGGGGCAGACAGCAGAGAAATTAAAATTTATTCTCCAAATATTTCAACAAAATTACTTCACATCTGCACAGAGGATTTGCCTTATGAGTTCTCCAGCCTGATGTTCTTGTGTTGGTTTTTCTTAACCTCAGTATGTGGAGAAGGGCATCAGCCTGGGTGGTTGCTCTCTGTGCTGGTACAGCACTTCACTCCTCAGCCTGGCTCTGAGCACCAGTTTACAGCTCTGGGAAAACATATTGTTTGTGCCTAAAGCCAAGTGATCCAAGTGGGTTATGTGACTACAGGGTTATAGCTAAAAGCCTTCAGGTGAATTCCTCTAACTCATCGAGTTGCTGAATTAGGAAGGTGTAATGTGAAGCAGTGATGGGGATAGGGATGAGTAACACAAAACCAGCTAGAGTCCAATCTGTGAGTCCTGGGAAGATGAAGCAAAACAGCCAGTCCTCCAGGAGCGATTTCCAAGGTCACAAACTCTTAACTATTTAAGGTAACTTTTTATCCTTTAGCGTCTTGTTTAGTAGATTGCTGTCAGACTTGTGGTGCAGTCTGAGGTGACTGATCTTTCTCAGTTGTCAACAAGTCATTCCCCTGCAGCCATGGGGCTGGGGTTGGCCCTGCAGCAGCCACCCACAGCTCCCTTGGCTGCTGATGGCGTTGCTGGGAGGTCTGTGCAGTCAGTTCAGATGATCCCAGTTCACCCCAGGCTCCTTTTCCTTTGCACCCGTGGCAACTATTGCACAGGGTGCTGGGATCCTCTTGATTGCTTCCAAGAAGGAGGTGGGAGCAGTGTGATGGATAGAATGGCAGCAGGATCCATGACACATATGTGCTTCTCTCCAGTGCTGTGTGGACACAGCACGGCCGCTCAAGGAAATGGGAGTGCTCACTTAGTGTTAATGTTAGCCCAGACCCACCGGCCTGAGGAGCAGCATTGCTCCTGGACCATATCCCAGAGACAGAATAAATCTCACTATTGTTTTATGTGTAATTATGTTTCTAATTTTTGACTTAGGTTAACAGTGTATGGTTGTGCTTATACATGTGATAGAGCATCCCGTCACTTTTTGTGGGAAACTGTCAAAATCTATCTCCTCGTGACATGTTCAAAACTATGGAAAGGAGAAATATCTCTGACTGCTGAACTACTTGGAGCAGGTTGTGGGCCCCTCTGGGAGCTGATGATCGTACCTCAGTGTCAGTCATCCAGTGTGCTGGGAGAGGATGTCTCTCCTGATGTGATTGAAGTCATCCTCCAAAAAATCTGATCTGCTGAATTAAAATTCCTGCCTACAGCAGTAGATATCTGGGTGGGCCTTAGTGGCTGTGTCGTGGTGACACAAGTGTCTGCCTTGGAGAAAAGGGATTAGGGGCAGTGGGAGGGGGCTGCAGCACATGGAACTGGGATGTATCATGCTCAGGCCCTGCCGTCTGGCCCTTCTCAGGGTGAGAATCTGCATCCAGCTCCGGGGTCCCAGCACAGGAAGGATGTGGAACTGCTGGAGACAGTCCAGAGGAGGCCACAGAGCTGCTCCGAGGCCTGGAGCCCCTCTGCTCTGGAGCCAGGCTGGGAGAGCTGGGGGTGTCCAGCCTGGAGAAGAGAAGGATCTGGGGAGACCTCAGAGCCCCTTCCAGTGCCTAAAGGGGCTCCAAAGGAGCTGGAGAGGGACTTTGGACAAGGGCCTGGAGTCACGGGACAAGGGGGAATGGCTTCCCACTGCCAGAGGGCAGGGTTAGATGGGATATTGGGAAAGAATTCTTGGCTGTGAGGGTGGTGATGCCCTGGCACAGGTTGCCCAGAGAAGCTGTGGCTGCCCATCCTGGATATGTCCAAGGCCAGTTTGGACAGGGCTTGGAGCAGCCTGGGCTAGTGGAAGGTGTCCCTGCCCGTGGCAGGGAGTGGAATGAGATGAGCTTTAAGGTCTCTTCCAACCCAAACCATTCCGTGACCCCAGTATTCTATGGATACGTCTCTGTGGCAAAGCCCCCATGAAGCTGACTGTCTTCATCTCTTGCCATCCTGTGCAAGCTGGTGCAGTCACACATTTATATAGTAAATTATTTATCTCCCAGACGTGTCCAGAAGGAGCAAAAAGCAGAAGCTGTATTACCTCCTGGCTAGCAGAGAACTTAGGAGTAATCTAAATCTGTTTGGAAAATTGGAGTCTGGCAATAAAATACAATTTGGAAACAACCACTGTAGGAAAAATGGTATGTTGCTGTGATATAAGTGCGGTGATGTTGTTTGTCCCTCATGTCTTTAAAAGGTCACTTTTTGTTTGGAGTTTATATCCTCCCACATGCTTCTCTTCAGAAAAAGTCTCATGTTTGGAAAGCCATTGTTAGGTTTTTGCTCTTGGACATGGACTTTCCCTATGAAAAGTAACATTATTTGGCAGAAGCTGCTTCATTGTTTGGTATGTCAAGATGTTGAATCCTTAAGCTGCAAAACTCCTTCTGGCACGAATTTCCCACCTGCTCTACTTAATTTACACCTCATTGCTCATTACAGAGAGCCTATAAGAAAGATGGAGAGGGACTTTTTACAAGAGCATATAGTGACAGGACAAGGTGAAATGGCTTCCTACTGACAGAGAAGAGGTTTAGATCGGGCGTTTGGAAGAAATTCCTCCCTGTTAGGGTGGTGAGGCCCTGGCACAGGGTGCCCAGAGAAGCTGTGGCTGCCCCATCCCTGGAAGTGTCCAAGGCCAGGTTGGACGGGGCTTGGAGCAACCTGGGCTAGTGGAAGGTGTCCCTGCCATGGCAGGGGGTGGAACAGGATGAGATTTGAGGTCCCTTCAAACCCAGGCCATTTCTGATTTTATAGGAGGTACCTACCAGGTGCCCAGTGCTGGGCACTGTTGTGGATGGGTTGGAGTGTTTTAGCACATAGGTAGGCTTTTCACTGATCTTAGATTTCATCCTTGGCAGTGGACATAACCTTCTGCACCACAACGTGCTGCTGGTGAGGGATGGTCAGAAATAGGCTTGAAGCACAGTTAGATGACAGTGTGTTGAAGTTACAGTAGCACTGGAATATTGTGTGTCAGCCATTCACTTCCAAGGCTGAGCTGACAGACAGGTTTTACAGCCGTGGAGTGGCTGTGGTGGGTGCAGAGAACCTGATGAATGTAGATAAAGAGCAGAATGGATCATGACTATTGTTGGGGCCCTGAGATTTTTGTTTCTCTACATCATATTTTGGAAAGTCCCTTAGCTTTGAAATAGCTGTTTCCATCTGGTTCTTGTACTTCTGTTTGCTTTCTCAGCTTCCCTGACATGGCCTATTCATAGCTGTGCAAATTGCTGTTGTGTTCCTCCTTGTAAGAAACCTGGGTGGGAAGAGGAAACCTGTCAGGAAACACTTGCTCAGTGCAACTGCCAGACAGCTTCCCCTGGAAAATGTTATGTTCCAACACTACTTCATCCTTAATGGTTGGAACTGGGTGAAATCAATTGATTTTTTGCATGAGCAGTGCTCAGACTGGACTTGTGAGTGGACAGAGCAAAGCATCTCTCTGGATTTGCTGAAGCCTGTCCAGAGAAGGGCAACAGAGCTGGAGAAGGGTCTGGAGCACAGTTCTGATGAGGAGCAGCTAAGGGTGCTGGAGAGGCTCAGCCTGAAGAAAAGGAGGCTCAGGGGAGACCTTCTGGCTCTTCACAACTCCCTGATAGGAGGGGGCAGCCAGATGGGTGTCAGACTCTGTTCCCAGGGAACAAGGGACAGGACAAGAGGAAATGGCATTAAGTTGAGACAGGGGAAGTTCAGGTAGGTTATTACAAAAAGTTTCTTCCCTGAAGAGGTGCTCAGGCTGTGGCACAGCTGCCCAGTGCAGTGGTGGAGTCAGCATCCCTGGGAATGTTCAAAAAACGTGTGGATGTGGCACCAGGGAATACGGTTTAGTGGTGAACATGACAGTGGTGGGGAAACAGTTGGACTCAAAGGTTTTTCCAACAATCCTTGATCCTGTGATTCTGTGATTTTATTGTGATGCTTTTTTTGAACAAAGCACAGTACTGAGTTCAGGAAAGAAGCCCCACTGTGAAAAGGCAGAGCCAGGTTTTGGGTGGACATGAAGCAATCTCTCCATAGACACCAGACCAGTCTCTGGTGTACAGACCTGGCCAGGATTATGGCATTACAATAGGCACTGCTGGGGTTGCCTCAGGGCTTGTGCCCATGGCTGCATTTACAGCCTGTAAATCACTGTCTGTGATCTTAGAGACATTTGTGTTTTGCAAAGCTGCCACATCTGTCCCCTCCAATAGGAGCCTTTTGTGGTGCTGGTTTGTTGTTGCTGGTTATTGCCACTGTTGCCACCCATTTCTGTAACCTCTCACCATCAGCCTGTGTCAGGAGAGGGTTAGGCTGGACGTTGTGAAAAAGGTTCTTCCCCCGGAGGGTGCTGGGCCCTGCCCAGGCTCCCCAGGGAATGGTCCTGGCGCCAAGGCTGCCAGAGCTCCAGGAGCATTTGGACAGCGCTCTCAGGGGTGCACAGGGTGGGATTGTTGGGGTGTCTGTGCAGGGTCAGGGGTTGGACTCGATGATCCCTCTGGGTCACTTCTGACTCAGGATATTCTGTGATTCTATGAAATACAGTTTAATAGCACATTCAGAGGGGGAACATGAATATCTGTGGGGTCTCTCAGAAACACTTCTGCCTTTGATACTCTTGACCTGTGGGCTTGTCTGCCCCCTCCAGGCCCTATCTCAGGTTCCCTGTGCCTTTGCTGTAGAAGTGCAGATGTAGATTGGTTTACTGGGCTTGTCCTAAGCTTTGTCTTCAAATTATGATGAACTCAAGACAGTTGACTTCTGTGCAGCCTCTCTGCAGCCTTTGCTTTAGATCCAGTTCTCTCGCTCTGAAGTTAGGGATGTCCCCAGAGGGGTCGGTGAACAGCCCAGCTTCTCATCCTGCTGTAGCTGCTGGATTTGAGTGTCCACGGCACCTTACCTGTTCTCCCAAAAACTCAACTCTGCTCCACAGAACTCCTGCAAGATGTTTCACCTGCATGCAGAATTGGGCACTTGCAGGTGCTAAAATGATGAGAATGCTGCTTTTTGAACTGTCTTCACCCTTGCTTTTTATTATCTCTATTTATAAGAAAGGAAAAAGAAAATAACTCTGAAATTTTATATTTAAAATGTGCTATTCTCAGCCGCCACTAAATGATCTGCATGTGCTGATCAATGCTAATCCAGGTATGCCTAAGGCATGGTGCTTCCAGCTTTTTTGTGATAAATTTGGAGATGGGAATATAACGTGGGAAAAGAATGATGCTATGGATGCAGTTATAGACTCTCAGCTGCTGTGTGTGTGTCTGGGAGGAGAGGAGGACCCTTTCCTTCTACTTCTATCTGCGTGGCACCCTGGCAGATCTGCTCCTGGGAATCCTGGCCTGTGCTCTGCAGATGGAAGTGTTCCCTCCTGTGATTCAGATTCCATTTATGGAAAACTCCAGCAGAGCCTGCACATCCCATTTACAGCACGGCTACTGCCTGACCATGTTGCTTTGCTCCAGTCCTTCAGCCCAGCATAACCCTGACTGCCTTCTGCAGTGCTAAATAAACCCTGCAAGCTGTATTTGACCCTGGTAAAGCTTGAGGTTAATTTAAAAGTCATTTATTTACGGTAAGGTTTATATATCATGTACAGTTGCTGTATAGCAGTAGTAGTAATAATAATCATCATAATAAGTTCCTTTAAATAAGCTAAATCAAATGCCCAGGAGTACAAATTGTAGACTAGAGTACAAGTAATGTTTTAATAACTTCTTTTAGAGGTAATAGGTGTTGGCCTTGTTACTGCTAAAGGAATCATACATATGTGTTCCTACAGCTATATGCAGACAGTTCCTTGGCTGTTCTATACACAAAGTTCTTTGGCTGTACTTGCTGTATAGCACATTCATTTCTGTAATCCAGCAGCTCCTCAGCTGCCCATGACTATACCCCAGGAATAAAAACCTGTATTTTGGAGCCACTTTTTAGTTCCCTCACTGTACAAAGATATACTCGGTCAAAATTACCTGCTCAGGTTACCTACAGAGTCATGACAATGTGACTTAATAAGCAATGCAGAGGGTAAGAGAGGAGCTGAGTCACTAAATTTTTTAGATTGAAAAAGACCAATTAAACACAAAAAACAGCCAACCAACCAGTACCATGAACCCCTGAGCCAGAGTCCAGTCCTTCTTCTGCTCCATAGCCAAAGCAGAAAAGCCTTGTCAGGAAAAAAACACAAACGCCACCCAGAACACAGGATAGGTGAGAAGACTTGTGATCTTTTCCAGCCTTAATGACACTGTGATTCTCTGGCTTCTATGATCACTTATAAAGACTGGCTTTTGCTCACATCCACTGGGATAAGTGACGATGCTGCCAATTCCAAATTCACTCATTATGCACCAAAACGAGCAGTTTCTCTCTAGAACAAGCAGAATTCCTTTGCACAGGAAGCGATGGGTGCGGTGAATAAAGAGGTGAGAGCAAGAGAGTTAACAAGGCTCAGCCTTTTCTTTCCAGGTGAATTCCTTTCCCAATGTTTTGGTGATAGTCTAGAGACATTTTACTGCAAGATCCCGTGTGGAGAAAGCATTGACTGGTTCCCTGGTGCAGTGGCCCCCTGGGTGTAACCCTTGCTCTGGCTGTGGAGCCCTGTGTGTTGAACCAAAACTGTTCCTGGCTGTTGGAGCCGACCTCGGGCTGGTCACGGCTTGTCCTTTGCAGGTAACAGCTCTTGGTCTGATCTGGATGTAGTGGGAGACAAGTGTAAGGCAAGGAGGATCCTCTTCCAGGACCAAAGCAGTGGTACCATTAAGGGTGCACAAGAATGGCTGTTATTTTGGGCTGAAGTAACCACAAATATAGGACATCCTGTGGTGATGCGAATCACAGGATTTATTAATCTTTGCTCACAATATAAACTTTGTTGCAAAGGGGAGGTGCAGGATTGTGGCACTATGGATTTCAGTTTTGTGGGCCAGTCCAGTGACATAAAAGCAGTGGGAAATCTAATTCTGACTCTGTTCTCTAGAACCCATGAGGGTAGTTCGATGGTAAACGGGTTTTCTATGTTTAAGCTGAGTTTTTGGCACAGGTTGCCCAGAGAAGCTGTAACTGCCTCATCCCTGGAAATGTCTAAGGCCAGGCCGGAGCAGTCTGGTGGAAGGTGACCCTGCCCATGGCGGGTTGGAACAAGATGAGCTTTAAGGTCCTTTCCAACCCAAACCATTCCGGGGTTCTCTTTTTTTCTGGATACAGAATTACTTTATACCTAGAAACACCATTTTCTGGACTTTGTAGCCTGACTCTTGGAAACAACTGCCAGATTATTTTGTTCCATTTCTCCAGAGAAATGTCATGAGAATAAATGCAGTTTTACAGTTGATTTAGGTATTGCATAAAATTACAGATTTTAGTGATTCCCTGGACCAGCGCATGGCTCGACAGACAAACAGCACATTCTGCTCCTGCAGTGGGAGACCCAGAAGTGGAGGGTTGGGAAGATTTGTTTACTTGAACAGCAAACAGCTGAACTCTGTAGAAGGAGGTGGCACCAGGTACCAGAAGTGTCTGGAGTGGCATGAAGCAATTATGGAGGTTCTCTGTTCCTCAAAGAAAAGTGAGCAAAGTGAGCTCAGTGATAGGCTGTGGGGGGGTTCAGCCGGGAGAAAAAGAGGCTCAAGGGGAACTTTCTGGCTCTGCACAACTCCCTGACAGGAGGAGGCAGCCAGGGGCAGGGGAGGGAGGGGGGGGTCGGGCTCTGCTGCTGGGGAACAAGGGACAAGACAAGAGGAAATGGCCTCAAGTTGTGCTTAAGGCGGTTCACGTTGGCTACTGGGGAAAATTTCTTCCCTGAAGGGGTGGTCAGGCCCTGGCACAGGCTGCCTGGGACAGTGGTGGAGTCGCCATCCCTGGAAATGTTCAAAAGACATGTGGATGTGGCACTTGGGGACATGGTTTAGTGGTGAACATGGCAGTGCTGGGGGAATGGTTGGACTCAGTCTTAAAGGTCTTTTTCAGCCTTGGCGATTCTGTGACAGGTTCAAAGGAAAACATGAAGCCTGCTGCCTGCCTCTCGCTTTTCTGCTCATCCAGTTGGGTTGTAATTCGCAGGGAGCTGTGCAGCCCCATGTTCTTGCATCACTCGGTCCCACACAGGAGGGGGTCACAGCGAGGGCCGTGCCACTGCTGAGACCCCATCCTAAAAGGCTCAGTATCACAGTGCCATCTTAAACTGTTCCTAGCCCTCAGGCCGGCTGGGAAGGAAGGCTCCTCTATGTGACTGAATCCTCCCACCCTGCGGATCAGTGTGGCAGTGTCCAAGGTGCCTGTTGGGAATGGTCCCCAGGAGTGCCCAGTGGTACCCGGAGGAGCCTTGGGTGGCCAAGGATAAGATGATGCCAGAGACCTTCCCCCTGCTCGGTGATCACACGGTTGTGTGCTGGGGCATGGGGGGTCCCTGGCTGTGACTAATTTAGCAGATGTAGGCAGGGAGGCCCTGGGGGAAGGTCACAGTGCTCAGAATGTCCTGGTGCTGTGTGAGCCTGGTTCGTGTTTTCTGCCCCAGCTGAGCCCTGTGTAGCTGGAAACACCATCGTGCTCCCTGGGACGTGCCTGCGCTGGGAGATAGGGCAGATTTGGCTGCAGATGGAAGAACCCAGCTGGATGGGAAGGAATTCAGTGAGATACATGGTAAACCTGGTGTGAAAAATGACAGCTAGGACTTTCAAGAGATAGTTTTAGGATCATTTGTTCCAAAAATACCAGCTACTCTCATTCTTCAAGTTGTATTAGAATTCTGGTCTCCCAAGAGGGCTTCTCCTCCTCTGCACTCAGAGAATGTGCCGCGTGCTTGCATCACCCTTGAGCATCACTGCAGTTCTGGCTTTAGCTCCTAGATTTGTTTCCCATTTTTGTCTGCTGCAGGTTGGAATGTTGCAGTGCTGCTGACATTTGTTTTACCAGCATCATGTTCTGTAGGTGAAGATTTTCCACACAGATAAAAAGGGTGTATGTATTTTCCTCTCAAATATTTAGCTCACGGTTTCATCCTATTTCTGGTACATCATTTTTGTGCATATGAGTTCTCCTGTCTAACTAATTTTAAAAATGGAGTACAAACACAGGCATCATCACCAAAGGAAGGGAGAGGACAGACATCTGAATGGAAGAGGAAGTAGCAGAATCTGCTGAGCTGGAAGGGACCCACAAGGACCATCAAGTCCAACCCCTGGCCGTGCCCAGGACACCCCAACAATCCCACCCTGTGCATCTCTGGGAGCAGTGTCCGAGTGCTCCTGGAGCTCTGGCAGCTTTGGGGCCGGGACCATTCCCTGGGGAGCCTGGTCAGTGCCCAGCATCCTCTAGGGGAAGAACCTGACCACTTTTTGAGTGAAGGTGTATGAAGAGTGATCATAGCCAAGACCACAGCTCTGACTACAGGAATACGCTCTTTCATATAAATATGGGAAAGACATAATACTATAATATAGTTGTCTGCCATGGTCCAAGGTGAGAAGAAACTTTAAGGTGATTTTGCCCAGAAACAGGCCAGAGCATGAAGTCAGCATCCGGACAGCCTCAGGGGATTGTGTGCAGCGCTCGTGGAAATGCTCATGGAAGATGATTCTTGTGCATGTCTTTCTGAAAGCTGTATAAATATTCCTTAGTAAAGTACACAGCACCACAGCTAAAGCATGGACCAGCCTGGTTCTGACTGAGGAATCTCCTGAACAGGCAGGAACAGTCAGGTCTAAACAATGACCTTGAACATAACAGAGCTCAGGCTGTGAGGAATAGCTGCACTGTGAAGGAGAGTCGTGTTTCATACTTCCGCTGAGGACTACTTGAAAGTAAACTGTACAAACCAGTAGGAAGAAACTCCTAAATCAGACATTTGTTGGAATAATGCTGAAACCTGGCATGTTTTGCCATATTGCATCTCCTGCTGCTCTGTGTCCTTGCTAATCAAGCCTCCCCTTCTCTCTAAAATGAGTTACTGGCCACCAAGCTGTGTTAGTCAGTCTGTGTGAGATCTGCACTGGGTCACTAAATAATTAGTATGGAATGGCTCAGGGTGTATTTTTGATTTGAGCGGTGAGTTCTGTTGATGTTGGAGCTTTCCTGCCCCTCCTCAGCAGAAATGTGACCGTGGAGGGATGTGAGAGTGGTTTATTTGGGACTGGATGAGACGAGAAGCCAAACACTGCAATTCAGAGCTGTGTAGCTCCGCCTTGGTGACTAAGCTGGGGTTTGTCAGCCCTGGAGCTGGGATTGGGACACTCCAGTGCACCGCCGGCCAGTTCGCCCAGTTTCACTTACACTATTTTGAAACTCCAGAAACTGAGACTAGGGTGAAAGGATCACCCTGTGGGCAGGGTCTATAAATATGCATTTAAAGTGTCTGAATTACCTTGTTATACAGCGGAGTCGGGCTCCAGGCACAGGGAGAGGTGTGTGATGAGTGCAACAGATGGAGGCTGGAAAGATCAAGGTCCTGCCCCAGCCTCTTGGAGCAGCGGGGTGCCTGTCACTGCCTCCTTGTATGTCTGGACTTCATTTCCTTACCTTGAAAGGGGAATGCAGAGATATTACCAGGCAGAATTAGACCTCTCCAAACCCTTTTCCCTCTCTTTTGCAGTCAGTGGATGATGAGTCCCCTCCTTCCTTGTGAAGAAGTATAGAGAAACCTGATCTCACTGTGACTTTCTTAGAGCAGGAAAATCTAGCAGCCCCCTCTTCTGCTCTCCCTGGTTACATGGTGATGCTGCATTGCCCCCGGAGAGTGAAGATGCTGGATGTCAGGAGGAATTATTGTAGCTGCTATTCCAAGCCCCTTCCCCAGCTCTGTGCCAGTTAAATTAGCCAGGTGCCAAGCAGGGTGCAAAAAGGGGCAAGATTTCAGAGCAATGCAGAGTGGGATAATACTCTAAAAATATTTTTATATACATACTATTCTGCACTTCACAGAATGGTTTGAATTGGAAGAGACCTTAAAGCTCATCTCACTCCACCCCACTGCCATGGGCAGGGACACCTTCCACTAGACCAGGTTGCTCCAAGCCCCATCCAACCTGGCCTTGGTAGGAAATGTTTGATATTAAGCAGATGTGAAGCTGGAGCAGGACGTGCTGCTGATGCAGCGGCAGGACATGCACCTGCTCTAAGTGACCATGCCTTGACAGGGGGATTGGACTGGATGATCTCCAGAGGTCCCTTCCAACGCCAACCATTCTGTGATTCTCCGTGATTCTGTGAGCTTGTTTGAGGCATTTTTCAAATGAACATCCCATGGGCCTATTTCAACGGGACACGAGCGACACACGCTCGCCTTTGCAGGGAGCCATCTTGCCACTTCCAGTGAGCTTGTGCAGCAACAGAGCTTGGCAGAGAGCTGGGAGTTTGGGAGAGGTACATGCTCCCCACACCCTCTGTCCTTTCATCTGAGCTCCTCTCCCTCCTCCTTGATTCCAAACGTTCCCTTGAACCAGTGTACATTACACAAGCTCTGTGCCGCCCTTCCGCAGCTCAAACAGGCTTATGAGCAAACAACAAAAATCCTGTTGTGCTGCCCGAGTGTGTCCTCCCTTTCATGGCATGAACTGCTCCATGGCCTTTAAATCATCTCCCTTTGTCACAGCCACACACGCCTTCTGGCATTTAGGCTTTGCAAAGTGCCATCAGCTCGCCTCCAGCATCCCATTCACAGCCCACCGGGCCTCAGAAGCTTGGGAGGGATTTTCTCTTCTCCCCCTTTCCATTTTTTTTCATTTTTTTTTTCCTGCCCAATCCCAAGACCAATCCCAAACCCAATTTGGCAGCCCAAATCCCAAGCTGAAAGTGAATCGCTGCTGCTGGCTGCCCTCCAGCATTCCTCTTGGAGCGAGTCAGGATCTGGAATGTCAGAATGTCAGAAGGCAGCGGCGGGGCGGGAGGGAGAAGGAGAAGCCTGTGTGTGGGTAAGGGCGCCGGAGGGGGGAGGAGGAGGAGGGGGAGGAGGAGGATGGAACAAAACCCAACTTCAGCTGGACTGCCCCTTTCCAAACCAGCATTTGTTCCTGATTTATGCTTTTGTGTTTCACTTAAAACGTGCGGCTCCGTGCAGCAAGGGCAGAGCTCGCGGCTGCGCTCCGGAGTAAATCAGGGTTTGCTTTTCCTTTCCTTTTTTTAGCTTTTTTTGGCAAAAGCTTCATGTCTAGATAAACCCAGCCAGTTTCCAGCTCTCTCCTCGAGCCGGGAGTTTCTGCCTCCTGCAGTTCTGGGGAGAGGTTGATCCCTCTGGGCCCGTGGCACGCTCTGGACGAGGGGAAATGTCCTTTTGCGGAGAAGTCGGGACGGGGCTCAGGCGGTGAGGCTGGCACAGAGCAGCGCCCGGCACTGGAGCACAGCGAGTCCTTGACACCTTCTCTGCTTCTGCTTGGACAAGAAACATTGTGGAGCCTCAGCTCTTCCTGCAGCAGATTAATGCCTAAAATTATACACCCTAAACAGCAGGGTTTAATTACCAGAGCTGTGAATAGTTTAATTAGTTTGTTCTGACCTTGGAAGAAGGACCTGCCCAGCGCCGTAGAGCGACAGGAGAGCAAGACTGGTGTTGCTTCTCACAGACACCCAGCCTGCGAGGCCATGTCGTCCCTGTACACCAGGAGTAAGGAATATACTCGCAGCAGGAAGGCTCAGTCAGACTCTCCCCCGTCCTCTCCTTCCCCGATCGCAAAGACACTCAGAGTAAGCAGCTTTTTCCTTTCTGTATTACCCTGCTCAACACATGCTCTGAGCAGAGCCCGGTGGTGGCGGTTTGTTGTCTTACCCTTGGAGACCTGTGGCTGTGGTTTCCTTTGGAAAGAGGATGGTTTAAATGAAACTTGGGATGGTGCCTCTGCAGCAACAGGTTTTAAGCAGCTGCCAGAGTCCCTGCTCTGGGATTAGCTGTGTTAGTGCTGTAGGGAATTGCTGGGATGGTAGTTTCCCCTATCCTGGAACATGGCTCTCCTGGTAGGCTGTTGCTGGATGAAAACCTCCCTGGTGAAAACGAGGCAGAACCTGACCAGCTTGTTAAACTGCACTTTTTCCGTAAACACTTTGATATCGCTGGTGAAACAAGGTTTGTGTTCAACTTTCACCCCTGGGGCTGAGCTGGCTTGTGCTGTAGTTTAATAATATTCAACACCACAAAAAAATTAAAGAAAACCACCTGTAGCAGGAGGCAAGTCGAGGTAGTTACCTGTACTCCCCAAACCAGAGCTGCTATCCTCCTCTCCCAAGGTGCTGGAAAGTTGGGAGTGCTTCCCAGCAGTATTGCTGATAGCTCCAGAGTCATGGGAGAAGCTGTCACAAACCCTCTGGGTCCATATCGTTGTACAGGCAGCCTCTTCACCGTCAAGAAATATTACCATGCTGGAGTCAAAGCCTGGAGGAATTAGTTTTTAACAGCCAGGCTAATTTTAGATGGGAGCATTAAATTAATTTCAGCACTGGTATTTGCTCAAATCAGATATGCATTGTCTGCTCTGTTGGAAGGGACAGATCTTGGTCTGGAAAAAGTATGGCCCGAAATATTTGAGTTTTAACTCACGGCTGTGGCATTAATGGAAGCAGTTCCTGACCTCGGGAACTTCAGCCTCGAGGCTTCTGTGGCTGCTGTTTGCCCTGGGCTGTTAACTGTAATCAGGAGCAGGTAGTTTCTTCCCTCTGCAGCTGGAGTGTCTTTGGGATGGTTCAGATAATCTAAAACGATGCCCCGTGGGCTTGGATGGGCTCCTCTCTTCAGTTTAACCACTGTGCTTACCATTCCTTGCTAAAGGTCCACAGTATTGATCACCAGCCTGATAACAGGTGGGGAACCATTCCAGTGTGCTGGAAATGGTTTCATTTCTTTCAAACCCTAAGTTTTTAAGGTCAGACATGTTCAGACTGACTCATTTCTCCCTCTTATGCATCTGGGCATATGAGCGAGTGACGAACATCTCACAAGAGCCCTGAGCTGTGCCTGGAGCAGACTGACAGGGAGGGGCTGGTTCCTCTGTCCAGAGCCGTGGTGGGACTGCAGACTCCTGGGAGTCCATGGGTGTTGGAGAAGGTGGTGGGAACTCTCAGATGGATAGAGGTGGTGCTGGTTTCTCTGTCCATCACCGCAGTGAGATTTGCAGGCTCCTGGGGAGCTGTGGGTATTGGAGAAGGTGGTGGGAGTTCTCAGGTGATTACAGAAAGGTGCCGGGTAGGAATGAGAGGGCCTGGAGAAGAGCTTCTGGTGGCAGTGGGGTTTTGATGAAAACCAACACATGAGCATGGAAATCCTTGCAGTGGTAAGGCAGTGCCAGCTGTGACTTCACAGCCTCTGTAGGGAAAAACCAGGTGGGGAATGCAGCATCGACTCACTCAGTGTAGGAAACAGCCTTGGTGATATCTGGGTTATGGAAATAGCCCATGCCTTAAAAGGCTAATTAGGGAAGGATTGACTTCAGGCTAAAATAAGGATCTGAGTTAACTCTTTCTCTAAGACAATGTAATTTTGCCACGAGAAAGAGAAATAACGGAGTTTGCTTTACTCTGGGTTTGTCCCATGTGTTTATTCCTCCCCACCCACTCTCCCATGCCCCCAGTAACAGGCCTGTGCCACGAGGAGCCACCACCCTTCATAAACCAGGTAGGAATGTGATATCTTGGAGCCTGTAATCTTTCCATCCAGTCCCTTGATACCAGCAGAGCTGTGGGCTCTAAACGTTCCCAGCTGAGCAGGGGTGCGAGCACACACAAGCGGGCAGGAGCCTCACACATGGTGCACACAGGGAGAAAACTCTTGGAGAACCAGGCAGAGCAAAGGAAGTTTGACTTACGGAAGTATCAGTGCCAAACAGTTGCATTAAATGTCATTTGCTAAGCAGTTTCCCGCGGCATTCCCTCTGCACTTGCCCTGCTGCTTGGAATGCTCCTCCTTAGGAGTTAGGATAATATTGCCTGGGGTTTTTCTTCCTCTGATTGATGGGAACTCCCCAAATGCACAGCTAGGGAAGGGGGGCACTTTGCAGTGGACTCATGCAATCCATAAGAGAGGGGATGTCCTTGCACAGGAGCTTATGGTGACAGTGGGGTGTTGGTCCCTGTGCCAGGTCAGCACCATCCCATAGCCCCAGGACCTCTACATACTAAAATACCCAAATCCTGTTAAATCCCCCAGGGCAAATGTTGCTTTAATGAGGATGTTCCTCAAAAGAGGAAACTCAAACCCCTTTGAAATCAATTCAGATCATCCCGTTATTTGGCGCAAGCTTCAAGTGTTTGGCAGGGGGTACCTTTTCATTATGTTTTGCACCATAGTGATTTAGCTTGAGGTTTCTCCTCCTGAAAAAAATAATACTAAAATAGTACTTCCAAGTATGTAATAGGCATCCAGTGGCATGAAACCTGTTGTGTGCATTTAAGCAAATAAATGACAGGATTGGAAGGGTGAGAGTGAAGTCAATGACTGATTTTTTTATTTTTATTTTTTTTTTTTTTAATTCCTATTACTGCTGGGCTGGTCATTTTTTCATAAGAAGTACCATGTAGTTTGTGTTTAGGTCTATCTATCTGTTTGTTGTGGTACTTTGTAACCCTTGTGCTTCTCCACAGGATATTGGTTAGGTGGGAAAACAAAAGTTAAGGAGAATGCACACTCTCCACTTACTGCAGAGATTCCAATTGCAGCTTTTCAGTTGTTTCCCACCTCTTTGTCAAACCTTCCCCTTTTTTATAAGCTGCTCCTTCTTGATTCGTTACCTGGTATTTTTTGCTGTAAAAAAGACAATTGAAACTTGAAATTGTCATCGATGTGTGTGGGCTGCTGGTTGAGTAGTGGCTGCATCTGTGTGGTTACCATCACTTGGAATCCCAGAATGGTTTGGGTTGGAAGAAATCTTAAAGCCCATCTCGTCCCACCCCTTTCCATGGGCAGGGACACCTTCCACTAGCCCAGGCTGCTCCAAGCCCCGTCCAAACTGGCCTTGGACACTGCCAGGGATGGGGCAGCCACAGCTTCTCTGAGCACCCTGTGCCAGGGCCTCACCACCCTCACAGCCAAAAATTCCTTCCCAATATCCCATCTAACCCTGCCCTTTGGCAGTGGGAAGTCATTACCTCTTCTTCTGTCACTCCAGATCCTTGTCCAAAGTCCCTCTCCAACTTTCCTGGAGCCCCTTTAGGCACTGGAAGGGGCTCTGAGGTCTCCCCAGATCCTTCTCTTCTCTGGGCTGGACACCCCCAGCTCTCCCAGCCTGGCTCCAGAGCAGAGGGGCTCCAGGCCTCGGAGCAGCTCTGTGGCCTCCTCTGGACTCGCTCCAGGAGCTCCACGTCCTTCCTGTGCTGGAACCCCAGGGCAGGAGGCAGCTCTGCAGGTGGGGTCTCACCTGAGCAGGGCACAGGGGCAGAACCTCCCCCTGCCCTGCTGCCCACGCTGGGGGATCAGCCCAGCACACGGGGGGGGATTCTGGGCTGCCCGAGCACGTGGCTGGGGCACGTCGAGCTTCTCATCCACCAACACCCCCCATGTCCTTCTCTGCAGGGCTGCTCTCAGTCGAGTCTCTGCCCAGCCCAGTTGTGAAGTAGCCACTCGATGGTTGTTATTCACCCCTCAAGAGACTCTGTATAATTCTCCTTGTTCTGTCCATGCTCACGGTTTCACTGCAAGGCTCTTCCCCTCTGATGTTAGATCGCTCCCTCGTTAAGCCACCTTCAGAGCACATAACCTGAGCTTTCCAGCTGAATTTTTATCAGGAAGGGCTCAGCAATACAGCTCTAAGTGTACACAGTGGTCTGCACTGATTTATTTTATTTTGCCTTTCATTGGAGCATCTGAAGGAGCCGTGCTGGGTGAAATATGGGATGCAGGAGCATCACCTTTTATGGGCCGTATGTTTTCACCAAGTCACTTGATAGTAATACTTGAGCATAAAAAGCAGCAGTTCCCAAATCACCGTCTCTTTTAATGAGCCCCCACATGGAGCCCGTGGTGCTCTGAGCGGTGCTCTGAGCACTGATTACCATGGCAGCAAATGCACCGAGGCTGGCTACGGTCGTGTGCACACGTATGTCGGGAAGGCAAAGCGAATCTTACAGCAAAAAGAAAAGCTAATGCACAAAAATGAGAGTGGCTGAGCTGCAGGTGCTCAGCATGCAAATCACACTAGCAGGGTTGGTATAAGTGATCACAGAATCCCAGAGCAGTTTGGTTGGAAGGGATCGTAAAGCTCATCTCATCACACCCCCACCATGGGTAGGGACACCTTCCACTCTCCCAGATTGCTCCAAGCCCCGTCCAGCCTGGCCTTGGTCAATTCCAGGGATGGAGCAGGAAGAATTTCTTCCTCACATCTGATCTAAATCTCTCCTCTCTTACTTTAAAACCATCCCCCCACTTGTCCTGTCACTTGCCCATGTAAAAAGTCAACGTCCCAGAGTGCTGGGTGGTCATTAGAAATGCCTGATAGGATTACAGCCTTCCTCAAGTTTGGAATATAAATGTGTCAAATGGTCAGTTTTTGCTCTGTGGTATTTTTGCAACAGGTTCCATCCATTTCAGACATTCCTGGTCACAGGTTTATTCTCACATGGGGTTTTCCTCTGTGAATCATTTAACTTGCTGTGCTGCCACTGCCAATGTGTTAGAGAATAAGAAGTGCTACGAAAATATTTTTCCAGGAACCTTTATCTTTCTGGGTTTCCATTTAGTGGCTTGGACCCATTTGGTTGTGATAAAAGTGATGCTGCATAAATTGAAACAGGATCAAATAAGTTGTCTCATGACAGCTTCTATCTAATTTCTGGATTGCTGACTAGTTACACAGTGTTTGTGGAAATTATTCCCTTCTCTCCCAGCAGCCAACAAAAAATGTGGGATACTGAAACTTGAACTTTCAGGCAGTTAACCTTCGTCTGTGTTCTCCAGCACCCTGCTTTGTTTATCCCTGGTTATTCCTCAAGCATTGTGTTTCTCAGATGGGTATCGGGATGAAATCCTTCTACGTTGTTTGTCCTTGGGGGTTTTTTTGAGGTTTTTCTCTGTAAATGTCCATATCTGGAAACATACCAGGAACTTCTGGTCATTCCCAGGGCACCACCCGTGAGATGTTCCCTGCTGTGACTCAGTAGCCAGACGATCCTCCTGCATCTGGATGTATAAACAAGATGGGTCAGGGCATGTGCTGTGACCTGTGGGGTGAATGGCTTCTGTCCCTGAGGCTGAAGTTCCTTCAGATCTCCTCCCTCCCGAGCAGCAGAATTGATCCAAGCCAAAGCTGGAGCAGGGAGTCTGTTAACTATTAAAGGCTCCGAGTGGTCACGGATGATTTGGAAAGGACCTGATGTAACACTACAGCCTCATTTAAAGCTCCCGTTTGACCCTCAGCTGCCTGGTCAGAGGTGTTGGCTTTGGAGAAGCTGGTTAAGCAGTTGGAGAGCAATCCCTTGGGATAGCTCAGCCTTGAAACCACGGCTCATTGTAGGAGGTCACAAGGTCAGGGGCAACTTGGGGTTCCACCAGAGCAGGGAATCAGTTGGGACTGTAAAAGGGGTGAAGGGAGCAGGAGAAAGACGATACCCTTACTTTGGGTCAGTTCCTGGTACAGCCACAAAACCAGGAACAGAGAGAGGGGGAAGTGCTGCAGGATGGGAATGAGCAGCCACAGGAGTGATGGGGAAAGTGGGTGGAACCTCTGTGAGCAGAAAAGCACTTCATCCTGCTGAGCTGGAAACCAGTGTCTCCTTCCCTCCAGGAGCCCACTAGAGTTCTGTTTTTCATAAAATGAACACAAACCCATCAAAAATAGGGCTGGAAGAGAGACAGAGCCCAGTTCATCCATTTCCCTATGTACTGGCAGCTCTGCTTGTGCTATTCGTGGGAGGTGGTGCATAGAATCATAGAATCATGGAACTCCTAAAGTTGGAAAAGCCCTCTGAGATCACTGAGTCCAAACATTAACCCACCACTGCTGGGTGGGGATCATTCTCTTGTCCCGGGTAGCAAGCAACAGGACAAGTGGAAATGGCTTGAAGTTGCCCCGAGGGAGGTTCACGTTGTATACTGGGGAAAAGTTCTTCTGTGAAAAGGTGGTCAGACACTGGCTCAGGCTGTCCTGGGCAGAGGTGCAGTCACCATTCCAGGAAGTGTTCAAAAAATGTGTGGATGTGGCACCTGGGGTATCGCACATGGGGACATGAATTAATGGTGAACATGGCAGTGCTAGGGTAACATTTGGGCTTCATGGTCTTAGAGGGCTTTTTCAGTCTTCACAGTTCTGTGATTCCATGATTCCAATCTCGCTGCCATGTGCCTGTGCCCACAGTGCTGTTGTGGCAAGGTGGCTGCTGGCTCAGGAGGTGTTCACTGGATTTTGGTGTGAACTTGACACTGAAAAGTTGCTGAGTTGGCTGTTGGCAGCTCTCACCCGCACTGGTGGCTCAAGAGGTATTTCAGTCCCTGATGAAACACCTGAGGACATCCTGCCAGGGCTTTTGCAGGGCAGGGAAGGGGTTCCTGCAGACCTATGGCATTCTCATCTGGAAGAAATTTAGGAGCAGAAATCTTTTCCTCTCATGTCGCTTGGCCACTCGGTTTTTATTTCCTCATGTCTGGAGAGTTTTGTCTAAGGTCATGTCGCTTTGCAAAATTAAATTTTTCACCAATAAAATTTGATCTCTTAGAAAAGAAGGAAAAAAGAGCAACAAACCCTGGGTTTCAGAATTATGGCCTTTCCTAAATTAAAATACTATCCAGCCTGATGTTTTACATGGCGAGTTTTATCCCCAAGAGACAATGGGAATAAACTGCAGCGGCTGGAAAGCCCATAGGCCATGGGAGGGGTTTGGGGCACTGAGCCACAGGCTGGCCATGGCACACATGGCACAGACCAGCATCCGACTGTAGCTTGTTTGGGATGGCAGGAGATGTGGCCATCAGTCCCTCACAGCCCTGGATGTTTGTTTCTGATTAAATACTTGTACTGATTTGTACTGATTTGTACTGAAAACGATGGGATCTGCTGCAGCCAGCTGCCAAAGCCGCTATTCCATCTTGGAGAAGCTTTTAATATTATGCTTCAGTAATAGCAGTTTTTCTTAAGCAAAGTTTATTGATTTATAGTTTGAGAAAACATATTTTGCATCAGGCTTTGGGGAGTTGGAGGTTACATGGAGGTGGTTTGGCTGCACTGGATTATTAATCATATCCATGAGATTTTAGAATCTTTGCATTTGCACGGTTGCAGGCTTGAGCTGGAAGCAGCGCATCCATCACGCCGGTGGAGCTAACGGGATGCTGCACAAACCACAGCTCTCAGGTCAGAGGAGCAGCTTTCTGAGGGAGGCAATGACCTCAAAATAACTCTCAAAAGCAGAGTTCGGCCAGACCTTCAAATTATTCTGCGCCCACTGAAAAACTAACCTTGATCCCAGCCATTCCTGACTGGAATGACAAATGCAGCTGGAGGGGAACACCGACCTGAATTGTACCCACTGGGGATGGTCCGAGGTGTCCCAGGCAGCCTCCTCCTGGCTTTTCTTCCTTCCAGCTCGGCTCTGGCTGTGCCGGCTCCTGGAGGATTCCTGCCCTCAGCAGTGCCCTGCTCTGCCCTGGCATGGCTTCACCTCGAGTCCAGGGGGCAGTTTTGAGCACTGCAATATAAGAAGGATCTGAAGCTGTTGGAGAGCGTCCAAAGGAGGGACACGGAAATAGGGAAGGGTCTCCAGAGGCCACACGAGGAGCGGCTGAGGGCACTTGGTGTGTTCATCCTGAAGGAGCCTGAGGTCAGACCCCACCAGGGGCTGCAGCTCCTCATGAGGGGCAGCTCCGATCTCTGTGACAGTGGCAGGACCTGAGGGAAAGGCTGGAGCTGGGCCAGGGCAGGGTCAGGCTGGAGATCAGGGAGAGGTTCTTCCCCCAGAGGGTGCTGGGCACTGACCAGGCTCCCCAGGGAATGGGCACTGCCCCAAGGCTGCCAGAGGTCCAGGAGTGTTTGAACAATGCTCTCAGGGATGCACAGGGTGGGATTGTTGGGGTGTCTGTGCAGGGCCACGAGGTGGGCTTGATCCTCATGTGTCCCTTCCAGCTCAGGACATTGCACGCTCCCAAGAGGGAGAGGTTGTCCTTTGGAACACACATCAGCCTGGCCCAGTGCTGGAGCTCATGCAGGAGCAGCTGAGCTATGTAACTGCAGGAACATAGTGGCTTTTTTTTATAAAAGGGAAAGAACCCCAAAACCAGCTGGTTTTATTTTACATTTAATTTCTAAAATAAGCACGGCTCATCGAGAGGATATTTGCCGGTACAAGAACAAAATTTGAGGGGTTTCTAGAACTTCCCCTCTTGCTTAAAGGAGGACAGAGCTGGAGCTGTGCCCCTGGGTCTCATTACATGGTGGTTAATTAATCGTAGGCATTGATCAGGATTTCTGAGACAAACCACACCAAAATAAATTCCTTGACAACTCTCTTAAAACCGTGTACACTGGCCTGAGATTGGCCAGTTGGAGATAAAGAAGCATAAAATGTTTCCAAAGCATCTAATTTTTTCTCTTTTTCCCTTGTTTGGTTTTTTTTTTTCTTTTTTCCTGAAAAAAATGTAAGTAGTAGGGAACTGTGCCTTCACTGGCTCCAACCTCAGCCACAGAACGCAATTGGAAGCAATTAGGGCAGTTTCTGCCTTGGCAGGAGCAGCAGCCAGTCCCCCTTTTGGCACTGCAGTTCAGGGCTGCATTTTATCGAAACCTTCCATGAGGAATTTGGTTTTAATTATTCACCACTGAGTTCCCAACAGCTGGAAAATTTTCAGAGTTTTTAAGGGAAGACTCCAGCCCTCCACAGTCTGAGTACGTTTTTAAAATCAGTCCTGGATGGTATTCCTGGCACAAGGCAGCATCCCAGCACTCTGGGTAGGTGGAGCCATGGCCAGTACCCAGCCGTGCCTTTTCCCTGAGACTGACCAGTGTCAGCACCCTGAGAACTTCTGGAAGCGTCCAAGGGGAGGTTGGACAGGGCTTGGAGCAACCTGGTTTAATACAAGGTGTCTCTGCCCATGGCAGGGGTTGGAACTGGATGAGCTTTGAAAGTCCCTTCCAACCCAAACCATCCTTTGATTCCATGATTCTGTGGTGCTCTTTGCCCTTTTTCTTGGGTCCCATCTCAGATCCTGATGTTTTTCCAGCCCACTTGGGTTGGATCATCTCTGAGCTGGCAAAATGGGCTGAACTCCTTCAGTGTCCTCCACCACCCCAGCACTACCTGGACGTGCTGCCCACAGTGAGATGAACGGAAGGGAGGGTGGTTGGGTCTCTCTGGTGAAAGCTCTAAGAGATGAGGATTACCAGAAACTTGTGAGCATGGCTGCAAGTGCTCCATGCTTTTTAGTTTTCCTTTAGAAGTCACTCCTTTGAGTGCCTGGGCAGCAGCACTGGGGTTCAGCTTGGCTGCCGTGCTGGATTCCGAATCAGGACAGCTGCCTCCAGCCCTGTGTGTTCCTCCCACCCCAACCCCTGCAGTGATCTGACCCTGTTTAGATTATGGAAGGATAATTTCACAACTTGATGCTTCCCTGGCTCTTGATGTTTCTAGTTGAATTTTGATCCCAAGGGAAATAAAGGAATCTGGGCAAAACTACAGTGCTGCTCCAAATTTGCCAGGGAAAGAAAAAAGCCTCCAGTGCATTTGTTGATGATGATGACTGGAATGGATACAGCCATTTCTCAGCATCCACTCACAAACCCTAATAATTTCCTTCAGGAAAGTCAGGAAGGAAAAGACCCTTCTTGCACTAGCTCAGTCAAGTGCACGTGTGATGCCTCAGCTCTTCATTCCCTCTGTTCATTCCCAACTTCTCTTCCCAGCAATGAAGGAAGGAGAGCTTTGTCCTTCACCTTCTGACTCTGACCTTGGAATTTCCAGCTCTGGGATGGCATCTCTGAGCAAACAACCTCCTTCCTCACTTCCATGGGCAGTGCAGGGAGCCAGCCAATGCTGCTGGAATTCCAGTGAATATTTGGTGGCTGTTCGAGAGGACAGGGCAGTGCGGGCAGGGCCAGCGGGGGCTGTGCTGATGGAGCAGGTGCAGCTGGAAGCACATGGAGTGAGTTCCAAAGGTGCTGTGGTCAAACACAGGGCTGAACTGAGCTGGAAAGAAGCTGTTTTCTGCTGAAACTGTGTCTCCAGTGTGACATCCCAGTGGCCTCTGAAGATGTTTGTCTCTCTTTGAACAAATGGCAGAGATGTCTCAGTTAAGCACCTCCTCCAGTGTTTCATAGAATCATGGAATCACAGGGTCACTGAGGTTGGAAAAGCCCTCTAAGATCATTGAGTCCAACCACTCCCCCGGCACTGCCATGTTCACCACTATCCCATGTCCCAAGTGCCACATCCACATGTTTTTTAAACACTTCCAGGGAGAGTGACTCCACTGCCCTGGGCAGCTGTGCCAGGGCCTGACCACCCCTTCAGGGAAGAGATTTTTCCAAATATCCAACCTGAATCTCCCCTGATGCAACTTGAGGCTGTTTCCTCTTGTTCTGTCCCTTGTTCCCTGGGAGCAGAGCCTGACCTCCCCCTGGCTGCCCGCTCCTGTCAGGGAGTTGTGCAGAGCCAGAAGGTCCCCCCTGAGCCTCCTTTTCTCCAGGCTGAGCTCCCTCAGCTGCTCCTGGTGCTCCAGACTCTTCCCCAGCTTCATCGTTCTTCTCTTAGAGGGCTTTTCCAACCTTAATGGTGCTGTGATTCCATGAGTCCAGGTTACTGCAGAGTGGCTCTGCTCAATGCTGGCAGCAGCAGGAATCATGCAGGTCCTCCCCTCTCATCTGGCACTTTGCTTCTCTTTAAACACACAGAGACAGTCGCAGTCTGAACCAATCCATCACAGTACCCATCACAGGAAAGTTGTAAATACAATAACCTGGGGGGTTTCCCCCTTTTTGCTGTGTATGTTTAAAGTGATTCCTTTCTTACCCCACCCTTCCTTTGTGGAAGCATGTCCCTGCTCTCCCTGCGTATGGAAATTCTCGTTTCTTTGAAGGAAAAAAAATGGACAGAAGTTTTTCCTCTTGCTGCAAGCACGCAGGCTGGCTTGGGGACAGGCTTGGGTTCATTGCCTGGTTTCCATGTCACCTTGCCCAGCCACATGGTGTTTCCCAGCACTGTTTAAATCCATTAGCAGGTGCCTTTCCTGAAGTAAATTCAGGCTTGCTAAGGAGTGGATTGCTTGCCCAGCCATTTGTCATCATAGCAAAAGTCATCACTGAAGGGGATTAGCATAAAGTGCACAAATAACTTTCAACAAGAGCCTTGTTAATCACTGTAATTCCCTTCTCCGGCTCTTCAGGGGAGGTTGGGTCATTGGGACAGGATTCAAAAGGAGCTGTCAGACTGCTGAGGAGTTTAAGAAACAAATGTTGAAAGCTCAGCTAACAAAGAACCATGGAGAGATCAGCGTGTGTGTGGCTGAAAACAGGAGATCCTTTGTAGAATCCTAGAATCCCAGACTGGTTTGGGTGGGAAGGGACCATCAAAGCTCATCCAGTCCCGCTCTCTGCCATGGGCAGGGACACCTTCCACTAGACCAGGCTGCTCCAAGCCCCATCCAAACTGGCCTTGGACACTGCCAGGGATGGGGCAGCCATCTGAGCACCCTGTGCCAGGGCCTCCCCAACCTCACAGCCAAAAATTCCTTCCCAATATCCCATCTAACCCTGCCCTTTGGCAGTGGGAAGTCATTACCTCTTCTTCTGTCACTCCAGATCCTTGTCCAAAGTCCCTCTCCAACTTTCCTGGAGCCCCTTTAGGCACTGGAAGGGGCTCTGAGGTCTCCCCAGATCCTTCTCTTCTCCGGGCTGGACACCCCCAGCTCTCCCAGCCTGGCTCCAGAGCAGAGGGGCTCCAGGCCTCGGAGCAGCTCCGTGGCCTCCTCTGGACTCGCTCCAGCAGCTCCACGTCCTTCCTGTGCTGGAACCTCAGGGCAGGAGGCAGCTCTGCAGGTGGGGTCTCACCTGAGCGGGGCACAGGGGCACAATCTTCCCCTCCCCTGCATGAGCCCAGGATGTGGTTGGATTTGTGGTCTGTCTTTCTAACAACAGCCCCGTGCCAGAGGCCAGCTGTACAGAAACTGTCCCAACTTGCTGCCTTCAGGTTTCATACAGAGCATGGCCCAAGCCACGGCTGTTTGGACAAGAGGGCCATGTCCCTGTCATGACATCAGGCAGCTGCCAGGCTTTGAGTCGCATGAGATGCTTCCCAGACAGTATCCAGCATGGCTTGTGGAGGTGCAGCAGGGCTTAGCCATGGTGGAAATGCATCTGCTGTCTTCCTTGGGAAGTTTCTCACCTGTAAGATGAAAAGAGGAGAGAGACTTTATTAGAGCAAATAAAATAATAGCAGGCTAGACCCACTGCCGTGGCTCAGGGCTCATGCCTTCACCAGGACGGCTCCTGGAGCTTTGGTGATGGTGTCTACTGGGTGAGACTGGCACTAGACCTGCCCAAAAGCCTGGCTGAGGGTGGCCCTGTGGGCACAGCTGGAGGGAGAACATGCTCATTCATAGCAGGGTTTGCTTATCCTTTTGATCTCTGCACATAGCAGCTTTGTGGTTCATCTGCGAGGTTCCACGTGCCGGGTCCCGGCCATTCATTTATCTGGTGCTGGTCAGCTCACAGCACAGTGTGTCAGAGGCTGTGCTGCAGAGCCCATGCATTGCAGGCTCCCCGTGCACCCTCCCGTCCTGAATCAGGATGCAAGATGAGGGTCACATTAGGGTGGGATGAATTAAAAACTCAGCAGCCAGGGGTGGGTAACACAGGTCGCTGTGTCCTGGCAAGCAGCGGGCAGGGCTGGGCACAGGGCAGGATGCTCTGGGACCTGCCCCTGTGCTCCTCTGGCTTTGAGTGGAGAGGTGGCCGGGTCACTTGTCCACCCTCCTCCTCCGTGTAAGGGGTGACTTCATTCCTCTCTCCGTGGGGTGTACTCTCAGATCCCTGCCCAGGATCAGAGGCATTGTCTGGGTACCAGGTGGGAGTGGAGGGTCTGAAGTCTTCAAGCACCGAGGTGCCAGACAGGCAGCAAATCTGCCTCCCAGCAAGGCATTAGCACTGGATTTACTGGTGTAGCTGACAGCACAAGCAGCACGAGCATGTCTGGGCACCAAAAGCCTGGCCCCTCATCTGCTCTGTGATGTCCTTTGTGTTGACTCTATTAAAAAGAGCATAGGGAATTGGCTGGAAGTGCCAGTGGGAGATTTGTGCTCACTCAGAACAATGATGCTACTGATGAATCAGCAGAGGAATATTGGGCTCAACTTCCAGTTCAAGGGACCTTAAAGAGTTGGAATGCACCTGGAATTTGAGTAAATGTCTGTCAGACAGAAACCTCATGGAGGAGGTGACTGTCAGTGTGGATGTCCTGCAGGCCAGTGATGCTGTCACCACTGGATTTAAGCAATTGCAGGAAGGAACAGTTAGATCCAGAAAACTTCATTGAATTGGTGGTTTACCACATCCAGCCTCTGTAGGATATTCATAGAATCATGGAATTATTAAATTGGAAAAGCCCTCTAAGATCATTGAGCCCAAACATTCTCCCAGCATTGCCATGTTCACCACTAAACCATGTCCCCAGGTGTTACATCTACACATTTTTTCTAACATTTCCAGGGATGGTGACTCCACCACTGCCCTGGGCAGCTTGTGCCAGGGCCTGACCACCCTTTCAAGGAAGAAATTTTCCCTAATATGCACCTAATCTGAACCTCCTCTGGCACAGCTTGAGGCCATTTCCTCTTGTCCCGTCTCTTGTTCCCTGGGAGCAGAGCCTGACCCCCCACCTTCCCCCTCGGCTGCCTCCTCCTGTCAGGGAGTTGTGCAGAGTCAGAAGGTCCCCTCTGAGCCTCCTTTTCTCCAGGCTAAGCCTCCCCAGCTCCCTCAGCTGCTCCTGGTGCTCCAGACCCCTCCCCAGCTCCGTTCCCTTCTCTGGACACGCTCCAGCCCCTCAATGTCCAACGGCAGCGTGAAGACAGCACAGCAGAGGTTTGGATATTGATGGGGAAAGAAGAACCCAACACAGGCTTCAACCACCCTGGTGTAAGGGTCTTCTCCCTCCCTCCTGCAGCTGCTGTTGTGTTTCTCTGCGCCGCGGTGAAGCTTTTCTCCATGGGGAGGTACTTGCTCATGGAGAGAAGAGTGGTTGTGATTTTCTCAAGTTCAGCTCAAACACTGGGAGATCCCTGTGTCTGTTAATCCCCGTCGCTCACATCACACACAGCACGGTGGTCCTAGTCAGGAAGAACAGCTTTACTGGAAAAGGGAAACAATAGATTGGTTTGAATTCCAGGGAAGGAATTTCAATTCTGGAAGCGAGGATTTGAACAGCAAGGTTCAGGATTTCAGGATTTCTTAGGTGAGTGAAATAAACGCTTCAGAGGAGCTGAAGAAATTGATTCAGGCAGAGATTGGAGATTCCCAGTTTGGGCTGGGCAATCTCTGTGTAGCCTGGCATGAGCTGGGTGCTGGTATCTGAGGTGGGAAATCGCTGCTGCCAGGAAGCTCTGCAGTTTTTGAATTGAACCTTTAATTCTCCTCATTATTAATTACTTTTTTCTTTCTTTTTTTTTTCCCTTCAGCATGAAAGACTTTCCAGGTAAGAATTTTCTTTTTCTAAATTTTTTTTTCTTAGTAATATTTATTGGCAGCATGTTTTTGTATGGCTTTGAGGATTCCCTGTGCTTCAAATCTAGTCTGGTACTAGCTATTTGGTCCTTTCCTGAGCTCAGCAGTGGTGCCAGTTTGTTTCTATTCTTTACTCCTCAAATTATTTACCTCAGTGCCCTCTTAGAAATGGAGCTTGTTCCCACCATGGAGATGAGAGGTTCATGGGAAGTCACTGCCCGTGGGAGGCTGGGCCGGTACCCTGGAGATTTTTTTCCAGTTGTTGTAGTGGTGGTGGCTGCCGGGTTTTGGGCAGCGATCCCCAGGGCCAAGTGGAGGGTGTTCCCACGGACCCCAGAGCCCCGGCTCAGCTGGGTCTGCCACGGCCTCCAGTCCCAACCAGCTGGGCCCTGTGCTGTCTGTTCCAAGTTACCGCAGCTCCACAGTGCTGGATCTTCCTCCTGTTTCAGGTTGGAAGCAGCTACGAACCCCACTACGAGTGACTCGTCCTACAGCGACCGTGCCTCCAGCCGTTCCAGTGCCTACAGCCGCAGGGAGAACCGGCTCGCCGCCCTCAGCAGCCGAGCAGAGGAGGAGAGCAACAGAGACTATAAGAAAGTAGGATTTTTAAAACGTATTATTGTCAGTGCACACACTGCAGAACCTGCCTGTTGCTGCAGAAACTGGCCCCAAGAATCACTGGGAAGAAAGAGAAGACATTTATTTTCATTTTTCTGTTTCAAAGAATCCAGTGGTTTAGGTTGGAAGGGACCTTAAAGCTCATCCCATTCCACCCCCTGCCATGGGCAGGGACACCTTCCACTAGCCCAGGTTGCTCCAAGCCCCGTCCAGCCTGGATCTGGACACTTCCAGGGATGGGGCAGCCACAGCTTCTCTGGGCAACCTGTGCCAGAGCCTCACCACCCTGTGAGTAAAGAATTACCTAAATTAAAACTGTCCCTTTTTTTGCCTCTTGGCTGTGTTTAAGCTCCCTGAAACATTCAACAGCTGTTTTCTTATTCTTATTCATGAATTATGAAAACATAAGTAAAGCATCCAAGTTGGTTTTCCCTTCTCATCTCCTGATGTGTGGGAGCAAAGTGAATGTCTTAGCTCAGTGCTTAGGGCACGTGTCTGCTCAGAGCAGCGTAGCGGGATGGGGTTAATTAACCAGGAGCAGCCTGGCTAATTGAGCTCTTGTTTTGCATTTCAGTTATACGAGAGCGCCCTGTCTGAAAATCAAAAGCTGAAGTCAAAGCTGCAAGAAGCCCAGCTTGAGCTGGCTGATATCAAAGCAAAGTTGGAAAAAGCAGCCCAGGTAAGGGAAAATCCAGGTCCTGGCTGGAGAAACTGAGCATTGGCCATGACAAACCAACACTTGTTCCAGAATGGGAAAGGAAGGGAAGCTCCTGGAAGGATGTTCTTGGGAGGGAAAGTGCCCTAGAGGAGACAGAAATAAGCGAGTAATTTTGTAAATCAACTTGTTGCATCCCAAGCAAGAGCATCCATGGGCTATCTTGGCTTTTGTGCAGCACCCTGTGAGTGCTCTCGGGTTTAATCACTTTCTATTTTTAATTTCCATAGCAGAAACAGGAGAAAACTTCTGACCGGTCCAGCATGCTGGAGATGGAGAAGAGGGTACGTGTCTCTGCTTTCTTCTGAGTCACAGCCTTTGCCTCGTGTTGCTGTGCAGGGCAGTCATTTCTAGAAGGGAAGCAGTAATTAAAAGATAAGTTGTATTTTTGCCTTGAGGAGCAGTGCACAGTGATAATTGTGTTCTGACCTTTGCAGGGCCTGAGACTCTGCTGCTCTCTTTGCACATCAGCTTCGTTCTGATTCCTCTCTTTCGCTTTAAGCAGCTGTGGACCAACGGATTGTATCACACTAAGGGACTGTTGGCCCATTATGCTTTAAAACATTCTTGATCCTTACAAATAAAGACTGGTTTGGGGTGGTGGGGGAACAAGGCAAAATCCTGGAAGGGCTGGTCTGAATCCCTTCATCCCCCAGCCTGGGGCGATACCAAGGATTGCGTGAACCCAGGGACAGGACGTTGAACTTGGCCTTGCTGAAGTCAGGACAACATCCTGCGTAACTTCTGTTGAATTAGGATCACAACAGCCACAAATTCTGAGAGTTAGAAAGTAAAAACGTGTCCAGCTGTTCTCAGTGAAGATGCATTAACTGTTTCCAGGATGGCTCAGTGCATTTTGCACTGATGAATCCCTGGATGAGCTGTGCTGTGGGCAAAAAGTGACCCAGAACTCATCATCCACAGCACACTCAGAAGCTGCCTTTTCCTCACTCTCCTGGCCTCATGGCTCTTTGCACAGGGCAAAGGAGCAGGGCAGAGAGTGTAAATCTTGTTCTTGATGTATGTTTCCCACTTCCCCCTTCTCAGGGCATGTCCCTGGAGCAGTTTGAGCCCCTTCATGTTGGGAAAGTCACTGAAGGAGTCCAGATCTCCCCGCCTTGGCATGGGCTTAGCTGAGGCCACTCACATGGCAGAGTCTAATCCTCACTTCTAAAATGCACCGAAAGCAGTCAGCTTTGCAGCCCTGGATTATCTGGGAGAAACAGGATTTCCAGGCAAGGAATTTCCTTGTTCTGTTTCCTATTTGAGTGGCTCAGTGACTTTTCTTGTTGCCACCTTTAGTGGAGTATAAGTAAATCCATGGCTTCACCTCCAGAGCTCAAAATCACATTACATCAGCAACTCCTGAGAACTGGGATCACTGAAAATGGGTGATAATTTCATTAGGAGTATGAATAGAGCTTGAGATCTGCCCAAATAGGCCCAGCTCATATCCCTGCTGTTTTGCCAGCTGCCCTGTCCCATCTGATCAGCTCCTGGTTGTAACCTCTGCCTTGCTTTGGGATGCTCTTGAAGGAATGCTGCTACAGAAACACAAGACTTTTATTTTTCTTTAAAAGAAAATGTACTGTAAATTTTTCTTCTAAATCTTTGTGACCCTCTTTGTTATGAATCCTTGTAAACAGGAGAAGCGAGCCCTGGAGCGGAAACTCTCTGAAATGGAGGAGGAAATGAAGGTAAGAAATAATCTTCACTGTGTCTATTCCATTTTTTATTCTTTGTATTCATGTCTTTGAGGATTGTCACCCAGGAGGAGGATGTTAAAGGTGTTCATGGGAAGGATCTCATTTTCCTTTCTGCAGTCAGAACTCGCTTTAATGGCCCTGTTCTCCAAACATGAAATGCTAATAAACTGTCCTGTTCTCATTCATCTGATTGCTCCTATGTTTGATTTGTTCTGCTGTTTGATCCGAGAATGGTGAAAGCTGTTCTCCTTAAATGCCTTCCCAAACTAACGTTTTGTGGCATCGCTGAGTTCCAGTGTGCTGACCCCCTGTGCTCTGACTAGTCTGCAGCCCAAGTTAAGCCGCTGAGGTTCTCTCCGGATGGGTAAGAAGACAAAGCTGGCTTTCGAGCTCACGTACACTGGCCAGGATAAAACACAGAGTGGTTGTGTTCCTATACTGCCTTCCCAAAGCATGTCACTGGGAGGCCACGGCAGCCTGGGATAATTCCAGCAAAGAGGAATTTGCTTCCTCATGGGATGTGCAGCATGGCTTGCTGTCACGAGCCATGGCCACTGGTGCTCTGGCGCGTTCTCGCTCCCGTGGCGTGGCTTCAAGGACGGTTCTGCCTGTGAGGGGAGCGCTGCAGAGCCAAGGCGGCGCCTGGCTGCGCACACACCGCTAAAGCCTCACCCCGGTTCGGCAGCGCTGCGTCACGTTACGCTGTATTTCAGTGCTCGTGTTCATAGAATGAGTGTCCCCTTTGCTCTGCCCCGTGCTTTCCTTCCCTTTGAACGTGAGCAGGTGGGACCAAGCTGCTCTCAGAAGGAAGCACCCACCTGAGGCTCTCCTGGCACCGCGTGCTGACGGAAATGAGTTCCTGCCACCCTGGAGGAGGTTCCAACTCTGTTTCTATTTGAAGCTTCGTGTTTCTACCAAGTACATAGCTTTGAAAGGATCATTGGCTTGTGCTGCATCTTCTGGTGCAATAAGTAGCACAATGATATGGTGGATTCTTGCTGTAAAGGCTCTTGTTCTCTCAGAGAGGAGAAAATAAGTGTGGATGTGTGAGCCAGGGGGAGAAGGAGAAAGGATTGAATATGGCTAAATTACAAACTCTTTGTTCAGTGAGCAGGTAGGAACCTTTAACTGCACAGAGACTTCCCTGTAATTACAGAATTGTGGTCTTCGAAAGAAATCCTGGCATGAGCAGTTTGTGTTGGTCCTTCAGCTCTGCAGATCACTGCAAACCTGCAACTTCAGCCCATGGAGTAAGAAGACAAGGTGGTGGCCTCTAGTGGCCTCAGTTTGGAAACATACTGCTCTGGAAAGCAATTAATGAGGGAAGGTGCCTGAAGGGGCTGTTGGACACAGCCAGAGCACCTCCGGTTCAGGTGGTCTGCAGCTGCAGAGCCATGGAAGCCAAGGTGGTGCAGAAGGAGAAGCGCTGCTGGAAGTTGGACGTGTTCTCACACTGCCCTGAGAGACTTGAGCTGAAGGAACCTGTGGTCCAGCTGAAAATGAGCTTCAGGTTCTCGAGAGTGGTGCTGACTCAGCTCTCTGCCCTGTTCTTGCTGCATCGAACAACTAAAGTGGCCTTTTGTTAGTAGAACGGACTAGAAATAGACAAGAAATTGGAAAATCTCTCTTCTGAGGTGCTACTACATTTTCACTAGTTCTTGCAAAACCTTGAGCATGTGGTGAGTACCTGAGGGCACTGTGACATGCCTTGTTTGACAACTACTCGAAAAAAAAAGTATAAAATCTCTGAAGAAAGAAGCATTGAATTGGACCTTTCCAAAAGGAAACTGTTGTGTCCACTTTCATCATGCCTTGAAGTGGGAGAATCAGCCCTGCTGTGTTTGCCTGGAGGGAGATAACCTCTGCAAAGCATCCCTTTTAGTCCCTAGTGTGGGAGTTGATCCAGGAAAGAATCTACTAATTCTGGTTGGACTTTCATTCTTGCTCCTTCAGCTACCTGAGTAGCTGTTGTGCAGAATCATGAAGGACTAAGTAAGAAATTGTGAAGGAAAATGAAATCCACCAATTTCCTTTAATGTGGAGAGCAGCAAGTGGAAACAACCAAACCTGTCAGGTGATTAGGTCTCAGGTTGTTTTTGGGAATTCTTCCCACTAGTCTTTGAATCCAGCAAGACTCATGTCCAGCTGTTGGATCCAGCTGTTGGATCTGTCTGTGTCCAGTTGTGCACATAAGATGTCCTGGCCAGGGCTGTCCTCTCCTTGCAGCTGACTTCTGAGGAAGAGGAGGCAGAGGTGACAGAAACGCTTTGTACTTCAGGCTATGTTTGAGGGAATGAGCTTTGTTCCTGTCTGGAGTGTGACCCTTACTACCAAAGCCACAGAGAAGTGAAGAGGAGCAAGACAGGCTTGGTAACCTCAAGAACCTTGGTGGCAGAGCTGCTCCACAGAGCTGCTCCTCAGATCTGCTCTTGCAAAGGTGACAGAGCAGTGCAGCATTTCCCAGAGTGACTGCACAATTTGACTGGAGATCCAGAAACTTGGCTGAGGCAGGAGAAAGAAAATAAGCATTTGCACTGAGCTGAATTCAATGACAAATGCCCAAGGTCCCAACTTAACATGGCAATCGTTCTTGAAGGTCATAGAAACTCCTTTATTCCATAGCAGTGCTGCAACTCTTGGCCTCAGTCATCGTGCAGGCTCTGGGCGTTTTTATTTAGTGTTGCAGGCACAAAATCCATTAATTGAAGGCAGGTACAGAGAACTGAGAAACCTGCTTTTGCTAAGCCAAGTATCAAGCAGAGTGATAAGCAATCACAGCAGTATCGTCCAGATCCTGCTCTTTGCCCTTGGCTTCAGTCCCAGCTTCCCAGCCTTTGCTGGATTTGGTGCATAAACAGGAGCCTGGCCTACCTGCAGCACACACACGTTTTTACATAAATGATCCTTTCTGTGGGCTGTGTGGCATGTGGAGGCTGAGCGGCGGCTGATGGGACCGTGCTGAGGTTCCATGCTGTGCTGGTGTGGAAAAACAAAGGTGGTCTCTCAAGTACTCACAGTCTTTTCCACCTCTTGTAGCAAGATACCCCTACTATATATGTTAGATGCTTTCTGCCAGCTGTGAGCCCTGTGATAAAACAGAGGATCTTTATTATCTGTGTGTCATAAAATCATGGAATGTCCTGAACCGAAAGGGACCCACAGTCCAAGCCCTGGCCCTGCACAGACACTCCAACAATCCCACCCTGTGCACCCTAAGAGTGTTGTCCAAACACTCCTGGAGCTCTGGCAGCCTTGGGGCTGGGACCATTCCCTGGGGAGCCTGGTCAGAGTCCCACCACCTTCTGAGGGAAGAACCTTTCCCTGATCTCCAGCCTGACCCTCCCCTGGCACAGCTCCAGCCCTTCCCTGGGGTCCTGTCCCTGCTCACAGAGAGCAGAGATTGGAGCTGCCCCTTGGGAGGAGCTGCAGCCTCTGGTGAGGTCTGACCTCAGGCTCCTCTGCTCCAGGGAAACAGACCAAGTGTCCTCAACCATTTTGGTACCATCAAAAGAAGTGACTATTCCAGTACGACCGTCTACCAGCAGCTCCTGGTGTGATGTATCACAGGACAGCCATGTCATGTCCGTCTGTCCTCACTGAGCACAGTGGCAGCCAGCAAAGCTTGGGCAGGTGAAAGGATGGATGGACGGACGGACGGACAGACGGACGGACGGACGGACGGATGGATGGATGGATGGATGGATGGACGGACGGATGGATGGGATATGATGAGCAGGGATCTCGCTGCTGAGGTGTCACTGCAGCTTTCCTGCAGTTTGTTTGCTGTAGCTTTGTCTTGGGAACTGTTGACTTATCCAGTGTCAGAACTGCATTGATGTGTCCAAGGAGCTGCTCTGTCAGTTGGATGATATCAGGGGCTCAAACCCCATCCTTTGCTGGCTCCCTGCCCTCCTGCCTTGCTTCCTTTGGTTTTGCAAAGCTTTTCAAAGAGGTGTCTTCATTCCTTCATGGAGAGTGAAGGTAGTGATTTTGGGCAGCTCGGAACAGAGCTGATGGTTGGGGAGTATACAAAGTACTTCAGTTATGTACAGGAATGAGCCCTTGGACAAAATGTCGTGGGACACAGTGGATTCCTTGCCAGCTGCAGCCACATCCGGGTCATCACAGAATCCCACACTGGTTTGGGTTGGAAGGTGCCCTTCTCGTTCCATCCCCTGCCATGTGCAGAGACGCCTTCCACTATCCCAGGTTGCTCCAAGCCCCGTCCAACCTGGCCTTGGACACTTCCAGGGATGGGACAGCCACAGCTTCTCTGGGCAACCCGAGTAGTGCAGGTTGGGTGGACGGTCAGTGTCTTTGTATCACAGTAGATTTATTCATGGTGCTCCTTGTTCAGGACAGACAGCACCTCCCTTTGGGTGCTATCTGCTAGTGAAATGGCATGCTAATGAAATGGCAGAAAGGAGCCCCCTTCCCCATAGACCCTTCCCTCTGTATTCTTCTGCCACTGTGAGCTCACAAGAGGACATGGGGAGGAATGTGGTGCTTTGTGGGACTGCTTTGGTTTGGGACTGGGATTTTGTCACTTGAACTTACAGCTCTTCCCGTGGATGTTTCCTGCCTGCCCCTGCCCAGTGTTGGGGCTCCCTCCATCCTGCAGGATGGGTTCTTGCTCAGGAGGGGTTATTGTTCTTGTTGCCCAGCTGCCCAACCTCTTGGGAGGAAGGAGGGGCAGGGATGCCACTCAGGAAGCAGCTCCGCAGCTCTCGGCATCTCCTGGCACCCGCAGTGGTGTAAATGTCCAGCACATGAATTCACTTCAGCATCACTGGGAACAGTGTCATCCTTGTGGCCCCGGGATGTCTGCATGGCTTGTACCATTTCCCTGTTCTGCTTCCTCGTGGCTTTTCTGTTCCCTGCCTCCCACTGCTGCTGTACCTGTGCAAGCCCTAGTTTGTACCCATGTCCAGTTTGTACCTGGGCCTAGTTTGTACTTGTGTAAGCCCCAGTTTGTACCTGTACCCAGTTTCTACTTGTGCAAGCCCCAGTTTGTACCCGTGCCCAGTTTGTACCCATGCCCAGTTTATTCCTGTGCAAGGCCCAGTGTGGGGCTCGATCTCTGCCCTGTCCTGTGTCCCCCATTGCCCTTGTCACCAGGAATGCCCTCCTGGCACATCCCCACTGTGGAAGATGCTCTCATTCAGACTCCTCTTCCTAAAACGAGCAGTTTAAGGTTCAGACTTGTCCCCTTTGAAGGTCAGAGATAAATTGAGCCCTGTGACAAAGAGTTGAATCTGGGCAGGGATGAGAAACCCCCCCATACCCCAGAGGTTTTGGCAGGACTGAGCCTGGGCAGACCCAGGAGCATCACTCAGGGATGAGGGACACAAGCAGACATGGTACCTGTCTTGTTGATCTGCCGTGGGACAGTGACACTTTCAGGTACCTTTGGGATCTCCCAGGAAGCTCTGATTGCTCTTTGCTCCACACAGCTGCTTTGGCTTTTAGAGATACACGAAGAGAAGGAGTTTTAAAGAAATTCTCAGTTCCCAGCAGTGCTTTCAGAGCCTGTGTAGGTGGTAAGTCACTGGTGATAGGTCTCACAGCAGTTCCCGAGTCCCAGGGCTGTCTGGGTAAACTAGAATATAATCCTGCTTTGTGGTGGGAAATCCCTGTATTTGACCTTTTTTAAGGCTTTGGGGGCCCCTGGAGAAAGGGCTGATTCCCAAAATATCCTTTGTGTGTTGTCAGGCTTTCCCCGTCCAGCACTCAATGCTACTAATTTCTTTTATTCTCTTTTTTTCTTTCACTCCCTGTGGACTAAACTCCCATTTCTGTGCCCATTCGTTTCTTTGATGTTCTCTCTGTATTTCTCTGTCCACTCCTCTCACTCTCTGCAGAATCTCCACCAGCTCAAACAGATTCACACTCTGAGGCAGATGAATGAGCAACTGCTGGCTGAGAACAGGGCTCTGACCCGGGTCGTAGCCAGACTTTCTCTGCCCGCCAAGCCCTCGGAATCAGAGGAGCTGTAGCTGCTTTCCCTCCGGCTCATCTTGCCTCCCTCTTCCACTCTTCCAGGCAGGTCTCCGCTCCCTGGCTGGGCTCTTCCCGCTCACCTCCTTGCTCTCCAGGGTGTCTGGTGAAGCTTGTGGCTCAAAAGCTTGTGGCAAAGGATCTCTGAATTCCAAGAGCATGGTGCTGCTGCCACGGCAGGGCTTTGCTGGAGCTCTGCTCACCCCGCTGGCCCTCGCTCTGCTTGGCAGATGCTGCTGCCCTTGCCAACTTAGCACTGGGGAATGGTTTTGGGGTGGTTTGGCAGTGCCAGCAGCGCCTTGCCTGGTACTTTGCCTTGAAACAGATCCACAGAATGGTTTGGGTTGGAAGGGGCATTAAAGCTCATCCCATTCCACCCCCTACCATGGGCAGGGACACCTTCCACTATCCCAGGTTGCTCCAAGCCCCGTCCAACCTGGCCTTGGACACTTGAAAATAGGTGGTTTATGCTACATGTCTGCTTATAATAGAATTCTTTTTTAATTGAACTTAGTTCAGGGAGAAGCTGGCACTCAGCAAATCAGATTATCCAAAGTCAGGATGAACAGTGTAAGAAATTTTCAGGGATGTTGTGAAAAGCAAACATTTTAGACAGAAAGGGTATTTTTAGGAAAACTACAAACTGAGATGTCCTCAGCAGGTTTTTTTGGTCACTTGAACAAAAAGGACAAGCTCTGTTCCTTATTTTAAACTGAAATTTTTGAGTCTGAGTCCACAGGCTCAGCACCCTGCCTGCCTCCCATAGGCTGGCACAGGGTGGGGGATGCAGCAGGAGCCAGACTAGGAGCCCTCTGTGTTTTCATCTTCTGTTTTAAATCCAGTGCAGGACAATTAATGTTTGAAACCCAAAGATGAGTCTTCCCTAAGCTTCACCCTCACACATCACACAGTTAAATTACATCTCTTCCTGCTACTTCATTGGTTCAATGCTAAAATAAAGCTGTAAATGCTCCTTTCTTGGGGCCCTACCTGTCCTTTGCAGGTTAGTAGGGATATTCGTATCCCTTCAGACACAGAAGTTGTGTGCTCTTGTGGGCTGGAAGTGGCACCACAGAATAAAAAAATCTATTCTTAGCACACAAATTATATCAAGGCTGATTAACCATAGAAATAAACTAATCAGGGGAATTGTGGCTTCCCCTTTCCAGGAGTCTCAGCTCAAGCCCACATGTGTGTCACAAGGGGAGAGTCAGGTGTCATGTTGTGTGCCCTGGATTGTGCAGATGGTGAGGTGAAATGATCTCACAGCCTTTCTGGTTTTAATCTGTGGAAGTACCCTTCAACCTGACCCTGCCTCATTTCTTCTCATAAACCGTGAGTTTAAGTCATTCTACTTCCCCACATGCTTTGAGATCTGAGAGGGAAAATTGAGCAAAATGATTTCCAGACTCAAAGAACTGATGTTTCACAACCTGCAGGTCACCTCTCTCCTCCTCCCAGGACATGCCCATGTTATCACTGCCCTTCCATCCCCCCTCTGCTCTGTCTGGCTGAGGCTCATCCTTCCCTCCTCACTTAGAAGTTTGCAGTTCCGTGCCAGTGCCCGAGCTGGGGGAGAGCCATGGTCTGCGAGCTCTGCTGATTTATTTTCAACTCTTTTAGTAGGTCTAACACAGGATGTTGCTGGTATGTGTAAACTCTGACTCAGTGGTGTCTGTGCACATCACAGCTGTACAGTGATGACACTGGTTTAAGCTCTGCCAGATGTACCATGCTCTGGCAGCAGTGCTTTTCAGTGAATCTCATTTTCCCGAATCCACATTATTTTTGAGGAGCCGTGTTCTCCAGTGTCCCAGGTAAAACACAGCCCTGCTGCTCAGAGCAGCCTCCAGCCCAAACTCAGGTGACAGCGAAGCTGCATCATGCTCAGCCCCGCCATTCCTTGGGGCTGGGCCACATCCCTGCTCACCATTCCTGTGAGACATCTATAAAGCTGCTGGAAGCTTCCAGCTTTTCCAGCTTGTTACATTGGGGTTCATTTCACCTGACTTGAGGCTACTCTGCTTCAAAGGGAGGAACGCCCTGGGCTCATATTGTGTAAGGCTGATGTGTAGCTTTCAGGAAGCCTCACTGGGCACTGGTGGAGCCGGGTTATGACCAGGAAACCTGTCCAGAGGCACTTACTTCATATATACTTACACTCCTTCATTTTCAAATAAGTGACACAGGTCGCAGGAAGCCCCCGTGTGAGGCACAGCCCCGTCAGGCTCCAGCTGAGCGCTGGGACTGGGGTGGTTCTCTCTGGCATCGTTTCTGGGAACCTGTGACAGATTCTCTCTACCACAGCGAGTGTCAGGACTTCGCATGCCCATTATCACAATGGGCACTGCAGAGCCACCCCAGGCAGTGACAAGGGGTCAGGGACAAGGCAGGGACTGTCCATCTGCAGCCCCCCGTGGGTGGTGGGGGTCTTGCACGGCACTGGGAGTCACCAGTGTGTGTGGCAGGTGAAGCTCAGGAGGAAACAGGAGTGCAGAGACATCAAGGACTCTGCTGTGTCTCTCAGCTCCTGATCACTTTGGTGATGGTGATGCCTCTTCTTTGGCCATGAGAAATGGCACAAGGAGCCATGAGTGCTGTTCTGGTGACAGCCCAGCCACAGTGATGCACCTGTCACACCAGCACTGGGTCCAAGGAGGCACACTCAGCATCACTGGCTGGAGCTCTGGCCAGCCCAGCACATGGATTTACCCTTTCCACGATATCCCACCATGCAGCACCATCCCCTCCTCCCTCTCTAAAAAACCTCCCACCTTGAAGCATCCACCACCACTGTCCACAGGGATGGAGTTGGGTGTGCTGGGGCCACCATGGCTTGGCCCAACTGTGGAAGAAGGGAATTGCTCTGGTGGGAGCTGGTACTGCCCCAGGAGCTGCCCACACTCAGGGCTGGTGATCATGGAGAGATGCAGGTGGAGGGGGGCAGAACATTGTGGTCAAAGCTGAAATGCCAGGTTAGGAGGAAGGAGAAGATTTAGTGCAGATTTTTAATTTGAGGGAATTCCTCCAAGATGCACCTTGGCAGACAGAAGTCATGGCTGAGCTCATACAGGTACCGTGTGTGTGATCCTGCTCTGCCCTGGGTGCTCCTGCAGGCTTGGGGCTGGTCACCCTGTGATCTGCTGGCACCCGCGGTGGGCGTGACCCCTTGTGTGTCACACCCCAGACAGGAGCAGGGAGTCTCCTTCTGGTGCCCAGCAGCTAGGAACAGTCCATGGAAGGTCGCTCACTGCAGCATGGAGAGCATGGGAAGTCAGCAGGGTTCATGCCAATGGGAAATGCTGTAGGGTCTTGTTGAAGCTATTTCTTCTCTATTTCCAAAATGCTTGGGCTTTTGTCTGTGTTACAACCTCAGCTGAGCACCCAGGAGGTACCTCCAGTGTCAGTGTGTTCTACCAGTCCTCTGGCCTCAGCACTTGTGCCTGTATTACACATCTGTGAGGTCCCAAGGAGATCTGGGGGTATTCTAAAGAGATTTGGCAAGGTCCAGTCCTAAATGAAGATTCCAGACCTTTGGTTTCCCTTCTAGTCCTGGCAAAATGGAAAAAGCAAATCAGGAAAACCAGCTTTATTGTTGTCTGCTGAGCTGTATTTAGCCTCTGGGCATAGGTTTGAGATGAAATAGCTCAGAAATGGTTCCTGCCCTGCCGGCCTGGTCCTGACCTGCTGCTGGGGCTGCGGCCTTGCTTCGCACCAGGAGCTCTCTGGCTCAGGGCTCCCTGGCTCAGTGCTGTGCTCAAGGCCCCTCTCCTCGTGCCTGGCAGCCAGCTTGTGAAAGCTCTGGAGATGCTGCAGAGCTGTGGAAGTGTGCCGCGTGGAGGGGATGCAATGTCCCCTCTGGCCCTCCAAGCCCCTCTGATCCCACCTTGTCTTTGTCTCTCTGCAGATTTTGACAGAGCTGAAGTCGGACAACCAAAGGCTGAAGGATGAGAACGGAGCCCTCATTCGTGTCATCAGCAAACTCTCCAAATAGGAATCCTGAGCAAAGGCAGGACAAGGAGGGGTGTCCTACACCAGCTGCCAAGCCTACCACCGAGCCCTACCCCCTTTCCTTCCCGTCACGTACAGCAGGCGTTTCAGCCGTGGGATCAATGTCACACCTGCCTTGCCCTGCCCTTTGCTGTACATTCCCTTTCTACCCCTATTACCCTGCAGCACACCACCCCCTGCCATTTTATTTTTTTTAATTTATGCATGTTGTGGTATCTCGGACATTTTATTCAAGGGAAAATGTGAGGACTGGGTTTGAGCTGCCAAAACTTCTTCTAGAAGCTCAGTATTTGGTTTTGGACTCTGACCTGGAGTGGGAAGCTCCTACTGTAAAAAGTGACATCTGGAGAACTAATCCAGCATATCCAAGCCCTTTACAGGTGGGAAATGTGAACATGGGCTGGGACTCTGACGATGCACATCAGCCCACTGAGATGTGGGACTCTGGTTAAATGTGATGCTGTGAAGGCCACCAGAGCTCATGTTTGTCACAGGCTGATGAGCTGTTTTGCACAGAGACCTTCTCCTCTTGCCCCAGTAGACTGAGTCTTTTATTTAAAATAAGATTTTGAACCTGTTCAGTAAGATCAGCACTGACACTCAGTGTCAGACCCTTATCCCTCACCTTCCCTTTCCCTCACAGCCTGGGTGATCCTGTGTCATGTTGTGTCCTTCCAGGGCTCGTGCCTCTGTGGTTGGTAGCATCCAGTTGCCACCTGGACTCTTGTTCCTTGGGACAGGATATATCCCAGGCACTTGCCAAGCTTTCTGAAGGACCAGCCTGAACCCCTACAGACCCTCTGCTTCTCTCACCTGTGTGTGAGCGTGAATCACCTTGCAAGGAGCTGTGCCCACGCCAGAAAACAGCCTCTCCTTCCCAACAGCCATCTGGAACATTCTGCTGCTGCCTCCCTGAAGGCAGAGCTCCATAGCAGAGTCTGGTCTGGTATTTTGGGTACCCTGCCTTTGATTTGCAGCAGGATTTGTAGAAAGAGAATGCCAGCATCCTGTCCCACACACCTTGGCAAGGTCAGGGTGTGTCAGGGTCAGAGGGACAAAGAGCTGCTGGCAACTGAATCACCATGATGGAAGTCTTCTGACTTGTCAAAAATTTGTGATAAGCCTTGACCTTGAAGGAAACCTCCAGAAATACTCCTCTTTAATGTTACATGCACTCTGAGCAGTTTGGAATTGTTCTCTCCATGGGCATTTAGACATTGGCTCCTCTCTCCATGCTGTGGGACGTCATCAGGTCTGTTGAGCTTCCCGTTAACAGACTCCTCTCAAACAATACCTTCCCTCTCAGAGACATCTTGCTGTATCAAAAACATTCTCCCATCTACATCCTTCCATATTTGTCCTTCCATCCCCTTTGGACTCCCCAGCCTCTGTTTGGCCAAGGGCAGCAGTTCTTGGTCACTGAACCTGGAGGTGGCCATGGAGCCTCTACCATGTTCCTGAGAAGCTCTGCTGGCTCTGGCTGGGGGGATTCTCCACTGCCAGAGAGATGGGATACTTGAACATGAGCAGAATACTTGAGCTTGCTCAACAGGGTAAAACTTATCTCTATCAGGCAATCCTGGGCTTTTTCAAACCTTTTGCTGGTTATTGCCTCAGAAAGCATATTTATTTTCCTCTCCCTGGGTTTTTTTCTCTTTGTTTGTTGGTTTGGGTTTTTTTCCCCTAATTCTCCATTTTTCCCCCTTCCCCTCCCTGTCCTGCCTGTTTCCATCTCTCTTGCTCTTCCTGGAGCTGCCAGTTTTCCCCAGGCAGCTCTGACCACAAGATGCTCTTCAGCTCGTGGAGCCGTTTGTGCAGCACCATTTCTCCTGGTACACTGAGGCCCTTCCTCTGCTGCTGAGCTTTGGGAGGAAGAGACCAAAGCTGGTAAAGGCATCAGGGTTTCTGCAGAGCACTGCCTAAGCCAGGCATCCTTTTTGTATTCCTCGATTTTAACCCTGCTCTGTTTAACGGCTTTAAGTCTTGAGATCCGGTCAATGCTTCCCCTGCACGCCATTCCCTCTTGGTGCACTCTTTATGTGAGTACTTCTGCCGTTCTTGATGTTTTCTCTCTTGCTGACCCGCTCCTCGCTTCAGCCTCGGGCTCTGGCTCTGGTCAGATCGGGGACCCGGAGCTCGGTCCCTTCTGTGCCACGTGGAGGAGGAGACGCTCCCCAGCTGGGCGGGTGCTGGGCCGGCGCCTCAGGCCGCGCATCCCGGCAGGATGAGGAGGAGAGTTCAGAATGAAGATCCTGTTCTCATGGGCGGGTTCCTGGCAGCAGGAAGAAGCCTGGTGTCTCTTTTAGGGAGAGAGTTCAACCCAATCTGACAAATCCATCCCACACTGATGTTTTGCCCCTTCCTACCAGGACACTCACTGCGCTTTTTCCTAAGGAACAGAGTTGGAAGGCTGTGGGAGGCTCGTTCTTCTGAGTGGCACCTTGCAAAGCCAAACCACTTTAACTGAAGTGTCTGCTTGGCACTGGATTCTCCCGAGCCCTGGGCCCCCACAGCTCAGTGTCCCTGATCAGCCAAAGCTGTGAGCGTCTCGTGGTGACGGCGCAACTGCAAACCAAATTCTTGAGAATGGATTTTTTCTGTCTCACTTCATGCCTGACATAACCAGTGCACTGAGGAGGTGACGAACAGGACACCTCGAACCCTGTGCTTGGGGCGGGGTGTGGAGCAAGTAGGTTTTAAAATTGATCCCTCTTGGAACCAGAGCATTTGCCAGACGTGGTCTCCCTTGGGGAACACGAGCTTTTTTTTCTAAGCAATTGCTTGGGGTGAGTTAATTCTTATTGCTTGGGATGAACCCACCTGTTGTGGCTGCGAGTTTGGTGATGGCTCTTTGTAAATAAACTCCTTGGAGAAGCAGGACTGGCTGACGAAATGGGGAGAGAATGTATTTTTATGCAACTTTTGAGTGGCCTTTCAAACCCTGAGATGAATGATTTGTTTTACTGGTTGTTGTTATATAGTATTATAAGTATTATGTGTTTGAAAGTTTGGGAATAATATTCACAGCTATGATGCTTGTAAACACAACAGTATTTATAAATGAATAAAATAAGAGTTGATAAAATAGAAGCTTTGACTTTGCTTCCATCTTTCTGGAATTACAAGTTGTTTGAGCTAAAATTCCCTGTTTCTCTGAAAATTCTCGTGGCATAACAATATCCATCATCCATAAAAGCACAAATGCTCTGCAGCTACAACACAGGTGCCTTTTCAGGGGAAGCTGAAATGAAGGAACTGGGATGCACATCCCTGAAAAGCACCCACCAGTGGGAAGGTGAACAGGAGAGGGTCCCATCTCCTCGGCACCACACTGGGGATCAGGCTCATCCCCCACTGTGGTGGCAAGCCCTGTTTGATCTGCTCAGAAGTTTGGTCAGCACAAAACGTGGCACAGGCAGGAGGTGGTGTCACATCTGGGAACCTCTGTCTCAGGTGAGGCTGTTGGAAACTCCACATGTTCCAGGTGGTTGGTGCAGGTTGAGTTCTTCCCTTAGGGTTGGGGGTGTCCAGCATCCCCGTGGGGCAGGATGTGACTGTATCGAGCAGACTCTGTGTGCTGCGGAAGAATTCTGTGGGGACCTTTGATATTTCCCACCTGGGCCCCATGTCTGGTCCACCCTTGCTCGGCTGGGGTTCAAGGCTGCCCAGAGCACAAGTCAGAGGGAGCTGGGGGGCTCAGCCTGGAGAAAAGGAGGCTCAGGGGGGACCTTCTGGCTCTGCACAACTCCCTGACAGGAGGGGGCAGCCGGCAGGGGGGAAGGGGGATGGGGGTCGGGCTCTGCTCCCAGGGAACAGGGACAGGACAAGGGGAAATGGCCTCGAGCTGTGCCAGGGGAGGTGTAGGTTGGATATTGGGGGAAAATTCTTCCGTGAAAGGGTGGTCAGGCACTGACACAACTGCCCAGGGCAGCGGTGAAGTCGCCATCCCTGGAAGTGTTCAAATGGTGCGTGAATGTGACACTTGGGACATGGGTTAGTGGTAACATGGCAGTGCTGGGTTAACGGTTGAACTCCATGATCTTAGAGGGCATTTCCAACCTAAATGATTTCATGATTCTGTGTTTTGGGAGACCTGGGCCCTTGTGAGGTTCCACCCACATCTCCATCCCTCCATCACCCCTGGGCTCACTGCCCTGGGTCCTGCCCCTCATCGCAGATGCCCCGTGAGCCCCAGCAGCAAGACCAGAAGGGAACCAGCTCCTTTCAGCTTGTTTCTTTAATAAGGAGACGGAGATCATTACAAAATAACCATCAAACGATCAGAGACGGAACGACAGAGTCCACACGAGGGGAAGGGGCATTAAAAGCAGCTCCCGCCGGAGCCGAGCGCTGCGGGGCTGGGATAGGGCAGAGGGGGTCCGGCACTGCAGGTCCAGGAATGGCCGAGCCTTCGACTCCCAGAGAAGCTGGCTCCTCCTTCCCAGTTCGGGAGAAAAAAGGAAAGGGAACCAGAGCCTGTTGCCAAGACTCGTGGATTCAGTTCCTTTGAACCCCGGGAGCATCTCTGTGGCACAGCAGGGTTTGCTCCGCGGTGCCACCAGGAGAGGGGAATGCCAGCTCTCGTCCCCGAAGCAGAAACCACCGACTGGACATGACAGAAATAACCCAAATTGCTCCAAAAAGCCTTTTCACCGCTGGCAGGTCGACCCCAACTTCTGTGCCCAGCGTTCTCCCGTCTCCTCGCCCGGCTTGACAGCGGCACCCAAGGCCGCCGAGGCGGTGGCCGCTGCAGCTCCTGGCAGCCTGAGCCCCACGAAACCAGGGGGGACGTGGACACATGGGGGGAGGGGGGTCACGGCTCACTGTGGGCCTGTCCCCGTGGGGTCCCGGTGCACCGTGCTCTAATATGGCTTCTAAAGTTGCTCTGACGGTGAAATGCACCAACGCGACACAGGACACCGAAGCCACGATGTTGCTGCTACCCGGCCATGGGACAAACGCGACAAGATACAGGAACACGACACACATGGACACCACGGCTGCGTTGGTGACAGCTCACCCTCCGCTGGAGGGCCGGGCTTGGCATGCTTTGCTTCGTGGCATTATTTTCTTCTTTATATGATTTAATTGGGGATTTTCATTTTATTTGGGGGGGGAAAAATCAGGGCAGTGGAGAGCTCTCCAGCGATGAGTTTTGGTGGTCGCCGCCTCCTCCCTGGCAGGAGGCCGGAGGTGGGGACAGCAGTGCCGGGGCGGTGGCAGCGCCGCCGGGCTGGGGCCATGCTGCTACTGCTACGAGGCTGCGTCACATGCACTGCTCGTGGTATATACAGCTATGTCTCCGTATATTTTACCTACACACAGCTAAGGGGGGGGTCAGAGGCAGTGCAGATGGCTTCAGTATGTTGATTGGTTTTCCCTTTTTTATTAAAAAAAAAATAAATTATGTACTAAAGTCACAGTCTTCCCCCTCCCCAAAGGCTTAAAGAGTCTGAATGGAAAGCAGCCAGGTGGAATCTCCACTCCTGGCGAGACCCCGGCCGATGCGGCGGCGGGTCTGGGGTGCGGGGGAGGGGGCGGGGCG